>CP139505.1:291347875-291905938 GCA_021014915.2 Artemisia tridentata subsp. tridentata | reverse complement strand
GAAAGTTACTAAATTTGGAAAGTTGCTATAAATAGCAGGAAACCCTAATATGTCTGATTGTACAAATAATTGCACTAACAGGCCTTCGATGATGATCAAAGGATTATTGGGGTGTTGAGGTTGCGTCAAGCTTGTCTTTAACCTGAAATAAGAAATACTAAAACACTACGTTAAGTGATTACGCAGGGGATGAACCCTGCGAACCACCTCCGGCGTGCGAGTAAGTATGTGTAATGGTAAGTTTGAGGTAAGTTGAGAGAATACAATTGAGATTCAGTTAACATACCATGGTTATGGCCCGTCTAATGCTATTTATAGGGGAGAAATAGGCTTTAGAGGGCGGTTGCACTTTGTTCGGAGATCATGGGGGCGTCCCATGATTTGTGGTAACCGCTAGGGCTTTGTAGCCCACGATCTCTGTTTTCTCGAGAAAGCCTAAAGGAAGAGGAGACGTGGGTATGACCAGGTCAAGGTAGCTCTCTGTTGTAGTTCCTTCATAGGAGATACCCCGAAGGGCTTAAGGCTTCGATTGGCGGATTCCCACATGGTAACCACTTCATAGATGAATGGTTTTACGCCAATGAAACGTGTTAAGAGATTAACCTGGGCCTCCGAAGAGAGGGCTTTACACAGGTTCGAAGAGGAGTCCTTCGACCCGTTCGGAGGGTACATCATCAAGCCCCCTAGTCGAAAGTGATATATACGTACGAGTATAAATTGCATTCGACTCAAAAAATAAACATATGCTCTATCCTCCTTGTTACAAAAGCAAACAAAAAAAAAGGATAAACCTTTAACTGAAGTCCGCATTAAATGCAACTTCATAATTATCCGCCCTTTTGCTTCACAGCCATAATGGCTATGTTTTCGGTAAGCGCAAAATGTCTTTTTGAAATTTTACTATCCATTTGAAATCCGTAAAATCCACAAAGTTGGGTATACACATGTGCGACCAGGATTAAAACCCCTATGAGTATATAAACCCATATGAGTAAAAAACCCTAGCTTATTTTACCTTCCGCCCAAAATACACAAACACCCTTCTGTGCTTTTGGAGCTTCCGTTGAACATAGAGGTAATTTCCATCATCTTTCTTTAATTTCTTACTCTTTTTATAGCGACATGAGCATGGCTGCTTAAAGAATAATTAAGCAACAAACATGTACTTTGTCGAAAGAAGCATTATCCAATTTCCTTTGTGATTACCCCATACCAACAGAGTTCAAAATCATGCTTCCAAGCAAGAAGCAAAATATTTTTGTTGCTCCCTATGGATATGTAGGTTTATATGTGCATGCATTTACTCAATCAAACTTTAGGATTCTCATACATCCTTTGATTTTGGAGTTTCTGCAATATTACAAAGTTCATATCTCTAGGTTTAATCCATTTGGTCTAGCCAAGTTAACCACCTATATCGTAATGTGCAAAGCATACGGTTTTGAGCCTACATTGACTGTGCTTAGAGGCTTTGTCAACTTATATCCTGGTGGGGATTGGATAACCATTGCTAAGAGGGGTGAGTATGATGTGCCACACCTATTGACTAAACCCTTCTCGAACATTCGAAATTGGAAAGGTTAATTTTTTTATGTTGAGAGCACAATCATACCTTCTGAGTATCCAGCTTTGTTAGATGAAGCGTACATGTTTGATGAGAAAAGATACAATGACCCCCTACCTTATGAGATAAGAAGTGATCCTATGTACCAACGTATTGCATGCCATCCAGTGGACGTACAAATGTTTCCTGAGCCCATATTGTTTATGGCTGGCATTGTGGACCATTGGGAAGGGTCTCCATCAAATCCTGAAATTATTTGTGAAAGAAAAAGTATGTACATTTCCTATTTACATAAAATAAATAACTTACCTGCTGATATTCATCTCTTTTTCTATTGTTGGTGCAGAAATGGCTTTCAGGAACTTTGTGGTATCTGGAGGTGCCAAAGAAGTGAGCTTTATGCCAAAAGATCCCAAAGATGTTAGTTATGGAGTCGGTTCCCCATCTGTGTCCATGAACAACAATGATGTTGATGCTTCCCCCGTTAAGCCTCTGGCTGTGCTTCCTCCTGTCAATCCTGTGAATACTGAAGAAGCCCCCCAGTTTGTAGAGAATATTGCTGACTCTGATGATCCTCCCTCCGAGAGTGACCCGCTGAAGATCGTAGGGTCTTCCGGCATTGCGGATAGTGTTCGAACCAGGAAAGGAACAAGTGTGAAGGCTGCAAAGGCTGCCCCCAAGAGGAAATTGAACATCCCCACTCCTACATCCAGAACCACCAACCAAAAGATAGATAAGTCTCGTGGTAAAGCAATTATGTATTCACCAGAAGAGATGGCTGATGATGATGACATCCACGGTAAGCACAAGTTTCTTCAATTTCCCTTTTTCCAATGTACTTTGTATCTGATTGATATTTTTTGTGTAGGGCTGCCGAACACCAAGGAACTACCAAATGCTATCACTTGCCACCTAATGGTTGAGAATGTCACTCCTGCTCCCTGGGGAAAGTCTTTGAGTGACATGCCTATTGAAAAGATTTGTGATCTACATGATATGAGCTACACCAGGCAAGTCATGCTGGAAAACCACTTGAACACCCGCACAAGGGAGTTGATTAATATGGTGAAGGATGCAAAGGAGGAGGTAGTTGTTATCGTTGCCAGGGAGAAAGACAGGGAGAAGAAGTATGCTTAGTTAGAGTCCAGGTGCGATGAGGCTATGGCGGACTTTGAGAAGCATCCCAGGTATGAGGCCCTTCGTGCCAAGACGGACATTCTCGAAGGATAGCTTAAGGATTCGCATGGTAAGCTTAAGATGGAGGAGGCCAAGATTTCGGGATATAAGACACAGGTTACCATACTTGAGTTTAAATGTACTGGTCTTGAGGCTAAGAGAGTTAGGTTAGTGGAAAAGGAGATCAAGCTTTGCCAGGAGATGGATGGATTAAAACTCGAGTGCAAAAGTTTAAAGAATGATAGGGCTGAGGTGGTGTCGAAGGTTGTCCCTTACGTTGCTATGGAGTTGTACCATAGCGATGAGGTGGGAGCTGTTGTGGGAAAGCTTGTGAATGCCTCCATATTCTACGGTAAATGCATAACTCTGGAGGAAATCACCGAAACCAAGAAACCAATGGTGTTGTCAGAGGTGCCTTATTACCGTCTGAATTCCGAGCATGAATATAATGAAGCTGGTAATGCATACACAACAGCGGAGTACCCATTCCTTGCCGAAGTAACCAGAGGCCCCTCAGCCTCAATTGAAGATCTCCTATCTAAGAAGCCAAGGAAAATACAGCCTCCCTCTCCTTCCAAAAGAACCCCATCTGTGAAGCTTCCGTCCCCATCTCAGCAAGAGGATCCAAATTTCTCAAAGAATGTTTGAAGGTTGCCATGTTGGCAATAATTTGGTCTTTAAAGGTGGCATGTACCCTGTTGAACAATTTCTTATGATGGTTTGCTAGGCCTGTGCCTAGTTGTTAGAACAATTTATCTTTGTGCTTCTGGGCTTCGACCCAGTTTTTAGACAATTTGTTTTGATGCTTTGATGTTGGCTTATGACTATATGTAGCCTTTTTAATGCCATTTTAGGGGACTATGTCCCGCTTTTGATATCATGCTTATCTTCTCTTACGCTTATATACAAAAGTAAATATACAACCTAAGGTTATGACCTTATTGTGTGTATTTTGGACCAAGATTTTCAGCAATCGTATAGTTTGACTGCGACAGAGGGTCGCGACCCACTCCGTCTTTTATCCTTAAGTTGCGAAGGGCTTAGAATACCCTAAGACTTTATAGGAAAGTTAATGTGAATTGTAATGGATGTTATTTTCAAACAAGACATGTGTCTTGCTTCATCCTTCGACATTGAAACTTGTAAAGTACTTGGCTGATCAAATCTTTGTTGTATAGAACGAAACAAGAGATTTTGAGGGAAATGCGTTATATCATTAAGTGGGTAGGGAGGATTACATCATTTTAAGAAATGAACACTAAGACACCTACCATTAATGCTTCTTTCTTATGTGAGAATAATGTGTTACATGAAATTGAAAAACAAGCTAAGTGCTTTAAAAAGAGTAAGTCTTATATGTAAAACTTACGAAAGTTAGTATCATTTCCGTTCTTGTCCGTGACATTTCTTGTCCTTTGTTGCCGCAGCCTTCCGACCTGTCGTTAGGCCCTTTGAATGTTGGCCTTGGCTTTACTTGTATTGTTTTATTCAAAGGACATATTCCTATATGTCCACAGGACTTGGGGTAGTTCGTCTACCCACTCATGCTGGTGTTGCACTAACCTTACCTCGATTTCCATGACAATGTCCTTGTCAACACAAGTGAACATTTGCTTTATGTTTAGGCCTTCGCAGAAAGATGGGAATACCCCTTCGACGAACTGCTTCCCCCTATAGGAGGTGATAATTTGTGGGACTCCAAATCGGCAAATTATGTGGTCCCACGCAAAATTTTCCACATGCTTTCCTGTTATTGATGCCAAAGGTTTGGCTTCGACCCATTTGGTGAAGTTGTCTATGGCTATTACCAAGAATTGTACCCCTTCAAGAGATACTGGCAGAAGTCCGATTATGTCAAATCCCCATTAGCCGAAAGGCCTTGCTGATTTGATAGGGTTTTTGTAATGCTCTGGTGGACTTGGATCTTTTAAGTGTGCCGGACATGCTTCACACATTTGTGGTATTTTAGTTGCGTCCTCCAGCATTGATGGCCAGTAATACCCCAACTTCTCTATTTTCGAGGCGATGATCTGAGGATTGATCCGTCCCGAAACAACACTTATATTTAAACAAATGCAGACTCAGAACAGGATGCTCGTGTGTAGTGTGTGAAACCAGGCAAGTGATCACCCGGATCGTTTCCCAACGAGATGTGAATGGAAAACTGTGAAAAGCTAGGATTATAGTGACAGATGATTTAGATTGCTTTTGATTTTGATTTATTTAACAATCCTAAATAACAAATAAAAACAGATATACACAGGGAAATTAAACGCGAATAAAATAAATTACAAACGCGTAACGGAAAAGCTAAAATGGGACAAAAACTAAAATTTATAAAATTTAAAACCTAAAAATGTAAAATGACTTAAAACTTATTTAAAAACTTAAATTATATTTTTTATACTTTTTTATTTAATTATTATTAACTATTTATTATTTAATAACTTATTAAACTATTTAAATTTATAATAAATACTAAATGAACTAAGAAAATTCTAAAACTTTTTCTAAAAATATTACTAAGTTTATAAAAGCTAAGAAAATTATAAAAATGAAAATTACTTAATTAAAATTTAAAAAGATAAATTCTATTAAATAGAAGCTATCACTTTATTTCTATTTTTGATTTTCTTAAGGTCTAAAAATATTTTTATATTTTTCCTAGATTACAAATGATAAAAGAAAATTATGAAAATTGGAATTATATTTTTTTGATTATTTTTCTATTTATTATGATTTAAATACTATTTTAAAATAATTAAAATGATTAAAAATATTAAAACTGTTCAGAAAATTATGAAAATTTACAGATAAATCTAAAATATTATTAAGAAGATAAGAAAAATAAAAGTGGGAACACAATAAGCCTGATAAGCACTTTTGGGCTAATAAGCAGTTGACAAATAAGCTAGAAATAAGCTAATGAGCACAAAAGTTAACCAACTGATCAGGACAAGCTAAATAGACTTAAATAAGCTTAAAACAACTTATTTCAGACAACCAATCCAACAAATAAGCACAATCAACACATTGGCTGTTGCAAAATTTGAAACAGAAAATGCAGAAAAAGGCTAGTTTGCAGGGCAATTTTAAGCTAACAAATAAGCACTGAGATACAATATTATGGGGGCAAAACTTAACCTATACTATGAGCTATATAAAAAAACTAAAAGCCCTATGACAACAACCCCAATTGAGGTCCAATTGAACCCAATATCAGATGCTCAGGCAACTCAGTATACACTGAGTTGCTGTGCAGAGTTGGGATTTGGTGTGCAGGCTTTGGCACAAGGTCTAGGCTAATGGGGCTTGGCTAAATGATCTATGTGGGACTCAAAGAAGCCAAAGGATGGGTCAGAACAAGCTTGGGTCAGCTTGTGGCTTGTTTGAGCTTCTCACACCCCAAAATCAACACAGACAACAAAAACTATGATTTTGTACTTAAGTAACTTTTTAAAACTTGAAATCAGCTTAAAATGGCTTATAAAAGCTTAACCAAAGTTGGCCTAATGACCAATCTACAGTGCAAGCTAAATTTGACTTAGCTTGACTGCTAAACCAAACAACCCTTTTGGATTGTCTGTTTTGATTTTTCAAAGGAATTATAAAATTTGACTAATGAACACTAATTATTATTGACTAATTAACTTATACTGACTATAATAAGCAACTTATAACAGGACAATAAGCAAATATTAAGCTATGCTAAGTTTGACTGTTTTTGACTTTTTAGAGTTTTTTTTGAGTAAAACTAAGACACAAGCTATATTTATACTGATATTATTGATGAGATATGACTAGTAATAGATATAAAGCAATGAATGACAGAGATAAGCTTAGAAATAAGCTATAGCACAGTTACAATAATATTTAAGCAAAAACCAAATAAAAGCTTACAACTGAGAAGTAATGAAACAGAGAAAACTGATTAAGGACCAACTTGGCTTGTCACAACCAAGCTTAATACCCCATTCCAGCTTAATCACCCCAACTTATCAACCCAGAACAGCTTATTTTAGCTTATTTGACTTTATTTGACTTTTCTTCAAATCTTGAAATAGAACAGGATTATACTAAAATAAACTCACCAAAAGCTATATTGAGCTGATGTGAGCTTATTTAAACAGATAATAAGCCATTACAAACAATATTTAAATTAAAAGGAACCACAGTAAAGCATGAAAATGTAAATTGACTGAAATTAAATGACAAGGTATAATAATTTAAGATCAAAATGACTGTAAAGAGACTATATTGAAGACTGGAATGAAAATTACAATAAGGAAATGACAATTAATTAAAAACGATTTAAAATAAATTAACTACTGGTGAATTATCTAATACATTGATCTATATATACAAAATACAATTGGGAAAACCCTAGCCGACTTCTCTGATCACTTCTACACCCTTTGATTAGCTTGAATTCATCTGAGCCACTCTTTTGGATTTTGGCGCCAAAATTGAGTTTAGTGGATTGAGCAGGTTTTTTGCATTAAATGCAAATCAGGGAGGTGGAGAAGAAGCATTGAATGTTTCTTGTATTGTTAGGTGAGTTGGATTGGATGGGGAGTGGTTTAGCAGAGAAACCATGGGTAAGGTGGTATGGTTTGGTGGTTTGGCGGGTTTTCAGGGAAAGAGACGGGTCAAACATAAGTTTGACCCTGGGTTTAAACTAAAAAGGTGGGTCGGGTTGGGTGTTTAAGGAAGTTGGGCTTGGTTGGGCTGGGTTTAGTAAATAGGATGGGTTGGGTTTGTTTGTTTATTTATTTTGGGTTAAGGGTTTAGTTTGGATCCGGATTTAGTTTATAATTAAATCACAAGGACCAAAAGTGTAATATTTGGATTTTTGGGGGATTGAACCTGTAAATATCACAATGTTATCACAAGGACCAATTATGCCATTTAAGAATAGTACAAGGGTTATATTTGATAATTTTCACATTTTAAATACCCGAGGACTAAATTTGACATTTTTCAAAGTTGAGGGATCAAAGTTGTAAATATGCAATTTTTAACTTCAAAGGACTTTTCTAACAACTTATGAATCCCCAAGGACCTAAAATGATATTTGTACAAGTTTTTAGTGATCAGGGACTAGATTTGACAATTTTTAAAAGTTGAGGGACTGAAACTGCCAATTATGCAAACTTTGTTCGTTTTTCAACTGTTTTTAAACATTTTGCATCTGAAACATATAAAACACAATTCTGGGATAATTTCAGTATTTTGATGCATTTCTGAGTGTTTTTGAGAGTTTTGGCAGCTCAGATTAGGTAAAAATGATGAGTATTTAGACACTCATCAATCCCCCACACTAAACTATTGCTAGTCCCTAGCAATATTTTATGAAGATTTAATGGATTTGAAAGACTCTTTACCAAAAGCCATTACTTCTGGAGTAGCCAATTGTTTCAGTTCAAGTAAGAACTTTGGTACAATGATAACCAAGTGATTTTGAGCAAACCACAAGCTGTCAACGGTTTTGATTTGTCTTTACCAGAAGCCGTTTGCTTCAGGACTAGCCAACTCTTAGATAAATTATGAATATTATCTTTGGTGAGCTGATTACCAATCATGGATTTTCACTGCCTTAACCACAAGCCATAACCTTGCGGGCTAGCCAACTCTTCACTTTTTAGGATATGGTGAGTCGAATACCATACAATTTTTCGGCAAATTGCAAGCCATCAACGGATTTGAGACATCTTTACCAAGAGCCGTTTGCTCTCGGATTAGCCAATCCTTATGTGGGTTAGACATGGCGGACTGATAACCATTTATTGAGTTCTAAGTGAGAAAAAATTTTAAAATTTTGGCTAAAATGGGGGTACTAGATGGTACATTTGATCAAATTCGCAAGAATTCCCCCCCACACTTAGAACTGAATATTGCCCTCAATATTCAAAGAACCGGTTGTTAAACCAACACTTAGAACGTGAAAGGGAAATATTAATAGCCTTTATTTTATATACTTATTTATTTTATTTTTGTTTAATTTGCATTTAAGCCGTTAAGGCATGCAAATTCCTCTCTTTTTTTTTTTTTTTTTTTTTTTTTTTTTTTTTTTTTTTTTTTTTTTTTTTGAACTTTTACATATATACAACATGTAAGGCATCTCCCCCACACTAGGGTGAGACATGGGTGAAAACCCATATTTTGCTACTGTTTTTATTAACCGAGTCGCTAGCTTGACTCGACCCCGAATTGAGCTGATTCCTCCCGAACAGTCAGGTTTATCACGCAAGCTAACCGCTTGTGAACGGTCAACTGTAACAAAGGGTTCCTGAACAGCTTGGGAGAAAAAGCAATTTTAAAAGTTTATGGGGAAGTAAGAGACCAGGAAATCCGGCATTTAAACGAATGTTAGATGGACAATGCCGGGGTCAAAAGTAATATCCTCACTCCTGAATGAGTGAAAGATTGGGGAAATCACCGGGTAGGTGAAGGGAAGAAGAGAGATCTGAACAGCAATTAGGATAAGAACTTCCTCCTCAAGAATTGCATTTTCAAGCGGAGGAGGCAAGTCTTTAATCTTGATCTCCGGAAATTTATCAGTTTCCGCAACTGACTTAATTTCCTTATTATGAAGTTGAACGGGAGGGAGAGGAGGGGAATTGTCCTGATTCAACAATTTCTCAAGAGAAAGAATATCTCCCTCCAAATCAATCTCAGCATTATCAATTCCTTCCAGAAATGAATCACACTTGAGAAAAGCTTCGATCTCTTCCAAATTGGAATCACTTCCCTCAAACGGAGGGAGAGAAGGGGAAAAGTCGGAAATGATAGGTTGAGAAGATGGAGTGGGATCACCACTCATAGAATTATGAAAATAACCAGCACTTTCTTGAGAGTACTCCTCTGAAGCAATGTCAATGACATCTATTCGGTTAGCCGATGCAGAATTATAATTTGAGGAGTACTCGGAAGTTTGATCATGGTTAAAAGTAACAGCTTCCTTATCCACACGCAATGTGATCTCATGCTTAAACACATCAATAAGAGCATGGCCCGTTTTTAGGAATCCTCGTCCAAGAATGAGAGGAACCTTTTGATCTGCGTCAAATTCAACAACCACAAAGTCAGCTGGAAAATGGAACTTACCTACTTTCACAAACACATCTTCGGCAATGCCGCAAGGATGAGATATGGTTCGATCTGCAAGCTCAAGAGTCATGCAGGTAGGAGTAAGAGCCGGAAGAGAAAGTTTCTTCCATACTGAATGAGGCATCAGGTTGATGCTTGCACCTAGATCTGCTAAGGCATAGCATTCAACCATTCCCGGAAATACACAGGGTAGTAGAAATTTTCCAGGATCTCCAAGCTTCTCCGGAAGCTTTTTCAATATAACTGCTGAGCAGTTCTCATTTAACGGAGTTTTAGCCATTTCAATCAGCTTTTCCTTGTTGCTTAACAAGTGTTTGATTGCTGATGCAAATTTGGGCATCAGAATGGTAGCATCCGCAAAGCTTATGTCAAAATGTAATTCTTTAAAGATTTGATAGAATTTATCATTTTGTTGACTAGTCTTCTCACGGAGCTTTTGCTCATTTAAGCGTGATGGGTAAGGAATGTGAGGTTTGGATTTAGGGACAACCACTTCAGGAGTCTTAACAGATTCAAAGACAACTCCTGGTTTGGATTTTTTCGGGACAACCGGAGGATAGACATGTGTTGTACTTTGTTTGTCCATTGTATCCTCCGTCTCTTTCTCCATTTCAAACAACGGAGGAGGAATAGGGCCAGCTGGCCCTCATAAGCAGCACCACTCCTTGTGGTGATGGCTTTGACGAAAGTGGTATCTTCGTCATCATCACTGTCATCAAGCACACTGACAGGAACAGCATTGAGCATTTCGGAATAATATCTGGCTGTTCTTTGCTCATTAAGTTTGGTTGACAAACTTTTAACCGTAAATCGCGATAGAGTAGGATCTATTCTTGACGGTTGAGGAGCAAGTGTGGGTGTAGATTTTTGGATGACAGAAGGTTGGACGTATTTAGTACTTCCATTGTTAGTGGGAAGTACCGGGTCCTTTATCACCTTGAGTCCATCATAAGCTTTACCACTATGTGTAGTGACAGCTTTGAGTTCACCCCTTGGGTTGACAACAGTGTCACTTGGAAGACCTCCCGAGGTAGAAGGTGGATTAAGATGGTTCATGAGACTGGCAAACATATTTTTAACTTCGCTTTGAGAATGATCGATTTTGTTTGAAAGCTCAGTCCCTTGCTTGTTTATTGAGGACTGAAATTCATTCTTCAAATTAGAGATTTGATTTTGCATTGCCTTCATATTGGTCTCATTAACCTTGATGTAGCTATCAAGCTCACTTGAGAGAGGTCTTTGGGAATTAGGAGCTGAATACCCTTGATTACCCCTTTGGGGTGGGTATTGATTGTTCGGGGCATGATATTGATTCTGCGTGTTTTGCCCTCTTTGCTGATTAGGATTATTCCTATTTGGATTATTAGGAGAAGGAAAGCCGGGTGGTCCATGCTGATTGCTAGCACGGTAATTTGTCTCCACTTGGGGGTGGTATTGACCACCTCCTTGATTGGAAGATCCGGCTAAAGCTTTGACTTCAAATGCATTGCCATCGGTGGCAGTACAATTGTAGTAAGCGTGTGGGCCACCACAAGTAACACAAACTTCTACCTTTTTGATTTCAGCAGTGTGAGAAGTTTGCGGAGCGGACTCTTTCTTTTGTGTGGAGAAAACCAAAGCTTGAATGACCTTCGTGAGTTCAGCAAGCTGAGTATCAGTACTGGACTGACTCACGGGAGATGAAGTGGAAGGACCAGCACTAGCCTGAGAAGTATATGGTCTGGCTCGTGCAGTGCGGACCTTTGACTTATTTTCAATGAGAGCAATGGCTTCCTTAGTAGATTTGCTCAGAAAATTACCTCCAGCTGAGGCATTAAGAGAATCTTGGTCAGATGGGTTTAACCCATTGTAGAAAGTGTCCATCTGCATCAAATCGGTGAAACCGTGATGAGGACATTTGCGGAGCAATTCTTTGAAACGCTCCCATGCTTCTCCAAATGGTTCATCAAACCTTGAGAGAATTTCATGATTTCATTTTTTAGATACGTGGTTTTAGACGGAGGAAAGAATTCATTCACGAATTTCTGAACCAGATCTTCCCATGTTGTTATCGATCGAGGGGGTTGTTTGTCAAGCCAAATTCGGGCTGCCCCATCGATGGAAAATGGGAAAAGAAGAAGTTTGATTGATTCCTCAGGGACATTTTTGCATTTGATGGTGGATGTGATTTTATTGAACCATCTAATGTGATCTTGAGGATCGTCCCTGTCAAAACCATAGAATTGCCTCTGGGTTACCAGGTTTATTAACCCAGTCTTAAGCTCAAAATTCTCAGCCACGATGGCTGGAACAACAATGGCATCTCCGTACCCAATGGTGGGAGCTTGGAGCAGCTCATTCATAGGACGGTCTTCAGCCATGATGTCAGGGGTTTTGGGATCATACTAACTCGGGTACGACTGAACTGCAGAGTACGACGTTTCGGAGGTATGTTCCAAGCTCCGAAAAGGGCTTGATGACCAGAGAACGAGTGCGCATGACTAAGACGAGTAGACTTAATGGAAAACTCAGAAAGGTAAGAAGTGCTTTTTGGATTTATGAAAACAAAATTTTTCATATTAAAAATCAAGATCGAGAAAAAACACAAGTGAAACTTAAACCAATAATCAACAAGGCGTACGGTAGCTCTCTAAACTGACAAACGCACAGAGTGGCGGAGAAGCAAAGGTGGGCAATTAAGCTCCTTAAAAACCCGCTTCTTTCAGTCCGACAATTTAATGTCAGACTATCCTAGAACCTCCGTTAGAGTTTGTTTATCAATCAAAGGTGAGCCGATATTCGCAAGTGATACAAAGGCAAGTTTTTATCTTAGGTTTGGGAACTTATTATGGCCGCACCCCCAGTTAGGTAGTCTCAGTCTTGGTTCTCGATGGTTAATTTTTATTGTTTATTATTAAAGAAAACGGAAAATATTTTTGGGTTTTTTAATTTATATGATAATAATAATAATAATATATATATAGAAAAGAAAAGAAAATATTTTTGGTATTTTATATTGTTTTTGGGAAATAGGAACTTCTGATAGAAGGATCTCGAATCACTAATCGCTAAAATTCTTCACAATAGTCGCAGCACACCTCCCCGGCAGCGGCGCCAAAATTTGATCCGTCCCGAAACAACACTTATATTTAAACAAATGCAGACTCAGAACAGGATGCTCGTGTGTAGTGTGTGAAACCAGGCAAGTGATCACCCGGATCGTTTCCCAACGAGATGTGAATGGAAAACTGTGAAAAGCTAGGATTATAGTGACAGATGATTTAGATTGCTTTTGATTTTGATTTATTTAACAATTCTAAATAACAAATAAAAACAGATATACACAGGGAAATTAAACGCGAATAAAATAAATTACAAACGCGTAACGGAAAAGCTAAAATGGGACAAAAACTAAAATTTATAAAATTTAAAACCTAAAAATGTAAAATGACTTAAAACTTATTTAAAAACTTAAATTATATTTTTTATACTTTTTTATTTAATTATTATTAATATTTATTATTTAATAACTTATTAAACTATTTAAATTTATAATAAATACTAAATGAACTAAGAAAATTCTAAAACTTTTTCTAAAAATATTACTAAGTTTATAAAAGTAGAAATAAAAATGAAAATTACTAATTAAAATTTAAAAATTAAATTCTATTAAATAGAAGCTATCACTTTATTTCTATTTTTGATTTTCTTAAGGTCTAAAAATATTTTTATATTTTTCCTAGATTAAAAATGATAAAAGAAAATTATGAAAATTGGAATTATATTTTTTTGATTATTTTTCTATTTATTATGATTTAAATACTATTTTAAACTAATTAAAATGATTAAAAATATTAAAACTGTTCAGAAAATTATGAAAATTTACAGATAAATCTAAAATATTATTAAGAAGATAAGAAAAATAAAAGTGGGAACACAATAAGCCTGATAAGCACTTTTGGGCTAATAAGCAGTTGACAAATAAGCTAGAAATAAGCTAATGAGCACAAAAGTTAACCAACTGATCAGGACAAGCTAAATAGACTTAAATAAGCTTAAAACAACTTATTTCAGACAACCAATCCAACAAATAAGCACAATCAACACATTGGCTGTTGCAAAATTTGAAACAGAAAATGCAGAAAAAGGCTAGTTTGCAGGGCAATTTTAAGCTAACAAATAAGCACTGAGATACAATATTATGGGGGCAAAAACTTAACCTATACTATGAGCTATATAAAAAACCCAAAAGCCCTATGACAACAACCCCAATTGAGGTCCAATTGAACCCAATATCAGATGCTCAGGCAACTCAGTATACACTGAGTTGCTGTGCAGAGTTGGGATTTGGTGTGCAGGCTTTGGCACAAGGTCTAGGCTAATGGGGCTTGGCTAAATGATCTATGTGGGACTCAAAGAAGCCAAAGGATGGGTCAGAACAAGCTTGGGTCAGCTTGTGGCTTGTTTGAGCTTCTCACACCCCAAAATCAACACAGACAACAAAAACTATGATTTTGTACTTAAGTAACTTTTTAAAACTTGAAATCAGCTTAAAATGGCTTATAAAAGCTTAACCAAAGTTGGCCTAATGACCAATCTACAGTGCAAGCTAAATTTGACTTAGCTTGACTGCTAAACCAAACAACCCTTTTGGATTGTCTGTTTTGATTTTTCAAAGGAATTATAAAATTTGACTAATGAAAACTAATTATTATTGACTAATTAACTTATACTGACTATAATAAGCAACTTATAACAGGACAATAAGCAAATATTAAGCTATGCTAAGTTTGACTGTTTTTGACTTTTTAGAGTTTTTTTTTGAGTAAAACTAAGACACAAGCTATATTTATACTGATATTATTGATGAGATATGACTAGTAATAGATATAAAGCAATGAATGACAGAGATAAGCTTAGAAATAAGCTATAGCACAGTTACAATAATATTTAAGCAAAAACCAAATAAAAGCTTACAACTGAGAAGTAATGAAACAGAGAAAACTGATTAAGGACCAACTTGGCTTGTCACAACCAAGCTTAATACCCCATTCCAGCTTAATCACCCCAACTTATCAACCCAGAACAGCTTATTTTAGCTTCTTTGACTTTATTTGACTTTTCTTCAAATCTTGAAATAGAACAGGATTATACTAAAATAAACTCACCAAAAGCTATATTGAGCTGATGTGAGCTTATTTAAACAGATAATAAGCCATTACAAACAATATTTAAATTAAAAGGAACCACAGTAAAGCATGAAAATGTAAATTGACTGAAATTAAATGACAAGGTATAATAATTTAAGATCAAAATGACTGTAAAGAGACTATATTGAAGACTGGAATGAAAATTACAATAAGGAAATGACAATTAATTAAAAACGATTTAAAATAAATTAACTACTGGTGAATTATCTAATACATTGATCTATATATACAAAATACAATTGGGAAAACCCTAGCCGACTTCTCTGATCACTTCTACACCCTTTGATTAGCTTGAATTCATCTGAGCCACTCTTTTGGATTTTGGCGCCAAAATTGAGTTTAGTGGATTGAGCAGGTTTTTTGCATTAAATGCAAATCAGGGAGGTGGAGAAGAAGCATTGAATGTTTCTTGTATTGTTAGGTGAGTTGGATTGGATGGGGAGTGGTTTAGCAGAGAAACCATGGGTAAGGTGGTATGGTTTGGTGGTTTGGCGGGTTTTCAGGGAAAGAGACGGGTCAAACATAAGTTTGACCCTGGGTTTAAACTAAAAAGGTGGGTCGGGTTGGGTGTTTAAGGAAGTTGGGCTTGGTTGGGCTGGGTTTAGTAAATAGGATGGGTTGGGTTTGTTTGTTTATTTATTTTGGGTTAAGGGTTTAGTTTGGATCCGGATTTAGTTTATAATTAAATCACAAGGACCAAAAGTGTAATATTTGGATTTTTGGGGGATTGAACCTGTAAATATCACAATGTTATCACAAGGACCAATTATGCCATTTAAGAATAGTACAAGGGTTATATTTGATAATTTTCACATTTTAAATACCCGAGGACTAAATTTGACATTTTTCAAAGTTGAGGGATCAAAGTTGTAAATATGCAATTTTTAACTTCAAAGGACTTTTCTAACAACTTATGAATCCCCAAGGACCTAAAATGATATTTGTACAAGTTTTTAGTGATCAGGGACTAGATTTGACAATTTTTAAAAGTTGAGGGACTGAAACTGCCAATTATGCAAACTTTGTTCGTTTTTCAACTGTTTTTAAACATTTTGCATCTGAAACATATAAAACACAATTCTGGGATAATTTCAGTATTTTGATGCATTTCTGAGTGTTTTTGAGAGTTTTGGCAGCTCAGATTAGGTAAAAATGATGAGTATTTAGACACTCATCAAGGATCTGTGTACATTCCACAAAATTCTTCATGAGCATCATAGATGATGCTCGCAGCCTGCTTTAGTCCCACACAACGAAGCCATGGAGATAAGAAGGATCTCCTGTAGAGATTGTCCCCAATAAGTCTATATTGGGGTGCTTTGACCCTGACCCTTCGTGCTAACTTTGTGTCTTCAGGAAGGATACCACTGATCAAGTATTCCCTTATTGGGGTCATCCAATTTGGGCCTTCTTCAGGTATGATACCAGATACTTCACCTCTTGTTATTGACCTATCAGCCAATACTTCTACCAAAACTTCCTTCGTCAGATGAGCAAATGCCATCGAAGCTAGCTTGCTCAAGGCGTCTGCTTTCTTGTTTTGATTTCTGCGAACATGTGCTATCTCATAGGAATCAAATCCCTGAAGAAGCTCTTTAGCTTTATCCAAATATTGTTTGATGGTGGGCTGCCTTGCTTCGTGAGAGCCCTTGATTTGGTTGGCGACTAGCTGCGAGTCCACAAAAATGGAGAGGTTTCGAACCTCCATCTCTTTTGTAAGTCGAAGACCGGCTAACAAAGCCTCGTATTCAGCTTCATTGTTGGTGGCTTCAAACTCAAAACGTAATGCATAAGTATACTCCTTCCATTCTGTACTGACCAGCATTAGACCTGCTCCCGAATCTTCGGAGCTTGAGGCTCCATTTGTTTATAGTTTCCACCCCTCCTTTGTCTTTGGGTGCTTTTCTTTTGGGATTTCCTTGTCTTGGCTAGGTCCGGAGGGTGTTTCAGCAAGAAAGTCTGCAAGTATCTGGCCTTTGACGGAGTTTCGACCCTTGTACTCTATTTCATGCTCCCCCAGTTCGATGGCCCATTTAGCCACTCCACCCGATTTCTCCGGCTTCGCCAATATCTGTTTAATTGGCTTGTCGGTCAATACTGTGATGGGATGAGCTTGGAAGTACCTTCGAAGACGCCTTGCGGCATAAACAAAAGCTAAGATCAGCTTTTCCAACTCCAGATAGTTCAATTCGGCCCATTGCAGGACCCTGCTAACAAAGTAAATTGGGACTTGTTTCTTATCCCTTTCTGCAAAAAGAACAGCACTGATGCTTTAGAAGGATGCTGTAATGTACATGAACAACACTTCGCCTTTGA
Organism: Artemisia tridentata subsp. tridentata; assembly: GCA_021014915.2. Taxonomy (NCBI): domain Eukaryota; kingdom Viridiplantae; phylum Streptophyta; class Magnoliopsida; order Asterales; family Asteraceae; genus Artemisia; species Artemisia tridentata. The sequence continues at coordinate 291,888,583 of CP139505.1, read as the reverse complement.
TTGGGGCTGTAAGTGTTGGTAGGATTTCCATAAATTCCTTCAGCTTTTGGAAAGCGGCATCTGCATCACAACTCCATTGGAAAGTATTTTTATCAATGCACTAACCGGATCTAAACACACACGAGTTGTGTTGGAGATACTTTGAGTATATACTTGACAGCACGCGGAATTTACTATCAAGTACTTAGAATAATTCTTGTTTGGTGATTGTATAGGTGTAACAGTAAGAACAATAACACAATATTCACTCAAACGATTAGCTTCAATATAATATGAAAATTACAATACGATTGTGAAGCTATGATAACAACGTGTATCTAAAACTTAACCTAGGATCTCCTTTTATAGGACAAGGAGTCCTTTACAAGTAAACACTCTAAACGTATAAACCTAACTTTATACGATATACATTAAATCTTTTCTATATATATCTTCACACGGTTTTATCTTAATCATATAAGCAGTACTAACTCTTCTTATCAGTAGTACCAACTGTTGATGTATTCTTCAGCAACACTTCAACCGTACTAACTTATACAGAACCGTACCAACTGCTTAATTTAATTCCCAACAATCCTCTCCTAAACTTATGATTTCTATGCAAATCAACAAGTTTCTTGAATTAAACTCCAACGTTATATGATGGGGTGGATTCTTTCAAACATTTATCTTCAATCTTGAAACACTTGGGAATTTTCTTCACATATCACCTTTTTGACCAATATTTTCAAATTCGGTCAACTCCTCAAAAGTCTCCATAATTAAACTTATTCCTGCAAGGAATTAATTCCTAATACCAACCTTGCATTCAATGACATTAAATCTCCATTGGTTCTATAAAAGATTTTGAATTATCAACATTAACCCATCACATTCTTCAAACCACAACTATCAAAGACAATGAGTTCATCCAATCCAAACATGATTGAGATTTCATCGGATTCGTCTTCGGATTCAGGAAGTGAAGGATGGAAAAATTACTTTCCACCAAACTACACTAATCTGACTATCAGGAACCCATCTCCACAAGCTGAAGAAGTATCTTCTGATGATGACCTTCCAACTTCCTCTGATGATGATGATCAGCAAGCACATCCACTTCCACTATCAGTTTCACTGACAAGAGAGATCGATAAATCTGTGTTAGGTATGAGTAAGATCTCAGTGCCTGTAAGGAATCAACCACGACCAAAACCAGATAAACAAGTGATGGGGCTCCCAAGTCTGAAGGTGTGGAACTCAATCAAAGACAAAGGAGTTCACAAGTCCATGCCTGATTTTAAGGATAAAGGGAAGAGGAAGCTTGAGTAGTGATGAAGGTGTTAGGTTTGTGTGTTTAGGTTTGTGTTAAAGATGAGAGTAAGCTTGGTTGTAGGTTATGTTGACTAAACTTCTGCTTATGTAATGAATGGATCACTTTAATGAATAAACTTTATCTCCTTGTGTACTTTAGCATAAACTTCACTATCAGCATAAACATCACACTTATCTCAGATACTGCATTTGATAACCTCCCCTGAATTACATAATCATCTTTACTAGCAACTGAAAAAACTTTTAATTCCTCCCCTGTTTGGAAGAATCTTCACCATCAGATGAACTAGAACATAGGACATTCGAGCTCAGCATCCAATATGACAATTTGTACAAGTTACCATCAATTCAGTTTTGTAGTTTCAAACTGCTCTTAACACTTCCAGATGTGTAACCTTCTGAGAGAGGTGAATCATAGAGCATAAACTTAGAATGAATCAAGTTTGAAAAAGCAGTACAAACTAGTTGAAACTAGCAGTACTAACTGTTAAAAAAAATTCTGAGATAAAATCAAATAATTTGAATGTGGATTTGAAAACACTTTTGTCCACGCATAGTTTTTAGCAAACTATCAGCTATAAACGGATTTGCTATGTCTTTACCAATAGCTGTTTGCTATGGACTAGCCAACTCTTCACACTTAGATATGGTGAGTTAATAACCATCCAGTTTTTGGTAAACTGTCAACCATAAACGGATTTGACAAGTCTTTACCAGAAACCGTTTGATCTGGACTAGTTGGTTCTTATGTGGATTAGACATGGTGAACCAATTACCATTTGTTGTGTGACAAGCATGCACACTTGATAGTCCAAACCACCATACTTTCCAAAGCACAATCCAAAGCAAAAAGCTTTTCTTAACCTGAAATGTTAGTCCAAAACTAAAGAAAACACAATACACAATATTTTCTTTTAACAGTTATCACAATTGACTAACAAATTCACAAGCAGTACTAAAAATTACTAAGCAGTACAAACTATACAAATAGCACAACTAGCAGTACAAAAACCAAAAACACTTAGACATTAATCTTTTGAAGGATTAAGCATTCCAATACCTGTTACCAAGTACTGAAATCTTCCTACATCAAAACCTTTTGTTAAGAGATCAGCAAAGTTGTCATCAGTATGTATTTTAACAACTTGTATTAACTTCTTTTCAGCACAGTCTCTTATAAAATGATGTCTAATTTCAATGTGTTTAGTTTTTGAATGTTGAACTGGATTCTTAATGATACACATTGTACTGCTATTGTCTATATGTATAATTGTGTTTAAGAAATTGTACCCGTAATCAAGCATCTGGTTTTGAATCCAAAGAACTTGAGCACAAGAACTTGCTGCTGCCACATATTCTGCTTCAGTAGTAGAAGTGGCCACCATAGTCTGCTTCTTACACTGCCAAGAAATTAATCTACAACCCAAGAACTGACAACCACCTGTTGTAGATTTTCTATCCATGCTAGCACCAGCATAATCAGAACCAGAGAATGCCACTAGATCAAATGCAGACTCTTTAGGATACCATAGCCCCAAATTAGGTTGACCTTTAAGGTATCTGAAGATTCTCTTTACTGCTGTGAGATGAAACACCTTAGGATTTACTTAGAATCTTGCACAAGCACAAACTGAAAACATAATGTCAGGCTTGGATGATGTGAGATACATCAAAGACCCAATCATAGATCTATACATGTGCACATCCATATCTTTACCACTGTGATCCTTTAATAACAAATGTGTCTCCTTATCAACTGGTGTGCTAACAACCTTGGCATCTGTGAATTGGAATTTCCTCAATATTTCACCAACAGATTTATCCATAGAGATAAATATTCCATCAGACTTCTGCTGTACTTGAAGCCCAAGAAAGAAAGTAAGCTCACCCATAGAACTCATATCAAACTGATCTTTCATTAATTTCTCAAACTCTCTGCACATTTCTTTGTTTGTAGAACCAAAGATGATATCATCTACATAAACTTGAACCAGTAGAATATCACCCTTGTTCTTCTTGATAAACAGAGTTTGATCAATTTTACCTCTATTGAACCCATTCTTCAATAAATAAGTAGCAAGAGTCCCATACCAAGCTCTTGGAGCTTGATACAATCCATAAAGAGCTTTAACCACCTTATAAACTATGTTAGGATGGTCTGGGTCTATGAAACCATGAGGTTGAGATACATATACCTCCTCATCAATAGTACAATACAAAAAGGCACTCTTCACATCCATTTGATAGACTAGAAAACCCATATAGGAAGCATAAGCAAGAAATAACCTTATTGCTTCAAGTCTAGCAACAGGAGCAAAAACCTCCTCATAATCAATCCCTTCTTCCTGTGTATAACCTTGAGCAACCAGTCTTGCTTTGTTCTTGATCACAATGCCTCTCTCATCCTTCTTGTTCCTGAATACCCACTTAGTACCAATCACTCTCATTCCCTTTGGTAGATCAACCAGAACCCAAACCTTCTGAATTTTGAATTGAAGCAGTTCTTCTTGCATAGCCTCAACCCAACTTGATTCTTCTAAAGCCTTTAGCACATTCTTGGGTTCTACCTGAGATAGAAAACATACAAACATACACTCATGCTCATCATCATGATGTTTCTCCTCATATACCACACTGAGAAAGCCACGATGATCTGGGTCTTGAATTTGCCTTCTGGTCTTGACTCCAGATTGTACATCTCCTATGACATTGGAAAGAGGATGATTCCTATGTACAATTGTATGGGGAGTAGAAGGAGCAGCATAGTTGATAGGCATATTTTGCAAACCATCTCCAAAGAAATCAAACTCATCAACTTGAGAAGCAGTATGAACTGGTGAATCAAGATGGGGTTGACTTGGTCCAGCACTATCACTATTTTGCTCAGCAGTAGGAACTTGTGGCTGACCAGTACTAACTCCATTTGTACTGCTCGTTGGATTTTCAGTTTCTTTATCATTCTGTCCACTGGTTTCAGCAACATCTTTCTCTTTGTCTACACCACTTGATGAAGGAATATCATCATTCTTTATAGAAGACTCATTCAATGGACTGTCCTCCATGATTGGCATGAAAATGCAATCTTCATCTTCCTCCTCTGAACCTGCACCATGGTTAGTATTTGTACCTGTAACAGACACATAATTCATGGAATCTGAAAGACTGTCAATATCAAAGATCCAATCTGGACCAACACATGCAACATTTGGTTTATTCTCCAAAAATTCTATGTGTAGATTTTCTTCTACATGCTTGGTGCTTTTATTGTACACCCTAAAAGCCTTATTGTGCAGAGAATAACCAACAAAGAAACCTTCCTCAGATTTCCCATCAAACTTTCCTAGTTGGTCTTTGGTATTACGGATAGTAACATGACAACCAAAAGGTCTCATGAAGCTTAAAGTAGGGGTTCTACCTCTAAGAAGCTCATAAGCAGTCTTATTGTGAGGTTGCACAACTAAAACCCTATTCAATACATAACAAGCAGTGCTAACTGCTTCAGCCCAAAATGAAACTGGTAGCTTAGAGTCAGCTAACATTGTCCTAGCAGCCTCCATAAGAGTCCTATTCTTTCTCTCAGCTACTCCATTTTTCTGTGGGGTTCTAGCTACACTAAATTCCCTCTTAATACCTTTTTCTCTGCAAAAGTCATCCATCACTCTATTCTTAAATTCAGTCCCATTGTCACATCTGATTATTTTAACTTTCTTATCAACTAGGTTTTCTATTTCAACAATGAAGGACTTAAGGATTTCACTTGTCTCATCCTTAGATTTCATAAAGAACACCCAAGAAAACCTACTATAATCATCAGTGATAACAAGACAGTATCTCTTAAAATTCAAGCTATTCACAGAAGTAGGACCAAATAAGTCCATATGCAACATATATAAAGCTTGAGAAATAGAGTTCTGGGCCTTTGGCTTACATGAGGCTCTGTGTTGCTTACCTTTAAGGCAAGAAACAGAGGTTTGGTCATTGAGAAAAGTTTTATTTGGTAAACCTCTTACCAACCCATTTTTAGCAATTTTGTTAATGGTTTTAAAATTAACATGACCAAGCCTTCTATGCCACAACATGGATTCTTCCAATGTGGCTTTTGCAACAAGGCAAGTAAGACCTGCTTTTGGAACAAGGTTGTTCATCTCAATACTGTATGTATTACCCTTTCTGGGGATTTTAAGCAATATTTGATTTTCATCAGGTAGCTTGAAATCAGGAGAAAGAATAAGGCAGTCAGTATCAGTAAAAAGAACCTTATTCTTTTTATCACATATCTGTGACACACTAAAGAGGTTGTACTTTAACTCTGGTACAAAATACACATTATCAAAATCAAGATTACCAGTTTTTATGACGCCTTTACCAGTAATCCGTCCACCAACACCACCACCAAAGATGTTGGGAACACGTTTTGTAATATTTCAAGTATTGATCATTTGTATTAGGTTGCTTAGGCCTTTATGTTTGTTATTAGGCCCAGCCCGTGTAGAAGGCCCATGGGCTGTGTCGTTTAGTTCATTTATTATGTTAATTAAGTATTATGTTAAGCATGTAGGGCTAGTAGCCCAACCTCATGTAAAACTATAAATACCCCTCCCATCCAAGGGAAGGGTGTTGGTTGATGAATTAAGAAGGTTTATTGTTAAGTGTGTGTAATCATCTCCCTTCCATATCTTTCTCTCTCTAGCTTTCTCTCTCTAGATCTAGTAGGTAATTAGTAGGTAATTAGTGGTAGCTTAATTCATAAAAGTATAAAACATCAAGTGGTATCATTCGCCAAGGGGTAATCTAGGTTGTCACAAGATTAGATTTAAGAAAAAACTAAAAAATCCGTAGATTTAGAGTCATCAGACTAGTTACTGTTCATCAGATAAGTTGTTTAGTCGAACGAATTAGGGTAGTCGAACGTGGTTTTTTTTTTTTTTAGTCGAACGAGATAGGTCAGTCGAACGAGGTGTCTTAGTCGAACAAGCAGGGTGATCGAAGGAGGATACTTCATCGAAGGAGAATTCAATCGAACGAGCAAAAGGGTAGTCGAGTTAGACTTACTCTTCCAATTGATCGAACGAGCTTATTGATCGAACGATCTTACTTGATCGAACGAGCTAATTTGATCGAACAAGTTACTTAATCGAACGAAGTAACCTTAATCGAACGAACAATCTTAATCGAACGAAAATACCTTAATCGAACGAGAAACCTTATTCGAACAAGCAACCCTAATCGAACGAGAATACCTAATCGAACGAACTAACTTAATCGAACGAGATAGTCGAACGAGAATACCTAATCGAACGAACTAACTTAATCGAACAAGATAGTCGAACGTGCTTACCTGATCGAACGAACTTAGTCGAACGTGATTACCTGATCGAACGAGATAATTTTTTCTTGGATTTCGTACAAGTTTCTAATCTTCTAAACAATAACCGTCTTTATCCTTTAAAGATCCTTAACCGTTTCAAGCTACTACAAGATGTCTCAACCACCACACTTTAATTACTACTACCAGCTACAGCAATATCCTCAGCAACAACAATACTCTCAACAACAACAACAATTTCCTCAACAATATCCATAACATCATGCATATGTGCAACAACATCAATTCATTCCTCCACCACAACTATCCCCACAACAAATAATGCAACAAAATTACCTTCAGAACAATCCTTCAGTGTCCAAAGAACCTCACTGGTTTCATAAGATGTGTGAAGCTATAAGCAGTCAGCAATCTCATCATGAGGCTGGAAATCAAGATACTCCACCCATGTTAACACCTGGAAACTATGTGCAGTGGGCAAGTAGGTTTCTCCGATTCGTTGAACTCCGCAAACCCCATGGACCGTATCTGAAGCATGTCATCACTGTGGGGCCCTTTCCTGAACCAGTAATTGTTGTTCCAGCAACTCCTGAAAGAGAAGAAACATCCACCCCTATTGCTGTTTCTAGCTATACAGCCGAACAAGCCTTACAACAAGAAGCAAATGGAATGGCAATGGCATTCATACTCCAGGGAATTCCAAATCCCATCTATCGAAGTGTTGATGCTCAGAAGACTGCAAAGGATATGTGGGAACATGTGCATCTTCTGATGGAAGGAACAAAGCTCAATCAGGAAGACCTTGAATCAAAATTGTACATGGAATTCAACAATTTTGTTATGGAACCAGGAGAGACAATTGAATCATACTACCACCGCTTCACCAATGTTGTTAATGACCTTGATCGTCATGACATGAAGTTTCCAAGGATTGCAATCAACTCCAAATTTCTGGGATGCCTAGGTCCTGAATGGCAGAAATATGCAACGTTTGTTAGGCAATCAAAGAAGATTGGTGAGATCAAATATAGATTGATTTATGATTTTCTCAAACAACATCAATCAGAGGTGGACAAAGAAGTAGCAGCAAGAGGAGGTTTCATACCAGGACCACAACCTAATTCGCTTGCACTAATGGCTCAACCAAACTTCTCTCTACCTTCTCAGGAATTTGGAAACTCATCTTATCAACCAAGTTTTCAACCTCAAAACCAACTTGTCCCATATGAAACACCATCTCAACAATCAGGCAACCAAATGGTAACCTACAACAACACTGACTCCAACTTTTACACCAACAGTGAATATGATGAAGAAGAAGAAGCTTTCAGTTCCCTCAATGAAGCATTTGGGTTGATTGCTAAAGCATTTGGGAAATTCACAAACAAATCAAACAACCGCCTTCGCTCATCTTCAAACACAAGGAATCAGGCAGTTGTTAATGATGGTAGGGCAGAAATTCAGAACAGATCATCAGGAAGGTTTGGTTCAGGGAACAGAGGAGGATATGGGTCACAAAGGTTTCAAGCTGGAGAACAAAGGTTTCAGTCTGGGGGTAATAGGAATTATATGGGGGCAGATCAGAACAGGAATCAATTGAATGGAAAAGAATCAAAAGGCATTGCAAATACCTCGATTACATGCTACAACTGTGGAGGGAATGGTCATATGGCTACTGCATGCCCAAAGCCTCGAACTATGGGCAGTGCATACCACAAAGAAGCTCTCTTGATGGCACTTAAGGATGAGAAAGCAAGCTTGATGAATGTGAAAGAAAACAGCTTCATGGCAAATGCAGACTTAGAAGATGATATGGAGGATCTTGAGGCAAACGCAGCTGTCATGCTCATGGCTAATATGCAGGAAATGAATACATCCGAGATAGGCCCGGTCTACGATACAGACGGTCTTTCTCAGGTACTTGATCCACCATGTTTACTACATGAGATTGCTTCACCTTCCGTATCTTCATTCTCAAATGAACGTTCTGTTCAAAATGATTCACCATTCTCATCTTCTTTAGATAATCAAATCAACACTGATATATCATTTGATGATGATAGAACAGTCGTCTCATTTGATGATCTAATAGAAGATGACAATCATGATCAGATTGAACAAAATGAAAATTTGACTAATCAAGATTCGGAGCTTCAGGCCTTAATAATGACCACCCAATCACAAATTGAAAAATGCAATGAAATCAATAAAAATCTGAAAGAAAAGATTGCGTTGTTAACAAGGGATAATGAGTGCTATCAACAACAACTTTCTGGATATCTTAAACAAGATAAACGTGAAAAAGGTTTTGAAATTGCTTTTCAACAAGAGTACGTAAAAGTTCAAGATTTGCAAAACCAAGTACGTGAATTAACCGATTCTAAGGCTGAGCTTCTCTCTCAAAAAGAAAAGGATCAATTTGAATTCAAAAAACAAATTGATGCTTTAACTTCTGAGTTGTTAAAAACTCAATCAGAGCTTTCAACATCTCAGCAGGATCTTCTTGACGAAAAGCAAGCCACAAGGAAACGTGTTGACTCATATCTTGAGGAAATTCTGGATCTGGAAACCAAACTCAAAGATTTTTAAAATGTTGTGTATAAAACGGGTAATTCTGTAACACAAATTCAAAAACTAACTGTGAAACCAAGTCCTAAAGGAGTAAGTTTTGCACTTGGAAGTGACACACCCCGTAATTCACAGAAAGCACTCAAAGATAATCCTAAGTTATACAATGCAACATTTTTGTTAGATGATTCCTTTCAACGTGTTGTTATGTATTCTGTTGATGAAGAAACTGATTTTCTTGCAAACAAGATTGAGGGTCGATCAAATTCACAAAACAAGTTTTCAAGTGTACATTATGATTATAATGAACGACCTCACATAAGCAAATCATTTGTGCCACCAAAAGATAAACCAGAACAAACGCTGATACGTACCTCAGATCAAATATATCATCTCTCCCAAAATGATGCACATCTCAACAATTATTTGACAGAGAATGATGTTGATCCACAAATGCCTCCAGTTTTTAAAATTGTCAAACATTTTGAGACATTTATGGAAGACATCAAATTTTTAGAAAATGAAATTGAGTTTAATTCTAAAATCACTGTCTCTTCTTTTTTCTCTCCTGTGGAAAAAGAAAAGATAGAAATTCTACAAAAGAAAATTTTACCTCATGTCAAACACTTGAAGAAATGTGCATCACAATGGGAAGAAGATCTAGTTGACGAGGTTCTATCAATGAAGAACATTTTCAAAGCTAAAGACTCCAAAATTCAAAAACAAATAGTTCAAAAGAAGAATTTGGAAAAAGAAAATGATCGACTCTTGCAAAATGTTCTTTGTTGTGATGTTGTTTCTGTGTTGATGAATGCACTTTATGAATCTGGTAATGAGTGTCTTATGAATAATCATGTTGTTGATACAAAGTTGTTGCAAATCGAAATTAAGAATCTAGTGAAGGAGAATGATGATCTTCGACAAATCAACAATGATGTGGAAAACAAAGTTTTTAATCTTCAAAAAAGGCTTGATTGGTGTCAAACTCAAAGTGCTGAATTTGAACTAAAATTTCAACATCTCATAGGGTCTTTATCATTTCAAAACAGTCATGTTCCTAAAAAGTTTAAGGAAACAAAGGCTTTCTTAAGACTTAAACTGTTTCAAAATGAAAAGGAACTCGATGAAATTCTTCAAAACAGGAATGACACAGTCCGCCTTAACAGAAAATTAGATTCACAAAATCAAGAATTCCAACACATCATTGTTGATCTGAAGAAGAAAATCAAATTTTTAGAAACAGGCAAAAACAAAGTTGATAAGATTGTACCAAGGATGCAAAAAGTAGACAGCGCACCTAAGAATGCATCATCAAAGATAACCACTAATGCTCTTACTTCACCTTCCACAGGATTAGTTGACACATCTAAGGGTAGAAGATCCAAGACCACCAAGAGACCAATGAAGACTAGTATCTGGCTACCTAAGAGTGGAACATCTAAGAATGGAGAAGTAGAAGTTAATGCATCTAGTGAGAATAATACGGATGTTATGTCTAAGATAGAATCTAGCTTGGTTAAGTGTAATTCTACAAAAGATGTAATGAATGCTGAATCTTTAATAGTTATGAATGATGTTAATGCTTCTTGTGTGTTTTGTCATACTTGTATCTTATCTGGTAATCATCAAAACTGTGTTGCTAAAACTTTGCTGAAGAGAAAAGCGAAACGAACTAGTGGTCTCCCTAAGTCTAACACAGCTGCCAAATCAATTTTAGGGAAGTCACCACTAGCAGCTTCTAAGCAGACCATAGTTGCACCCATAGCTAATCACAAAAAGAACAAATCACCTAGCACATTCCTTAGGAAGAAAGCAGCAAGTCGTAGGAAATGGCAACGTTGGCTAGAGAACACAGCAAACTTTAAATGGGTTCCTAAGCTACTTAAAACTTGTGTTTCTAACCCGACGGGTCCAACCGTTACTCCATCTGTTTCTACTAATTGTGATGCAGGTGGTTCAAATCGTTCTATGGATTGTTGATAGCGGCTGTTCCCGACACATGACCGGCAATCTCAAGCTTCTCAAAAACTTCGTTGCAAAGTTTATAGGAACGGTCAGGTTCGGGAATGACCACTTCGCCGCAATCATGGGTTATGGCGACTATGTAAATGGGAACATCGAAATTAGTCGTGTGTACTATGTTGAAGGTCTGGGTCACAATTTATTCTCGGTTGGTCAATTCTGCGATGGAGACTTAGAAGTAGCATTTAGGGAGAAAACCTGCTTTATTTGTGATCTTCAGGGAAATGATCTGATGAAAGGAAAACGGGGAACTAGTCTTTACACCATCTCCTTTGAAGGAATGACAGCTTCAACTCCTATATGTTTACTCTCCAAGGCTCATCCCACGAAAGCATGGTTATGGCATAAACGATTGTCTCATCTTAACTTCAAAACCATGACCGACCTGGCAAAGAATAAATTGGTAGATGGTTTACCAAAATTCAGATATGCCAAGGATCATCTGTGTTCTGCATGTGAACAGGGAAAAAGTCACCGAGCTCATTTTCCACCAAAAACAGAACATAGCACAGACCGCGTCCTACAACTGCTTCATATGGATTTGTGTGGTCCAATGCGGGTTCAGTCTGTAAATGGGAAAAGATATATTCTGGTAATAGTGGATGACTACTCAAGATGGACATGGGTTTATTTTCTCCGCACAAAAGATCAGGTTCCGTCTATAGTTACCACGTTTCTCACAAAGATTCAAGTGCAAGTTCGCAACACCGTCAGAATCATTCGTACCGACAATGGCACTGAATTCAAAAACCAAATCCTTTGGGAATTTACAGAGAAACATGGAATTGTTCACCAATATTCTATAGCTCGCACTCCTGAACAGAATGGTGTAGTTGAACGACGAAATCGTACACTCGTGGAAGCAGCTAGAACTATGTTGATCAATGCCCAATTGCCAGATTATCTTTGGGCTGAAGCTGTGAACACTGCTTGCTACACTCAGAACCGCGGTATGATCACCAAAAGACATAACAACACCCCATATGAGCTAATACAAGGCAGAAAACCCAATATCAACTACTTTCATGTCTTTGGTGCCTTATGTTACCCAAAGAATGATAAAGATGATCTTGGAAAATTAAAGGCAAAAGCAGATATAGGGATATTTGTTGGTTATTGTGAAAACTCCAAGGGATACAGAATTTGGAATCGTCGGACCGGAGACATTCAAGAGACGATACACGTTAATTTCGATGAACTCACAGAAATGGCTTCTGAGCAAGACCGCTTGGAACCCGCACACAACCGCTTGAACTTCCCAGAATATTCAGCTGAACCATTACCTTTCAAACGGAAAGATCTGGAAGATCTGTTTGCTCCTATGTTTGATGATAGTTTGGTTAAAAGTACATCAGAGGCTTCCACAAGTTTCGCTGCTCAACAACTCCCAAATCAAGCACCTGATCCATCAGCATCTACCTCTACAGTAGTTGCTGATGATGCACCACAACCTGAACCATCATAATCCATAGATAAAACACTTCCACCAGCGGTTGAAGATTCTTCTCCCATTTCTAATCAAGTTCCAACACCGTCAGACTTTGACGGAAATGCATTTTTCAATTCATTTGCTCCACCCCCAACCATTCCCGAACCAGGAGAATCCTCCTCGAGCAACATGGATTCGTCAAATCTGAATCACAACATTCAACACTACCCATCTACTCATAAATGGACAAGGGATCATCCGTTAGTTAATGTGATTGGCAATCCAGATAAACCAATTATGACACGACAGAAACTCCACACAGATGGTGAAACTTGCATTTACGCTCTCACCATTTGTCAAGCTGAACCGAAAAATATCAAAGAGGCCATGACTTATGATAATTGGATTGAATCAATGCAAGAGGAGTTGGATCAGTTCAAAAGATTGGAAGTCTGGGAACTCGTTGAAAAACCTGATGAAGTTTATGTTGTGGGCTTAAAATGGATTTGGAAAAATAAGCTGGATGCAGAAGGCACGGTTATTCGTAACAAGTCTCGGTTGGTAGCTAAAGGGTTTTGTCAAGAGGAAGGAATTGACTTCGAGGAATCTTTTGCACCAGTGGCTAGACTTGAGGCAGTTAGAATGTTCCTGGCATACGCGGCTCATAAGAACATCACAGTTTACCAAATGGACGTGAAGACAGCATTCCTGAACGGACAACTTCGTGAAGAGGTGTATGTATCACAACCTGACGGCTTCGTGGATCCAGAACATCCTAATCACGTATACAGGCTTAAGAAAGCTCTCTACGGCCTTAAACAAGCCCCGAGGGCCTGGTACGACAAACTTTCAGCATTCCTTATTGCTAATCATTTCACTAAAGGCTCTGTAGACCCGACTTTGTTTATACAAAAACACGGGGAGGACATTCTCATCGTAAAAATTTATGTGGATGACATCATTTTTAGGTCTACCCACAAAAAGTACTCTAATGCTTTTGCAAAACTTATGAAACAAAACTTTGAGATGTCCATGATGGGTGAACTAAATTTTTTTCTAGGATTACAAGTTCACCAATCACCTCGTGGTATATTCTTGAGTCAGTCTAAATATGCACAAGAGATATTAAAAAAGCATGGCATGACATCTAGTGACATCTATAACGCCCCTATGTCCTCCTCATCCCCAAAGCTAGATGCTGACATTCATGGGAAACCCACTGATCCTACAAATTATCGTAGCATAATTGGGTCTCTCATGTATCTCACCGCTAGCAGACCGGATGTTGTATTTGCCACATACCTATGTTCACGCTATCAGTCTAACCCAACAGAAAGACATTTATCTGCTGTTAAAAGAATCCTTAGATACATCAAGGGAACCATTAATTTGGGGATTTGGTATCCAAAGGATTCTGGTTTTGCACTAACTGCTTTTTCAGATGCGGATCATGCGGGATGTATTGATACAAGAAAGAGCACATCCGGTGGTGTTCAATTCCTAGGTGATAAGCTGGTGTCCTGGCAGTTAAAGAAGCAAGATTGTACGTCTTTTTCATCAACAGAATCAGAATATATAGCCATGTCTGCCTGTTGTGCTCAAATCATTTGGATGCGATCACAACTGATGGATTATGGTTACATATTCAACAAAATCCCGATGTACTGTGACTCCAAAAGTGCTATTGCTATCTCGTGCAACACAGTGCAACATTCCAAGTCCAAACACATCGCTCTCAGATATCACTTCATCAAGCAGCATGTGGAGCAGGGTACCGTTGAGTTGTATTTTGTCGGAACGGAACACCAATTGGCGGATCTTTTCACGAAGGCTTTACCTCATGATCGTTTTGTGAAACTGGTTCACCAAATTGGAATGAGATGCTTGACTCCTCCAGAATTAGCGAACTTTCTCAAGAACAACTAGTCGAGTCATGCTCTCTCACTATCTTGTATATATATATTTAAAAAAAAAAAAAAAAAAAAAAAAAAAAAAAAAAAAAAAAACTATTAAAGTGTGCAAAAGTAAATTTTCTTCAAAATATGATTTCAATCTTTCAAATTCTTTCAGATATTTCAAACATTGATCATATTTTGAGGGGGAGATATCTTTGCACACCGTTCACCTTTCTTCGTCATCTTATCATCAAGACTATCAAGGGTTTAAAAGAATAATAAGTTGGACATAAAGGACTTAAAAGTATTAACTTATAACATTTAGGATAGTTTTTTGGAATGTAAAAAGAATAGGTTAACAAGTTTAAGGACCAAAGGTGCCAAATGTTGAAAGTTTCTTTGGATTATAAAAGGCCCGACTTAGTCAAAACAGATATTCAACACTCTTATTTTCATCTCACTTTCTCTCTATCTCGTCGAACGAACCAGAGCCCGCCTATTTCATCGAACGAACACAAAATCATCAGTTTTTTTTTAATCTTGATCGATTGTAAGCATTCATTAGGTCTCAATATTGATTGTTTGACTGTTGTTGAGTGTTATTTGTTTATTATAACTGTTAGCATATCGATAAGAGTCAATCGAATTGGGCGTTTCTTGAACTATTGATTTGAGAAGATATTGAGTGAAATTAAGTATGCTTAACAGATTATAATGTATTGTGTAAAAAAGGGTTTATCGATTGTATGAATGTTCTTGACTTAGGGTTCGGATAATAGTCGAACGAGTGATAAATGGACTGCTTAGACTGTGTGGATTATTGCTCAATATGTATATGATTTCTGAGGAGATTGAAGGACTCAAGAAGATCATGTTATCTCCGAGTTAGGAGATAACATCCAATTACGTCGAACGATTCGTTTTTTAGTCGAACGACTCAAACTAGTCGAACGACTAAACCTAGTCGAACGAGTAAATTTAGTCGAACGACTATTTAATCGAACGACGGATTTAGTCGAACGACAAGTTTAGTCGAACGACTAAGGTTAGTCGAACGACTAAGGTTAGTCGAACGACTTATCTAATCGAACGACCAATTTAGTCGAACGAATAGTTTAATCGAACGAGCAAACTAGTCGAACGACCAAATTAGTCGAACGACCAAATTAGTCGATCGCTCTAATCAGTCGAACGACCATTATAGTCGAACGACCTAAATTAGTCGAACGACAAAATTTGTCGAACGACCTAATCAGTCGAACGACCAATCTAGTCGAACAACTAATTTAGTCGAACGACCAATTTAGTCGAACGACTACACTAATCGAACGACAGAATTCCTTGATCGAGTATCCTTAATCGAACCACTTAGTCGAACCATATAATGATTAGTCGAACGAGGACAGATTAGTCGAACCAAGTTATAACAATCAAACCAGACTTCACAGTTGAACCAATGTTTGAATGTGCAGACTTAGTGTTTATTTGTGCAATTGTAGCTATTCCTGTTTCTAGCCATAGCTGTGTTTAAGTTGAATCTATATGTGGCTGATTATCTTGTGCTTCAATTGATTGTGAATTGCTTGTTGTCCAATAAAGGTGTTATGTAACTGGATGAGTATAACCTTGTGTTGTATGTGACTTATGTGTTGTCATTACTGGTTCAGTAACCGAGATGCTATGATCTGTCATGTATATTGTTGGATATATGTTTTATGCTATATGTTCTATCTGGTAATGAATGTACTATAGGATAGAGTCATTGTATCATGGTCACTTATCTAACACATATATATGGTGTTCTTGGTATTACTATTGGTGTTTGCATTGAACAGATTAACAATGTCTCGCACCATGTCACAAGCATCTATCAACAGACAACCAGAAGGAAAGAAAAGACAGATTGGTTACTGCAATTCAAGGATTGAGTTTCAGAAGCTTAGGTGCCATGAAACGTGTCTCATCATCAGGGATATTCTGGAAAGATACTTCATTAGTCCAACTTTGTCAAAAACCGCCAGTGTTCCTGAAGTCTACTTGTATCAGTTTTGGGAATCACTAATCATAAGCAAAGACGAAGAGACTATGACAGTTACACTTGACAACACAACAATCACTTTCAAGGTTGAATCACTTAGATCTGAACTAAACCTTCCAAAAGCAGTCTCAGGAGATTTCTCAGAATTCGAGAAGGATCCCACTCTTGAAGAAATGATCAAAACACTAAAGCTTATTGGTTATGATGAACAAGATGTTGAGATAACTTCAAGCTACAAAGTGGAGAGAAAATATTTCCCTCAACCTTGGCTAACTTTGTACTCAATTCTCATCAACTGCATTACTGGAAAAGCAACTGGGTTAGAACATCCGAGAATGGAACACCTGCAATTCTTTTGTGGGGTAATCAATCTGAAACACCTAGACTTTGCAAATCTTATCTGGAAGGATATGGTCTTTCTTGGCAACAAGTTTCTTCAGAGTACAGAACTGCCACCCATTCCATTCCCAAGATTCACGAAACTTCTCATCTCACGCTTTATACAAAGACACCCTGAACTCAAACGACCTTCGACTGAAAAGATGCATACTGAGAAACGAGACCGTATTTTCACCAAAGTTCTAAGTTATTCTTCAATCCAAGGGGCAAGAATTCCACCATACCTGTTGAGTGAAGAACTTAAGAACACAGAGGCGTACAAGAAGTATGATGAAGCAGTTAAGGCTAAAATGGTGGGTGGCAAACCAAAAGATACTAAATCACCAAAGGGAAAAGACATCCCAACCAGAGCAAAGACTATACGATCAAAGAAATCAAAAATTCCTGAGAAAAAGAAAGTGGTTTCTAAACCAACTTCAGAGATGCTGCTAAGGGATGAATCTGATGAAGAAGAAGAAGAAAGGTTGAATTTAGAAAAAGGTAAAGGAGCTGAGAAATTCAAGACAGCTTTAGCCACTTCAGATAAAACTCTAAAACCGGGAAGAGGCAAATCTATCAAGTTCACAACAACACGATTTTCTCCAATCCGAGAACCCCTCACTGAAGAAGAAGAGAAAAGAGCATTAAAGAAGGCCAGAAAAGAAAGTTTGAAGAAACAGGCAGAGGAAGAAGAGAGAAAAGGAAAACTAAGAAAAGGAGAATCTGCTTCACATATTATTGAACAATCAGAAGAATCAGAGGGCTTTAAATCAACTACTCTTAGAAGTTCTGAGGAAGAAAGTGATGATTCTGATGCACATGATCTATCGGCTTCTGGTTCTGAAAAAGAAGATTCTGACAGAGATGAGGAAGATGAAAAAAATGAGGAAGATGATAATAATGATGAAGATGATGATGATGATGATGAAGATGAAGATGATGATAAAGATGAAAAAGTTAATTCAGACAATGATGATAATGGAGATGGTGAAGAAAGTGAAAAGGATTCGCATGAACAACAAATTGACACTAACATACGTCCCTCACCACCACATTCATCTGTGGCTCAGTCCACAATAGAGTACAATGAGTTAAAACAAAAGGTTCAAGCACTTGAAGATGAGATGAAACAGAAAGTAGAGGAACACAAAGCAATATATCAAAAGATCAGTGAAGCTGAAGATAAAGCAGCTAAGAATGTTGAAGGAATCAATACTCAGATAACTGCTGAAGTAGAAAAGCTTCTTGAAGAATCCATTCCCAAATTGATCAAACAATACATACAGAAGGACTTGGAGAAGATAGTTTCAAAGATGGTCAAAACTACTCCAATCACACTCAAAACAGTGCCACAACATCCATCCAGATTAGAAAGCAAAAGGATGATGTTGCAAGAACTTAAAGATGATCCCAAGGAAGCAAAGCTTCGACAGGCACTTAAGGAATCCATCAAAGCAGAAGAAGAGGAAGTTGTAGTACTAACTGAAACGTGTAAACCCACCAAATCAACCAAAAGACGACATGAAGATGATCCAGATGCTCAAGGAAAGAAAAGGACAAAGCCATCATCATCAACAGGTCGGACTTCCACCACACCCTCTTCAGGCACAACAAAGAAAGGCAGCCAAACAACGTTTATTCCTTCTTGTGGAAGCGGAGCATTTGAAGCTACAGAATTCTTTGATGATCAAAGTTCTGACCATGAAACTCCAATTGCTCCTATTCTAATCCAAGAAGTAGTTGCTCCTTCTGCTACTGTCAAAGATGTTCCATTACCTGAGTGGGTTGATCCATCAGCTCCCAAATATGATTGGTTTGATCAAATGGTTGACGATTATTCTGTCGATGAAAATGCTGAACCAGTAGAAGGATCAGTTGTAGACTTCGCCAAACGATTGAAAAAGGTGATGAAAGTCCAGCAACTAGGTCTGAAAGACATCATCAGAGTTCGCAAAAGTGGATTCATAGAATTTTCAACTGTTTCAACATCAGAGCTGGAATTTGAGTACAACGTTGAACAAGTAGCCAGAGCCCTAAACGATAACATCAACTGGACGCAAGAACAATTATCTGTAGATCCGTTACCTCCTCGAAACTACACGCAACCCTTACCTCTTGTTGGACCACCTCACAACCACAAGCTACCCATAGCACACTTCTTCAACAAAGATTTAGAGTACCTCATGTACGGTAACACGAACTCTGAGAAGAGATATGCCACCTCACTTACCAAATACCCGGTAGCCAGGTATGCCTTAGAGGGGTTTGAAGAACAAACAAACAATCTTTGGAGCAGAAAGATACAGAAGTTCAATGAAGATGCTGTGTTTGGGATCCATCATTGGCCTAATCTGCAGAGGTTGTACTACAAATATATGATGGCCATGAGAAAGACAGGGGACGAGGTATGGAGCAGTCATAGGGTTATGTCTATCGTCAGTGCTGAAACGGAGTTTATGTATGGATATAACTTTCTAACAAAGATCATTGTAAGACGAAGCAATGATAAGGAGTATGTGTTCTCCGAAGCTGACTATCCTCTCCTTAATCCCAATGATATCGAGGACATGTATCTATTGAAGATTCAGGGTAAACTTGAACACCTCCATGGACGGCTTCAGTACGATATCATCAACTCCCTTCTCATCTTCATTCGCAATATGGTGATTAGACAACAGGTTGAAGATGTTCATCTTGGAGTTGAAAGTTATCAAACCAAGCTAAATCTTACCAAGCCAGACTTCACACCAGAAAACATTCATGATCAGCAACCATACACTTTTGGGTACAAACCATTTGGAGTATATTATCATAGAAGAAAAGCTGGTACAAGATTTATGGGTTTCGAAGATCTTTGCAAGTTCAGTGACCCAACCATCCAACATGTCAAATCTGAACTTGAGAAAATCTTAAAGGACGAGAAGTTGGCTAAAGAGTTGAAGTGGGGCGGGAAGGAGAAAAGACAAGCAAGGAAGTTTGTGAAAAGGATAGATAAGAAGATTAAGCTTCGGGAACAGATGCGTCGGTTGGAAAGCTATGTTGGAGGTCGAGCTAAAATTCCTAACATCCTCACGTTTCGCCGTCCTGAGTAATGAAACACTGGTACTAAATTCATTGTTTGCTCAATTTTTCATCATCTCATTCATTGTTCATCATTATAACGGCTTGTGCACACATAACAGTGTACAACCCGCTCTTGTAAAGAAAGGACACTGAGGTACGCTTCAGTGCCTCAATCCTGAAAAAGGAGCGAAAGCTTCTTCCTTATGAGCAGAATTAAAACCAGAAATTTTTTTCAAAGTTTTTAAACAATTCTGCTCATAAGAACGAGTATTCCCTTGTTAAGGGGGAGTATTTGAAAAATCTTTGTTCAAAACTACCAACGTTCTTGACATTCTTCCACAAACACCTCAAAAAGAGCATATTTTAATCAAACGTTTTTCAAAAACAACATTATTATGCTATTTTTGAGGGGGAGAATGAAAAAGTGATTAAAATATGGTATCTCATTGCTGGAATCTCATGAGTGTAAGACTCAAGAATTGACCCTCGAATTGACGATAATAACAGTCAGTAGTCGAAAAGGTATATCCGGGACGGGTAATAATTTCAAGCCAGTTCATCTGGTGATGTAAGCGTGTCTCGCGAAGGATATATCTGAGTAGAATGTACCAATTTCGAGCGACGATCTTTGAATATGACCGGGACGGGTAATAATTTCAAGCCAGTCCAACTGGTGATGTAAGCGTGTCTCCCGAAGGTCATGTTCATTGAAAGTTAATCAATTCAAAAAGTGCCAACTCTTCTCGACATGTGCAAATTTCAAAGTGATTTTCATATGAGCACATGTTAAGGGGGAGTTCTTCTGAAAATAACAAAACTCTCAAAGTGTTAACAAAATGTGTTTTACAATCATAAACACTTTGAGAGATTTTTCAAAAGGTTTGGTTTTATGGCATCATTAGGATAGTCATGGAGTTATAAGGTGACTAAGGTTAGGGAAAACCATCCTATGATCCGCCAGAGCCGGAGGGATCTACCCAAGGACAACAACAATAGTTTAGAACTAGAAAGTCCTAGGTATGATTAAAAAAGGAGAAAATGAATGAACGGAGAAAGAAGGGGTTGAAGAATTAAAAAGAAAAGCAAAGAAAAGGGTGAAAAGAAATAGCCCTCCATTTGTTCAACCTTAGGGCAGACACCGGGTTCAATACATAAACTACTGGTTGATCAAGAATCACCGGTATTGAAGATCAAAGTCGTCATGGACCCAGTGACGCACTGCACTAAACCTTCTTAGCTACTCAAGTGTCTCTCAAAAGACATTTGTTTCATTCACACGGAGAACCCTTCATAATCTATCGACCTCTCATTACGAGAGTGTTGGTATTGAAAAGGAGGCAATCTGCTCCACGCCTTCGATGACCAAACAAATGTGCACTAATTTGAGTCTAGAGCCATGAGATTCATAAAAGATCTCTTAGGTACACTTAGTATTACTCTGCTGTTCTACATCATGGGCAGCAGATGTAAAATTAAGAAAGTGTCCTTCGCAGATCTTAGCAATCTGCCGAGAACATTCATGAGAAAAGTCACAATTGTGATTATCAATGATTGAATGGAAATCCTGCCAAAACAACATCAAACAACTCTGACAGCAGGTCACTTCGGTAACTCCTTGTGGGTTACGCTTAGTGTTTTGTCCCAAACGGTCTACAGTCTTGGGGTGATCTCCAGCGACTCACTGAATCGTGGGTGCACTTCGGTGTGTCCGTGTTATCCCTTTCGGGGGAATCCGGTTCAGAACGGTCTGGGTTAGGATTTGAGAAAGTCTTCACATTATGCTGTTGATGATCTCAAGTCTGAGCCTGCAAGTACCGGTTGGTTCGTGCTGTTGCTGCTGCGGAGCTTGGAGACCTGGAGTTCAGCTACCATCAAGACACCATCATGCTCATATCCTAAAGAGAAATTCTCACAAAGACTCAGAAATATCAAAAGTTCAGAATTGGTAAAGAAAAGTCTAAAGATTCAAGTACTACAACCTTTCTCAAAGTTAAAGATTGAAGAACTGAGAACAAGTTGAAGAACCAGAGTCAAAAGAAATATGAGCATGATGGAGAAGACGTGAAGACACCGTAAGCAAAGATCGTTGGAAAACGGCAGATCATTACCATGTCATATCACATCACTATCAAGAATAAAAGAACAAAGATCATGAAGACGTCAAAGCCAAAGAAGCAAAGACGACGTCAAGCAACCTTGATGACCAATACTTAGGGGGAGATTGTTGGGAACACGTTTTGTAATATTTCAAGTATTGATCATTTGTATTAGGTTGCTTAGGCCTTTATGTTTGTTATTAGGCCCAGCCCGTGTAGAAGGCCCATGGGCTGTGTCGTTTAGTTCATTTATTATGTTAATTAAGTATTATGTTAAGCATGTAGGGCTAGTAGCCCAACCTCATGTAAAACTATAAATACCCCTCCCATCCAAGGGAAGGGTGTTGGTTGATGAATTAAGAAGGTTTATTGTTAAGTGTGTGTAATCATCTCCCTTCCATCTCTTTCTCTCTCTAGCTTTCTGTCTCTAGATCTAGTAGGTAATTAGTAGGTAATTAGTGGTAGCTTAATTCATAAAAGTATAAAACATCAAAAGACAACTGGTCCACCATCCAATGCTATGAAATCTGAAAGATAGGACATGTTGCCAGTCATGTGCCTAGAACATCCACTGTCTGAGTATCCTCTATCTTCTTCACCATTTGAAGGATGTTCCTGCACACAAAATAAAGGTGTTAGTTTCTTTTGGGGATCCAAACCATCACTGGTTTGGATCTGCCTTGTGCATCAAGAAGAGAAAAATTATTGGAGGTCATTGATGCACCATTGAGTTTGGTAGATTTTCTAACCCAATGTGCTGAGGCCTTGACAGCATTGCCCCTTTTTCCCTTAACATTTAAGTGCCTAGCAGTAGGATTTGCTGGTCTAGCAGTTGGAACTGCTGACCTAGCAGTTGGAACTGCTTGTTTAAATTTTGGCACCCATTTCTGATTGGTCATTGCTGTTTTCTTATAAAAATGCCTTTTAACTGTTTGTGCATGATTTGAAAATTGTTTTGCACTTGAAACAGTTTGCTTGTTATTAAAGCATTTATTTTGACTAGCAGTTGAAACTGTTTTGATGCCAGTCTTTAACATAACAGCTTTGGGTGACATCTTATGATTTGCATTAGGGCTTGTCAATCTAGTTGGACTGTTTTGAGTTACCCTAGCATTGTTATTTCTATTCACCCTTGTATTCGCAGAAACCCTCTTTTTCCATGGGTTAGAATCACAATAAGCAGCCATATGATCAAAACTTCCACAAACAAAGCACACTTTTCTAATCATAGCAAACTTATCATCCATTTGCTTAGATTTTGAGTGATTCCAGTTTCTATGACTACCCTCAGAAACTGGTGATCTGTTCTTAGTCCTATACATCTCAACATATCGAACACTTTTCCTAACTGGTTTTATGTTTTCAGTCTTAACCACTTTAGGAGTTTGTTTAACTTCTACCTTAACAACATTAGGTTTGACCTTAACCTTTGCATCCTCATCATCATATGTCCAATCCTCAATAATTAGAGCATCTGAGTTCCTATCAGGGACATCTTTTGCTCAGAAAGAGATTTATCACTAGCACTCACAAAAGAATCTTCTGCCTTAACAAATTTAACAGGATTCTCACTCACTTTAACACCATAGCCAGGAAAATCCATATCCTTAAACTCTTCTAAACCTGTATGAGCTAAATCAATTCCTGGTGGAACAAACATTCCTCTAAGGGGGGGGGGGGTGCAACAGACTTATACCCTAAACCAGACTTAGCTTTGTTAAGTATTTGATTTTCTACTATTTTCTGAACTCCCTTTGAAGTATGTTCAAGAGTATCTACACTTAACTGAATATTTTCTTTTTCCTTTTTAAGCTTCTCTAGTTCATATACAAGTCCACTCATTTTATCATCTTTTATTTGCAAATCCCTCTTTAAAACACCTATCTCATCAGAGAAGTTTGACTCATTCTGTCTATAAAACACAATTTGTTCTTCCAAAACAGCTAGTCCTCTTTTATGATTTGCCAGACTAAAATTTACTTGATTAAATTCTACTCTAAGATCATCATACTGTTTCTTAAGACACTCATAATCTTTTAAAGCAGAACAAGTATTTGAACAATATGTACCTCAGAGTCTGAGAAAGCCATCAAACCCAAGTTAGCTGGTTCCTCTTCTTCCTCCATGAAGCTCCAATCAAATCCAGCTCCATCTACAGCTACCATAGCCTTGGAAGAAGGCTCTTCAACATTAACTGTTCTCCTTGTTCCTTGCTGATTCTTAAACCCTTGACCCTGGTTGCTTTGTTGTCTTGGACCTCTACATTCCCTGGCAAAGTGCCCCATCTTGTGACAATTATAGCACTCCACCTTAGACTTATCATACCCAGCAACATCTCTTCCATTGAAGGTAATCTTATTCCCAGTCCTTTAGTAATACTTCTTAGCCCTGATGCTTATCAAAGCCAACTACCACTTTAAATCTATAGCTTTCAAATCATCTTCATCAATTTGAAGTAGATCTTCATTAAAGATCTTAGACCCACCAGATTGTTCTGACACAAATGCATATATGGTTTCTTCAGTCAAGCCAGCAGTACTAGTTTTTACACTAGCAATGCTAACTGTTGGTTTAGCAGTACCAACTGCTTCTTCATCTACATGATTTGAACTGTTTGAAGTAGATAAGAAAGCCATATTCCCTGAACTAGAACTGGTGCTACCACTCTTCTTCGCCTTCTGCTCAACAATCTTAAGATTGTTGTAAAGCTCATTCAATGTCATTTTCTCCAGTTCTGGTTTATTGCTCCAAACCACAACATAAGTGTTCCATTCAGCAAGTAAACTATTTAGAAACTTCATGTTGAGGTCTTCCTATGGAATCACAATCTTCAACACAGTAAGTTGACTGATGATCTTTTGAAACCTATTAAAGATATGGTCCAAAGTTTCATTGCTTTTTGCAGTGAAGTTCTCATAACTTTGTTTAAGCAAAGTTCTCTGTGCCTTCTTGGTAACTTCATTGCCACCAAATCTTTCCACCACTGCTTCAAAAAGGGTCTTAGCAGTCTCATATTGACTAAAGTTCAGCACTTGATCATTAGGAATTGCCATTAGTAACAAATTCCTAGCCTTCTGATCATTCTTCTTTTTGATTCTCTCCTTATTAGTAACAGGCTCAGTTTTGTGCTTTGTTGTCTTTGAGCCATCAACATGTGTTTCCTCAGTTGGAATTGGTTTGAATGAATCACCATTGGTAATTATACCCCATAATGCATAGTCTTGCACCATGAAATATTGCTCTATTCTGAGCCGCCATAAATCGTATTCATTCTGTTTTAGCATGGGGAGTTTAGCAAGGATTGAGGTTTGTGGTGTCTCCATATCCATCTTCTTGGTTTCTAGTGAGTAAATACTTCGGAAACTTCTAAATCAAAGTATCAGAAACCTATCTCTGATACCACTTGACCGGATCTAAACACACACGAGTTGTGTTGGAGATACTTTGAGTAAATACTTGACAGCACGCGGAATTTACTATCAATTACTTAGAATAATTCTTGTTTGGTGATTGTATAGGTGTAACATTAAGAACAATAACACAATATTCACTCAAACGATTAGCTTCAATATAATATGAAAATTACAATACGATTGTGAAGCTATGATAACAACGTGTTTCTAAAACTTAACCTAGGATCTCCTTTTATAGGACAAGGAGTCCTTTACAAGTAAACACTCTAAACGTATAAACCTAACTTTATAAGATATACATTAAATCTTTTCTATATATATCTTCACACGGTTTCATCTTAATCATATAAGCAGTACTAACTCTTCTTATCAGAAGTACCAACTGTTGATGTATTCTTCAACAACACTTCAACCGTACTAACTTATACAGAACCGTACCAATTGCTTAATTTAATTCCCAACATGAACCCCTTGAGTGTTTTGAAAAATGGTAAAGAACGATCTGCCCCTTTCGACAGGAATCTGCTGAGTGCTGCGAGCTTCCCATTCAGGCTCTGTACTTCTTTCAATGACTTTGGAGCTTGTAGATCAGTGATGGCTTTGAATTTCGAAGGGTTAGCTTTGATCCCTTGCTTTGTAATCAGATGCCCCAAGAATTGTCCTTCTTCTACGCCGAAGGAGCATTTCTTTGGGTTAAGCTTCATGTTGATTGCCCTTAATTGATTGAAGGTTTCTTGAATGTCGGAGAGTAGGTCTTCCTCCATCCTACTTTTCATTACCATGTCATCAACGTAGGCTTCCAAGTTCCTTCCTATTTGCTTGTGGAAGGCTTTGTCTACCAAACGTTGATATGTTTCCCCTGCATTCTTTAGACCGAAGGGCATTTTCTTGTGACAATAGAAACCCTTTCCTGTGTAGAAGGCTGTCTTCTCCTCATCTTCCTCCGCCATTTGTATTTGGTGATACCCCTTGTAGGCATCAAGAAAACATTTCAAACGGAAACCCGAGAGGGATTCGACCTTCCAATCAATTTCTGGCAGAGGGTAGCAGTCCTTCGGGCAAGCTTTGTTGATGTCGGTGAAGTCAACACACATTCGCCACCCTCCGTCACTCTTCTTTACCATAACTGGATTGGCTACCCAGGTTTGGTATTTCACTTCCCTGAGAATTCCTGCTCGTACAAGTTCATCCACCTCTTTGCAAGCGGTTGCGCTCCTTTCAGGTGCCAGAACTCATTAAGCTTGTGTTCTGTGCCGAAGGGCTTGCCGTCGATCATAAGAGTCCGAGGAACCCCCGTCATATCTGAGTACATCCATACGAAGACGTCTTTGTTGGCTTTGAGTAGCTTCTCCAAGTCTGCTTTAAAGTTAGCAGGGAGTTGTTTCCCGATTACCACCGTTTGCTCTGGATAGAGCTCATTTACCACAATACGTTCTTCGGCATCTGTACAACTTAGAATGGCCTTCGGAGGCTCTTCGGGACTTTCCTTGATCTTTTTGCCAATATCTCCGGTCTTCCCCTGATTGTAACTGGAGAACACGGTACCTATCCCATAAGGTGTATGGAACTTGACCACTGCATGTATGGTGGAGACTACGATACCCATCTTTTGCATGGCGGTCCTTCCTATCAATAGGTTGTAAGGAGAATCGGACCTTACGATAGCAAATGTGAGGGTTTCTGTCCTTGCGAGCTTGCCTTCTCTTATTGTAATGTCCAATGGTACTTCTCCCAGAGGCCAAGAATGCTCACCGGAGAACCCTACGAAAGGTATCTTCGAATCAACCCGTTGCGATCTGATTGAAGGCTTGAGCTTAAGAAAACAATGCTCGTATATGATTTCGCAGGAGCTTCTGCAGTCCATGTAGGCCCTGTTTACTTCTCGGTTGAAGACTAGAACTTTGATAACCACTGGATCATTCGAAGGGACTTGGCCTTTAATAGGAGGAAATGTTAATTCCCCTACTTCGCTTACCCCCTGCTCCGTTACCTTTCTTTTTAAGCCAGCTTCGCCCCAATGAACCATGAGTATTGGGGCTTCGAGAGGAGTAGTATCTTTAGCCAATTGAGTGTCAGACATTTTTTCCTTTCCCTTCTTGATGCCCTTCACCAGATGTGCCAATTGCCCAGACTTTACAGCCTCTTCTATCTGGTTCTTTAGCTCCTTGCAACTGTTCGTATCATGGCTATAATCTTCATGAAAATGACAATACTTTCTTGTATCCCTGTTTTTACCCTTGCTTGTCATGCGAGGGGGTGCTTCGAAGGCTTTAGCAGCCCTTTCCGTAGCAAGTATTTCTTTCGGAGACTTAGTTAAACTTCCCAGCAAACCGTGATTAGGACCTTTATACGGAGAAAACCCGTCTCTGCATTTGTTCTTGTTCTTGGACCCTTCCCATACAGAATGCTTTGAGAACTTGTTGTTGTTGTCTTTATCAACCTGATGCGCGTGTGCGTATGCTCTAATTTATACCCACGGTATGTCGTTGTGGTTTTAGCAGTATTCAAGTTTTAAATTTATATTTAGCCGACTTATCAATAACACACACACTTTAACGAGCAGTGTACCCGGTCAGTATGAATATATTGGTAAGTAGAGTGTCGATCACTAAGAGTGGAACGTATTATCTAGTTATTCTAATCAGTATTTTAATATCTTAAGTTAGCTATACAACCTAATCTAACGCAAGGGGGTTCAGCCTGAGAGACTGGCACGGTTTGATTGTGATTAAATATAAACTAAACTAATGAGCACGAATCAGCGAATAGCACACACGTACACAGATAAATACTTGAGACAATAAGAAGACCTGTCCTGATAGTTAAGTAGCTTGTCACTTGTTTTATTGCTAGTTTTATATGAAGTGTATAGTTCGATGCAACGCACCGAGATTAATCCTTTCTCGTTGGCTCTAATCTTATCGGCGAGTAAACCCTTAATAATTACTTATGACTATCCTACTTATCTTTCTTCCTACTTTTCTACAGACAATAGAATGCATAGGCGATCTAATAAATAAGCGATGAAGGGGCATGGCGACCCAAGCAATGCTCAGCTAGACACAGAGGTTATCAATGCACTAATAAAAGTTACCAAAGACATCAACATATCAACTTTAATTTATGGGAAAACAATTTTAAGGGGAGTTGAAGTGCATGATTAAATCAATGTCACAAGCCCATCAATCCTGATGAATTAAAGTGTACTAATACAATAAAACAAAACAACTTAATGAATTGAATACATGCAGGACCTTCTTACAGCTCTTGTATCTTCGTTCAAGGTGTGTCTTGTGTTGCTATTTCGTCTGAATTCGGCTTAGGGTTTCTTCTGTCTCGTACTTAGCTAAATTTCCGAACTCCGAATTTCGTCTGACTTTGGGGTATTTATAGTTTCTGTCTGAGGGCTAGATGCGGCGCATAGGATAAGTAGATGCGGCGCATTGACTTAATTTCGCGTGAGGTCCAAGATTAATATATTCAGGAATATTCGTACACCCCCAGAAGATGCGGCGTAACTCCATTTCTAGATGCGGCGCATGTCCTTGCTGTCTTGGATCGTAGCTTGTGAAATCTTGATAGTGATGCGCCGTATATAATGAGTAGGATGCGGCGTATCTGGAGCAGAATGATCTTGATCTTGTACATTTCAGTAGACTCTTAACTTCCTGCATGTTTTGCTCCATAATTAGTCCAAAATCGCCAAGTTTCACATAATACTTGTTTTTACCTGAGAATTACAAAAGTAAACATTAACGTATCAATTCTCACAGATAATATAATAAAACAAGTCAAATAAATAGGATAAATGATGGTAATAAAATGTACTTATTTGAGTTCATCAAATATCCCCCCACTTGAACTTTACTTGTCCCCAAGTAAACCTTAGAATTAATCTTATGAAAATGTATCCTAAAAGATGTTAGGATTTATTTTTATATTTAAGCATGTATTCATTTTGTCATAATCACACAACCAAATACTTAACGAATTAGAAGTAAAATAAAATATATTGATAAAAGCAAATCTAATCGTTTAACTGTCCAGTCGTGACGAATATTCTATCATAAGCTTGGCAAGTATACGCATCTCCCCCACTAAAGCCAAGGAATAACAAGTCTAAAGCGGTAAAAAGGGTTTGTTGGTTAAGGGTTAATCATTCTCCTTAATCTCTATCGATCTCAAATTCCAGAAAAGGCGACAAAATCACAAATACATGATCGAATCCACGAACACGATACTTGCAATTGCTCAAATCCTTAACTCGAATAGGCTAAAGATAGGACCAAGTAATCTTCACCAATAATATTATATCAAAAAGGGCGACAAAATCATAAATACATAGCCGAATCCACGACTACGATACTTAAGATTGCTCAAATCCCTAATCTCAATAAATCAAAGGTTTGGATAAAGAATAATATAGGGTATGGATAATATTTGGGATACAAATTGGTGTAAAATGAAAAATAAACAAAACAGATAAATTAAAATCCTAAGTGTGGTTAATCACTATCCCAACCATCCCATGAATAAGACTCATATCATAGAATAACTCACGCTTTAACACTTGAAACACACGCTTTAGGTAGACACGAATTATACTCAACAAGATCTTAATCAAAGAATAACCTTAGTTGGCGTTCCTATAACGTCCAACTCCCATTCAATCCATAGATATAATATATAAAAAATAGTGGTGATATCGACCACTTAATACAAAACTTTACATAAGTTGGTTAAAACAAACATCCAACTTTTCATTTTTCTTTTTCTTTTCTATTTTTTCGATTTTTTATTTTTATTTTTTTATTATTATTATTTGAACTTGAAACATAAACATAGATGTGTAAAATTTCACCACATCACTATAATGATAACTCTGGATAATTTTTCCATACTTTTCATGACTTCAGAAATAATGGTAATAGTGAAAGTAGTAAACACACGAAAAATAAACTCAAAGATATACAATATTTACTTTCACTACAATTGCATTGTGCAATTTTCCGACTTAACCATAGATAATGAATTACGCACGCGAACACAGGTAATGTAAGGAAACACACTTTGCCTAAAGCAATTAACCAACCACGGATTTTAATCTACAGGGTAGGCTAAGGTGTAAGGGTGTAACGAAACATTATAACAAAGGTGTAAGAAACGAAAGGAATGGCTCTGAGTGTTTTTCTAGGGGTATCTTACTCTAAAAATGAGAGTAACAAAAGGGTTTATACGGGGGTTAACTAACCAGTGTAGTTAGCTAATATCACATAACATATAAAGGCTATTTGGGTGTAATCCTAGAAATTTACCAATTTAGACAAGTCATTCCAATTATGTAAATAATACTTATTATGGTGGTCTCGAATAGTATACAGGCCAAGTTCTAAAGTTTACAAGTCACCGGCACACTCATAGATTTGTGAATTTTGAAAAGTTCACAATTTTTGAAATTAACGTCATGTGTGCAGCTATGTAATTTAGACTTTAAACAAAAACATGCTAAAAAATTTTAATTTTGATATATTAAGCACATTTTAAGCATATTTTGAAAAAGTTAAGGACAAGTAAGCGTTCTAATTCTCCAATCCCCCCACTTAAGTTAAACAACGTCCTCGTTGTTTGTATCAAAGGTTAAAAACTGGAAAATAAAAGAATTAGAACAGAAAAACTCCCCTGAGATTTGCTCGGTATGATCCTCATTATTTGTGTAAGAGCAAAAATCATCTTTCTTGTGGATGAGAACGTTTAAGCTTCATATTTGATGTATCCACAGGAAATGCAGGAATCTATAATACCATCAAGACTTTAACATACCTAAGTTAAGAAGGTTCAAACTTGCATAATACATTAGTAGTTAGTAAAAATAAAACCGAAAAAATAAAAATGAAAATCATCAGGTCAGTCGATACGCCGTATCTTATGGAAGAAGATGCGCCGTATCGAGCCTGGAATAAATATGAATCAGAATAGAAGATGCGTCGCATCCTTAACCAGGGATGCGCCGCATTAAAATAAACTGACAAAAAGTTTTAAAGTTAAAAATAAAAATGCAGAAAATAAAGTAAGATATGACCATTGCAGGAAATGTGTCGCATCTCAGGATTGAGATGCGCCGTATCTTCTGCGGGTCTGACAGACTCAATACAAAATCAGAAAATAAAATAAAAGATAAGCATGGGTTGCCTCCCACGAAGCGCTTGTTTTTGTTCGAGTCACGAGCCTGACTCCACCCTTATTTACTGTGTAATAGGGTGTTGTTCCCCCCACTTGGGATCAAGTGCGGGTGATAGTAGCAATAAACACGAAAAGAGTGTAAATTTGCTATTAAAGATGGAAGAAATACATAAAGATCATACCTTGGCAATATATGTACATCTTCCCTATTCATACCCGCTTTGGTTGATAAATTGGATGACTTGACCACTTCATCTGAAAGAGTAGTGTGTGGAGGAAAAATGAGTCTCCTTTCTTCTTGGTTAGTCTCTTTGGTAGTAAGGCGTCCCTTGACTTCCGCAGTAGATGAGAAAGGGTCTTTAGCAAGTAAAAGTTCGAGTTCCTCTATATACTTCATAGGTTCGAGATCTCCATCTTCATCAATCATAGCAATGTTTAAGAGCTCATCACCAAATTCTTCCTCGAGCTCCACCAAAAATGGGTTGATCACAGGTGCTTCATGTGCTTCAATAGGTAGTGTAATAAATTTGACCTCATCATTCTTTTGTTTTGCAACCTGTTTAGGAAAACTAGCAAGATTATTAGTAACGGGATTAATAATATTAAATAAATTTGTACCACTTTGTGTCGTAAGTGTCTCCAATTCATCTTTTGAATCTCCATCTTTAACTAGTGGTCTTGCAATATCAGCATCCTCCCGAATTTCATCCTTAAATAAGTAATCACAGATTTCTTCAAAATCCCTCGTTGGGTCAAAATCTGGTTGAGGTATGTCATCATAAACTATGGCGTCAAATGGTTCGAAATCAAAATTAGAATACTTTTCATCTTCATCCGTTGGATTGTCTAATGGTGGTAATACGATTGCAGAATATTCTTCAACGTAAGGTTCCGTATACTCATCATCTTGTGCAATCCCCGGAGAAAAACTACTATCAAGAACAATTGCCGAAATTGGTTTCACGGTATATGACTCCTCCTCATCATCATTTGACATACACCAAGTGTGTTGAAATGGCAATTTGTTTCTTTCTTTCATTGACTTAACCATTTCCAGTAACAAGTATTCTTCCATTGTAATATCCGGATCGTCCATCTTCCTGAAATAAAACTTACTCGTGCAAAAGAAGAGTGAAACAATCAAAGTAAAATAAAGTTTGCTGATATCAGCTGATAATGCGCCGTATCCTATAAATTAGATATGCCGTATCTTAATACGTTAAAATTTAATCAGACTTTTATTCAGAAAATAGATACGCCGCTTAGAAATTAGAATGCGCCGTATCAGTATTAAGTTATCAAAAATCGATATTTATTTAAAATTAAATGCGTCGTATTAACAAAAGTTAATGCGCCGTATTTTCGTTACGTTTCGAAATACCAGATTTTTTTGATTCAGTAGATGCGCCTTATCGATAAAAATCGATGCGTCGTATCTGTTTAATAATTCAAAAACTGTTTTTAATTAAAATAATAGATACGCCGTATCTGCTAAAGCAGATGCGTCGTATGGCGTTATCGTTTAGAAAAAATTTATTAAAAACAGATACGCCGTATCTTGGGGAAAGATGCGTCGTATCGAATTTATTAAACGCGTTGTATTTTATAAAAAGTAAATGCAATACGCCGTATCTATGAAAATAGATGCGCCGTATGGTTTGAATTAGCTCAGTACAACGATAGCAGAATGCAAGAAAATACAGAAAATAAAAACAAAAATAAAAACAAACGAAAATAAAAACACACAAAATAGAAAATATGCAAAATAATACAATGAATGCAATTTAACTAATATACAACAGAGTTAGCGGTTAGAATAAAAATTAAAAAGAAAAACCTAATTAAAATACTAATCAAATTAACAGATAATAACAATTCACTCCCCGGCAACGGCGCCAAAAACTTGATGCGCGTGTGCATATGCTCTAATTTATACCCACGGTATGTCGTTGTGGTTTTAGCAGTATTCAAGTTTTAAATTTATATTTAGCCGACTTATCAATAACACACACACTTTAACGAGTAGTGTACCCGGTCAGTATGAATATAATGGTAAGTAGAGTGTCGATCACTAAGAGTGGAACGTATTATCTAGTTATTCTAATCAGTATTTTAATATCTTAAGTTAGCTATGCAACCTAATCTAACGCAAGGGGGTTCAGCCTGAGAGACTGGCACGGTTTGATTGTGATTAAATATAAACTAAACTAATGAGCACGAATCAGCGAATAGCACACACGTACACAGATAAATACTTGAGACAATAAGAAGACCTGTCCTGATAGTTAAGTAGCTTGTCACTTGTTTTATTGCTAGTTTTATATGAAGTGTATAGTTCGATGCAACGCACCAAGATTAATCATTTCTCGTTGGCTCTAATCTTATCGGCGAGTAAACCCTTAATGATTACTTATGACTATCCTACTTATCTTTCTTCCTACTTTTCTACAGACGATAGAATGCATAGGCGATCTAATAAATAGGCGAGGAAGGGGCATGGCGACCCAAGCAATTCTCAGCTAGACACAGAGGTTATCAATGCACTAATAAAAGTCACCAAAGACATCAACATATAAACTTTAATTTATAGGAAAGCAATTTTAAGGGGAGTTGAAGTGCATGATTAAATCAATGTCACAAGCCCATCAATCCTGATGAATTAAAGTGTACTAATACAATAAAACAAAACTACTTAATGAATTGAATACATGCAGGACCTTCTTACAGCTCTTGTATCTTCGTTCAAGGTGTGTCTTGTGTTGCTATTTTGTCTGAATTCGGCTTAGGGTTTCTTCTGTCTCGTACTTAGCTAAATTTCTGAATTCCGAATTTCGTCTGACTTTGGGGTATTTATAGTTTCTGTATGAGGGCTAGATGTGGCGCATTGACTTAACTTCGCGTGGGGTCCAAGATTAATATATTCAGGAATATTCGTACACCGCCAGAAGATGCGGCGTAACTCCATTTCTAGATGCGGCGCATGTCCTTGCTGTCTTGGATCGTAGCTTGTGAAATCTTGATAGTGATGCGCCGTATATAATGAGTAGGATGCGGCGTATCTGGAGCAGAATGATCTTGATCTTGTACATTTCAGTAGACTCTTAACTTCCTGCATGTTTTGCTCCATAATTAGTCCAAAATCGCCAAGTTTCACATAATACTTGTTTTTACCTGAGAATTACAAAAGTAAACATTAACGTATCAATTCTCACAGATAATATAATAAAACAAGTCAAATAAATAGGATAAATGATGGTAATAAAATGTACTTATTTGAGTTCATCACAACCGGAGCACCATTAGTAGATACTTCTTTTGCTTCAATCCAAGTATACGTCTTTTCCATTAACCCCTTGTAAGTTTTCGGGAGGTCGGTGGATAAGAATTCCACCAAACTCTGATTTCGAAGACCATGTACGAAACCCGAAATGCTCTGATCTTCATGAAGACCCAAGATCTGTAAAGTTTCATCGGTGTACCTAGTAACGAAGGCCCTTGTGCTTTCATTTTCTTTTTGTTTGATGTTGTGCACCGTTAGATGGGTCCTAGTAAACTTCTTTTGCTGACTGAAGTGTGATCGAAACTTAGCCTTGAGATCATCAAGATTGACAATGCTGCCAGGCTTTTGCCCATTCCACCAAATACGGGCAGAATCCCGCAGGGTATAAGTAAACATGTGACAGGCCACAGGCATAACCCACTTTTGCATCATAATAGCCCCTTTGAAGAAATGTAAGAAATTGTCCGGATCCCCCTTCCCATCATAAGTCCCAATATGTGAAGGCATTTTCAACCCATCAGGCAAAGGGTAATCTTCTATCTACCTAACGAAGGGTGTAGCCGAACCCATGGGGTCTGAGTATAGATAATTATAAGGTGGTGCATACATGGGGACAATATTGTAAGGATTGTTGTTTGGGGGCATTCCCATAGGAGTTTGGCTTGGGTAGGACTGATAAGGTGTGTTCATCGCGAACGGATAACCGTTTCCCATGGCATACGGAGGGTACACCATAGGATGCCCGAAGGGCATATTCCCATAACGTTGAGGGAGACTCGGGTTATTAGGCTGTCCATTCATTGGAGGATATAAACTTTGAGGATAAGACTGAGTTTGAAACGAGGGGTACATACCATTGGGAGGAAGATTTCCTCCCATATTAATTGTAGATGGATTGCCTTATACTCCTGATGCGTGAGAAGGCTGCAACGGAACCCCAGCTTCAGTCCTTCCAAGATGAGCTGCTAACAACGGAGGTAGATTCACCCCTACTTCTTCCCTTCGCTGGGTCCTACCATTGGAGCCTTCTATAACCACCCCTTCTCTTCTTGTCGGAGCCCTCTCCGGGACTCCTTCGAACCCAACAGACCTTCAGCCTAGCCTTCGACCAACTGGTGACCCAATCCTTAGGGTTGAGAGTGTTGGTCCATGAGCCGGAGGCCTAGGCTCCATTTCCATTTCTTCATCATACTCGTCACTTGAGTATTCCAACTCCCTTCGCATCTCAGCATTCCTAACTTGCCTTTTGCAAGCCCTTAAGAGAGATTCCAACACTTCGTGGTTGGCTTCGACAAAGGCTTGGCAAATAATAGGCTCCAGATTGGCTGATGTCGAAGCATGATGGTTTGGTGTTGTTTCTGGGTGAGAACGTGTTGTGAACGAGGAGGCGGTTTTGGGGGAAGGTTGTTGAAGTCATTGATTGGTATTGGCGCCAAGGTTGAGAAACCCAGTGGGGGAGTATCTTCTCTCCCTTGATCCATGCCGGAATAATAGTGAAAGTAGTTGGTTGGTTATAAGCTTGGAAATAACGAGACCAATTGTAGCGGTCCCACGGATGGTGCCACTGATTGTACAAATAATTGCACTACCAGGCCTTCGATGATGATCAAAGGATTATTGGGGTGTTGAGGTTGCGCCAAGCTTGTCTTTAACCTGAAATAAGAAATACTAAAATACTACGTTAAGTGATTGCTCAGGGGATGGACCCTGCGAACCACCTCCGGCGTGCGAGTAAGTATGTGTAATGGTAAGTTGAGAGAATACGATTGAGTTTTAGTTAACATACCATGGTTATGGCCCGTCTAATGCTATTTATAGGGGAGAAATAGGCTTTAGAGGGCGGTTGCACTTTGTTCGGAGATCATGGGGGCGTCCCGTGATTTGTGGTAACCGCTAGGGCTTTGTAGCCCACGATCTCTGTTTTGGCGGGAAAGCCTAAAGGAAGAGGAGACGTGGGTATGACCAGGTCAAGGTAGCTCTCCATTGTAGTTCCTTTGTAGGAGATACCCCGAAGGGCTTAAGGCTTCGATTGGCGGATTCCCACATGGTAACCACTTCATAGATGAATAGTTTTACGCCAATGAAACGTGTTAAGAGATTAACCTGGGCCTCCGAAGAGAGGGATTTGCACAGGTTTGAAGGGGAGTCCTTCGACCCGTTCGGAGGGTACATCATCAATGTCAATCTGAACAACAATAAGTACTGAATCAGTAATAACTTATGAAATGGTTCTTAAATAATAAGACGATCATTAATTCGTGTAGATTCGCTGAAGAATGAGTAACTTCCGATCCATGTGTTTTCTGATATGGTTTCATTTGCGGTTTGAGGTACATATATTCTACCATTTCTCAGTAAGGGTTCTGATCTCATGACTTTTCAATCCTTGACTTGATTCATTTGCTTGATATGATTCGTTGATATGATCCGTTTGATATTATCATTTGATATGATTCTGTTTGCTATTCATTCTGTTAGGATGATCTGTATATTATCTCATTGATATGAGATTCTGTTATGTTGATATGCTCTGATTGATTATGCTATAGTAGCTCCGTTATGATTACGGATAGCCTTGCTTTGTTTATCTGTTCTGTTGCCCGAGCTAACTAGCCATGGAGGTACCATGGCCATGTCATTGAGGCACCAATGGCATGACACTTTCTGTGGAGGTTTGATTGATCCACGGCGTTCCCTTCTGTTCTGATTATATGATTATTTGCGCACATGGCCATTCTGTTATATATATATGAATAATCTCGTACTTGTATATGTATTCTGTTTCAGGGAGCGTATGGATGCATCCTAGGTATATGTTTGGTATGATTAAGATGTGATTCAGTGATTAGTTTAT
Organism: Artemisia tridentata subsp. tridentata; assembly: GCA_021014915.2. Classification (NCBI taxonomy): domain Eukaryota; kingdom Viridiplantae; phylum Streptophyta; class Magnoliopsida; order Asterales; family Asteraceae; genus Artemisia; species Artemisia tridentata. Next base: position 291,850,727 of record CP139505.1, on the reverse strand, counting down.
GCGTGCCATGCACCCCATTTCACTTCTGGTACATTGGAGTCCGTAGCTCCTTGTACATCTTATGATTTAACGGATATATGAGATGATATGATTATGTGACTAAGCATGTGGCATGCTTTCTGAGCTCGTGGGCATTTCTGTTCTGTTCTGTTATATGATTATGATTCTCTATTTGATTTTCTTTGACTTCATTATGAACTTCTTATGTTTCACTATGATTTGCTTCTTATGATATATGATATTTTGTTAAGTTGATCCTTGACCCCTTATTCGTTTGACATCTGATATTTGTTCAACAGGAGTTTATGGTTTCTTTCCATAAACTTATATATAGGTTTGATTATTCATTTGGTTGTATCTGTTCACTAGGCTTTTTAAGTTCAGCCGCATTTCTTTTCCTACGGCAGGTTTTAGGTTGGAAGTTGGGTTTGAGTGAAGAGTGCATAGGAGCTCTTAGTGGAATACACTGACGATAAACCCCCATTTGCTTCTGGATTAGATTTGGATTCATTTTCAGTTAGATTAGTTTGGAATTGTATTTGGCTTTGGGACTCATTATGTTTAGATGTTAGTATTTCATTATTACCTTAGAATACACTTGTAACTATTATGTTTATAAGTCTTTCGCTTGCGTTTGTGTAAGACCCCGAAATTAATATAATCCGAAAAGACTAAAATACCCTCTGAATTTGAACTTTTTAGAACTTACGAAAATATATAAGTGATCTCATTTTGAACCTAACCTAAGTATCTAAACGCCAATAATAGAATATATGAACGTGATACGAATATTGAAGACTTAAGTTATATACAAAATAAAATTCCTACAAATTGAACCTATACTAGTCGATCCATATTGTGTACCTAGACCCTCCAAAATTTCGGCCCATACTATGAAATAAATGTGCATTTAACTTAATGGATGCTAGCCCAAAATAAGTCCAATTACACTCCTTATCTTGGCCCATCCAAAACAATCGGTATTTATTTTTCTTATAGAACCGATCATCACAACAAAAATAAGAAACCCTAACCCTCCAAAAAAAAAGTGTCGGCCCTCTTTTTCTGCTGCTCCTTGTCGACTTTCTGCTGCAGCCAAAGGAAGGATTCATGTGTTCTTGTTCTTGTGTATCCAAGGTAATCTTGTTCTTGTCCCCATTGATCCATTTGAATTGTTGTTAAACCCTAAATCTAATATATGTAAATCGACACAGGTGTGTGTGATGGTTTTAAATTGTTTTGAATATGTATGACCTGTTATTAATTGACCTAGATATGATATAAACTCACCTATAATCGTTTGGTATTAAGAATTAATGATTGGAGTGACAAAAACCCTAAGAATACATGAGATTATAAAAAACTGCTACTGATCTGGAATTTTGTTCTATTTTAATCGGCTGTAAATAAATGATGTGAACGTTTATTTTGGTGTTTCTGGAGTCTAGAACTAAATTCAATTAAATATCTACCTGAGAAAATTAGCCTTGTAATTTTTAGAGGTCGGGAAGGCAACTTTTTGATTTTTAGAAATTCGTGTGTCAAACCTGAATTCGGATGTCTGGAAATCAGTCTGTTTTGACGATTTTTAATTTTCAAACCATGAGGATTTAGGTCATGAAATTCTCCAGTATGTGACTTCAATATGTTTAGTAGTGTCATGAATTTTTGTAGATTTTTCCTGGAGGTATTGGTGGGTAAATGAAGTGGTTACTTTCTGAGTGTTACAGCAGACATGTTTTCTGAGTAGTCCGAGTTGTGGTATTTTTCATGTGGGGTTAAAATAATTAATAAATTCTGGGAAAATTAGTGTGTGTTTTCAAGACATTGAGGTAGCTCTGGGAATTTTTGTGGATTTTATCTCTGAGTTCTAATATGGTTCATAAATTCGATCAAGTGTGGTCTGTTTAGGGTTAAAAGCTGATAAGAAGTTAATTAGGGCTAAATAAGGATTAATTGTGTAACTTAAGGGTGGAACTTATCATTATTCAAACTAAAATGGTTTAACTTGTTAAAACATGTAACTTTATGATATTTATATTTCATACCCTAATCTTACGATAGTTTCACTATAATCCCTAAACTATTTATAATTACTTAATAAACCCTAACTATAAGAATGTGATTAATAACAAGTATTTAAAATCCGTTATGAAATTAAATGAGCTAATAAATATATTATGAATCCTAATCTATGTAGATTCGTTGAAGAGGTGTGACAGTGTTTCCTTGTGTCCATCCATTTGTTTGCTTCCATTTCATTCGCTAAGGTACAGATATTCTGCCCTTCTTGTAAGGAGCCTTCGTTCTCTCGATCTCTTGTTTTGATTCGTTTAGGATTTCCCCAAGCCATTGCTATGTTCCCTTGTATTGTGAACCCTTGTTTTGAATCTTTTGCTTTGAACCCTTGCCTTGACCTTTTGTCGTGAACCTTGCCTTGAACCCTGCTATGAACCTTGATATGAACCTTGCCATAAAACCTTGACTTGAACCCTAATATGCTTGATATTGTAATTGGATGAGGAAACCTTTTTATTTGTTTATGAAAATGTTTTAAGAAAACCATTTTTAAAACTAGCTTATTGAAAACTATTTTAAAGACTATTTTTATGAAAACCATTTTAAAAGATTATTTTATGGAATCTATTTTAAATGATTGTTTTCAAATGAACTTTTAGATTAAACCTTTACTATGAACATTTGCTACGATCTCTTGTCTTGACCATGTGAATTGAACCCATTGATATGTAACTTGAAACTTGAACTTGACTTGTACACTTGATACTTGACCTTGACCTTGACCACAGTTTGAGATTACGAGCCATACTAGGCATGAGGGTTTCATGTCCTTGTCATTGATGCACCGATGACTTGACTTTTGGGTAGAAAAGTGATTACCTATCCCGTCCCTGCCATGACTTGATATTTTACTTGTACACGTAGATGAAGACATTGGTGCAGCCTACAGGGGCGCATGGATGCATCCTAGATTTGTACTTGATTTGACTTGACTTGATTTCTTGAATTGTTTAGTGACATGATGGGTGTGTGCGATACACGTCATTCACTCTTGGGAGCTCATGACTCCAACCCTTGGAGGTATCCCCTCATATTATACTTGTCATACCGAGGTCACCCCTCCGTATACATGTATACTTGTTTACTTGACTTGATATGACATGTTCTGGGCTCGTAGAGGATTTCTGTTTCTGTTTCTGTTACCCTATGACTTGATAATTGACTTGACTTGAATTGAACTTGGGCTGGTGGGGGTTATGGTTGATTTTACACCTACCTATTGTAACTATTTCTTGATAACCTTTCCATTGTCCTTTCTACTCTTGTTACACCATGAAATGTTCGTTTACTTCACTACCCTTTATTACTACCTTGTTATCGTTATATCTGTTCACTGAGCTCTCGTAGCTCAGCCGCATTTCTTTTTCTGCGGCAGGTTTTAGTTGGAAGCTGGGTATTGATTGGAGAGTTTACCCTGGAACTAGAAGATCCTGATAGCTATTTTGGATTAGAAGAGTTAGAGGAGCATAGATTTGGACTTAGTGATTATTGTATTTCCATTATAATCTTGTAGTTTCATATTGTCTTTTGTAACCATTGAAATTCTATTGTATTATTCATGTCAATGCTTGTGTTTGTTCTGATATGGAACCATCAGTGTGACATCTTTACCCTTGTCGGGTCAGGGTGTTACAGTTTGTTTGTTCTGGTTGACACCATAATATGGCATTTTGACCCTTGTCGGGTTGGGGTGTTACATAAAGCATCCAGCACTTACAGGTTCGTACTTCGAGATCGTTAACAGCATAGTGTGAAAACTTTCTCTAATCCTTGCCAAGGCCGTTCCTGAACCGGATGCCCCCGAGAGAGCTAACTCAGATACACCGAAGTGTTTCAACGATTCAGGTGAGCCGCTGAAGTATACCGGAGTATCACTTCACGACTGTAGACCGTTTGAAGCAAATAACCATCATGATAGATAAGGCAAGATCCGTAGATCTCATAAAGACTCTTACAACTTGTGTTCTTTTTGTTAGGAATATAAATATTCATATGAAAGACTCGGTCACCCCGAGTACCTATTAGCACTGAGTTAGCTCGTAGGCTTATTAGTATTAGTATAGTTATCGTAATACTAGTTTAGTCGTAGTAGTATTTGTGGAAGTGGGTTGGGTCTTTACCCACTGTCAGCTCACTCCACAGCCCATGTGGGGCGTTATATGTGTATCTATAAATACCCTTTCTCACACAAGGGAAAGGGTGGATGTTCATTTGCTCTTAAGCTAATATACTTCAATTTATCTCTCTAGAACTCCCACTCTCTTTCTTTCTCTCTCTAAGATTCGGCCAAACCACAAATCTTACCTTGTGTTATGATTTCCAATATCATACAGTTGGTATCAGAGCTCATGGTTTGATTAGCTCGATTGTGTGTGCGTTTTCTTGGTTAGTTTAGATCAAAAGTTTGGGTTTTGGAAGGTTTATGGTCTTATTCTTGGCTTTCTTTGATTCTCACGTTTGTAGTGTTAAAGTTAGTGTTTTTAGTGTTGTTATAACCTTCTAAGAGCAAGTAGTGCAAAAGAAACCAAGCAAAAACGTTTAAAAAGGTGATTTTTAGGTGATTTTAGGTGAAAATTGGGTACTGCGTTTTGGCTCTCGTACTTAGTTACTTGATTGCGTTTTGACACTGAGGTTTGATAGTGACCTGCATTTTGTCATTTGCGATTTGATAGGGACAATTTTGTCGGTTACCTGTTGCGTTTTGACCAAAAGACTGCGTTTTGACTTTTGAGGTTTGTTGGGAAATTAAGCTATAGCAGTTAGTACTGTTGAAGATGGAAGTTAGTACTGCTGAAAGAGTTTTGAAGACATAAGCAGTTAGTACTATTGAGTGAAGAAGTTTGTACTGTTTACGTTATAGATATTTATGGAAAAGATTTAATGTATATCGTATAATGTTTAGTTGATAGTTTTCTTGTAAAGGAATCCTTAGTCTATAAAAGGATTGCCTAGGTTTAAGGTTGTGTACATAGAGTGATAGATATACGTATCATTTTATTAAGATTCAAGGTTGTAAACCCTAGTGATCGAGATCACTCGTATTATTTATTAATAATATTGAATCGTTGAAGTTGAAGTATTGTGTTCATTGTTAATTCTTTATTGATTCGTTAAAACAAAACACAAACAAATAAATCTTCTAAGTGCTAGCTATTAAATTCCGCGTGCTAGACTAGACATCATTCAAAGTATTAATCTAACACAAGAGTGTGTGTAGATCCGGTCAAGTGGTATCAGAGACAGGTTACTGATACTTTGGTTTAGAAGATCCAGACGAATTTGTTCAAGAAAAGATGGACATGGAGACAACAACAAGTCAGACTAACATTGCTGTTAAGCTTCCAATGCTTAAACCCAATGAGTTCGATATGTGGCGATTAAGAATTGAGCAGTTCTTCCAAGTTCAAGGTTATACTCTTTGGGATATCATTGAGGAAGGAAACTCCTTTACACCCGTAACAACAACAACTGTTGTTGAAGGAAAATCTGAGACTAAGGTGCAGATAAAGCCAACCACTACTGAAGAGAAGGCAAGGCACAAGAATGATGTTAAGGCTAGAAGTTTGCTTCTGATGACTATTCCCAATGACCAGTTGCTGAATTTTAGCAAGTTTAAGTGTGCTAAATCCCTTTTTGAAGCTATTGTTGCAAGATATGGTGGGAATGAAGCCACCAAGAAATCACAGAAGACTTTTCTCAAGCAACAGTTTGAGAATTTTTCAGCAACAAGCAACGAATCACTAGATCATATGTTTAATAGACTTCAAAAACTGGTGAGTCAATTGGCTGTTCTAGGAATTGAGATGCCTCAGGAAGATCTCAACTCCAAATTTCTAAGGTGTCTACCAGCTGAATGGGCTATGCATGTGGTTGTATGGAAAAACAAGCCTGATATAGATTCCATGAGCTTAATGGATCTCTATAGCAACTTCAAGATAGTTGAACATGATATTAAGAAGTCTGCTGGATCAAGCTCAAGCTCAAGCTCAGGGAATTTCGCCTTTGTATCAACTCCCAGTACCTCAAGTCCAGATGAAGAAGTGCAAGTTGCTGGAGCAGTTGGTATTGCTAGTGTAAACCTTGGTACTGCTAGCACCTCAAGCAGTACTAGTGGACTTTTGAATGATGATACTTATTGTTCTTTCTTGACTACTCAGCACAATGGAAGTATGTTGACTCATTTAGATCTTCAAGAGATTGATGAAGATGATATTGAAGAGATGGATATTAAGTGGCAACTCTCTCTTCTCAACTTGAGAGCTAGGAGATTCTTGAAGAAGACTGGCATGAAGATTGTCATAAACAGCAATGATGTTGCAGGGCATGACAAGTCCAAGATTGAGTGTTTCAACTGCCACAAGAAAGGTCATTATTCAAGGGAATGCAGGTTGCCAAGCCAACAAGATGGAAAGATCAGAGGATATGGAAACAAGTCAAGGGTTGTGGAGGTTACTGATTCAAGCTCGAAAGCCATGGTTGCCATTGATGGATTAGGGTTTGACTGGAGCTACATTGCAGAGGAGGAAGCAGAAGCATCTACAGAGGTTGCTCTCATGGCATTTTCAGATTCTGAGGTACAAGTTTCAAAATGTTCTAAATCTTGTGAAGCTTTAAAAGATCTAGAAACACTTAAGAAAAGATATGAGAATCAGAGAAAAGAGCTAGTCGAAACTGCTTTTAGCTTAGCAAATCATAAGAGAGCTTTAGCAGAGTTAGAAGAACAAATTGTTCATTATAAAACTAATGAGTCAAAGTTTTCTGATGATATGATTATTGTTAGGAGAGATTTAATGTTTAGAGAGAATGAAATTACTTTGTTGAAACATGAGCTAGAACAGGTTAAGAAAGCTAAGGAGAACATTCAAATGACTGTTGACACACTAGAATTTGCAACTCAGGGTGTTAGTAAGATTGTTGAGTGTCAGATCCTTAATAAAGCTAAGTCAGGCCTAGGTTATAAGTCAGTTCCACCTCCCTATAGAGGAATTCCAACACCCCCAGGCTTAGACTTAGAACATACAGGACTACCTGAATTTCAACTACCTGAGCTTAAATATGGTCCTCAACCCAAGAAGGATGTAGTTGACAAACCTGTGTATGAAAATGCAAGTGATAACTCACTATCTGAGGACAAGGTGTCTTCTGATAGGTCCTCAGCTAAGGACTCAGATGCTCCAATCATTGAAGAATGGACTTCTGATGATGAGGATGATCAGGCTGTGGTTAAGCCTGTTAGTGCTAAAGTGGAGGAATCAAAAGTTCCAAAGATGGTTAAACCTGAGACTGTTAGGCTTAGATCAAATGCCAAACCTTTTAGGCCAACAGTTAGGTATGCAGAAATGTATAGAACCACAAACAAGCCAAGAGGTAACCAAAGGAACTGGAATGACCTCAAATCTCACCAATTAGGGGCTTTGCATTTGTGTTTTTGATAAAAGTATGGATATAAATCATGTGGTAGCTAGCAGACCATCTTGAGATTTTGTGATATAGGTATCTGATTACAATCATAGGTTAGCATCAAGACTAATCTTCTCTTAGATGTAGAATGATACCTGATCAGTTCTTTTAAAGTCTGACCCAAAGCAATTCAAACTGCTAGACCAACAGTTCAGACTGTCAGACCTTTTAGACCTGTTCACCCAAGGCCAACAGTTCAAGGTGCAAAAATGTTTTCCAAATCAGCACCAACAACTGTTAATAGACCCTTTCATCACAAAGAAGTTGTAAAAAATCAAGTTTGGAAACCGAAGGTAACAACTACCAAGCCAGCAGTTCCAACTGCTAGCAGAGTAATTGGTACTGGTGTGAATAAAAACACTGCTAAGGGAAACATGAGAAATGGTGTGAATGCTTCAGCATGTTGGGTTTGGAGACCTATCAAACCTAATGGTACTAAAATTGTTTTGAAAAGAATGAATTATGTTGATTCAAGAGGAAAGCCTAAGTCTGTTTTGGCTTGGGTTCCACAAGGAAATTAATTTTTCTTGTAATGTGCATTGTTAGTCATATACTTTTATATTGTGAGACAAGTGCTTTGTGGCTTGTTTCTTTGTTTTTGGACTAACACTTGCAGGTTTTGGATGATAAACACCAAGGAATTTAATGATATATGTTTTGGACTGTAATGGTGATTTGGAGCTGAGTGTGTGATCTTTGCACACAATAAATGGTAATTGGTTCACCATGTCTTACACACATAAGAACCAACTAGTCCAGAGCAAACGGTATCTGGTAAAGACTAATCAAATCCGTTGATGGTTGACAATTTACAGAAAATTATATGGTTATCAGCTCACCATATCTAAGTGTGAAGAGTTGGCTAGTCCAAAGCAAACGGCTATTGGTAAAGACATATCAAATCCGTTGATAGCTGATAGTTTGCTAAAAACTATGTTTGAGTCATAGTATTTTAAAATTTTTATTTCAAAAGTTCATACGGCTCAACAAAAATTTTCCAACAGTTGGTACGGTTAGTACAAGGTTAGTACGGTTCAACTAGCCGTTGTAAAAATCTGTCAGTAATTAATTTTCTAGCCATTGGGGTAAAACCATTATTCTTAAGATACTTATAGGGATTTTTATAAACAATAATTATCTTTTTACCATAAATTCATTTATTCTCTTTCTAAAGATAATTTATCTCATACGCATATTTCGCAAAACCCTAAACAGTACCTATAAACCCCAAGCGACTACATAAAACCTCAATTCCAATTTAAACGATCTTCGTATTGCTATAATCTTTCATTTTTCATCACTAAGAATGGCTGGATTTGAATTTGTTAAACGTCATAATCAGGTTGCGTTTCTTGAGAAAACAGAGGAGGGAGATGGGCCAAAGTTTTATGAGATTGTGGACTTTCTCAACCACTCTCACATAAGGTATGCTCTAACTGTTTCTCCTACTCTTTATGTCTCGCACATCACACAGTTCTGGCAGAATGCTACTATCTTGACTAGTGAAGATGGAGACTCAGAATTCATTCTGAAGTGGATGGTGTATCTTTCGTTGTTACCGAGCCTATAATTAGGAGAAATCTTAAATTAAATGACTCAGATGGTATTAACACTATGCCTAACACTGAAATATGGGAAGAACTTACCAAAATGGGGTATGATACATCTGAACATAAGTTAACTTTTCAAAAAGGATGTTTCTCACCTCAATGGAGATTTTTGATACATACCCTTTTAAGTTGTTTAAGTCCTAAAAAGACTGCTTGGGAGCAGTTCAGTAGCAATATTGCTATTGCTCTCATTTGCTTGTCTACAAACAAGGTTTTTAACTTTTCAAAATTTATTTTTGAGGGTATAGTATCTAATGTTACAAGCAAAGCAAAGTTTTTAATGTATCCCAGGTTTGTTCAAACACTTTTGAATAAAAAGACATACCTGCTTACAAAACCAACTGAAATTTTTGCTACTCCTAGCCTTCAATCAAAAGTTTTTCAAAATATGGCTATGGCTAGTAGGCTTTTTCAAGGGGAACCAGTTCCATTGTTTCCTCAAATGCTTCAAACTGAGTTGGGTGAAGGTTCAGCAGTTCCAACTGATCCCCATCACACATCCACTCAAGTATTTGAAAGAACCCAACCATCACATTTGTGCATCACTTATAGGAGAAGGGAAACACCTAGAGTGGTTCCTAGATCCTTTCCCCATGATTCACCTCTCCTAGCAGGTCACACAGCTAGAAGTGATGAGGGTAGTTCTAACCAAAATGCATTGACGGAATTATGTACCAAGCAAGCTGCCAAAGTTGAAAGTTTAGAGACAGATCTTGCAAGCATCAAGGATGAGCTAAAAGCCCACAAGGAGCATTCGGCTAAAGTTTTTAACATGTTATCTTTGAAGGTGAAAAAGCTGAAAGTTCAACTCAAGAGGAAAAGGGCAAGGATGGTATTGGATGATGATTCTTCTAGTGATGACTCCGATGATTCAGATGATGCTGATGGTGGAAATTCTTCCAAACAGGGGAGGAAATTTGGTAAAGACAAAGATGGATCAAGTTCTCAAGGGTGGCTTAATGATGAGGAAGAAGAACAATTCGATATAGGTTCTGGTAATACAGATGTGGAAGAAGAACTTGAAGAAGTTCAGACTGATACCTATAAAGCAGAAAAAGTTTAGACTTTTGAAGCAGTTCCAACTGCTGAGACAGAGCAGCATCAAACAGTTCCAACTGCTGAGACAGAGCATCAAGCAGTTCCAACTGGTGAAACTTCGGCTGAGCTAGTTTATGAAAGAAGAAGAGCTGATAAAGGTGAAAGAGCTATGACACAAGAAGAAGAGGAAGCAGCTCAAGAACTTGAAAGGCTCAAGAGATTAAAACCAAAAACTCAAGATCAGATAGATCATGATGCAGAAGTTGCAAGGCAAATAATAGAAGAAGATTTGGCTAATGAAGAAGCTAAACAAGCTCAGATTGCTCAAGATGAGGAATTAGCAAGGAAAATGGCTGCTGATGAAGAGAAGAACATAGCTGGTTTTATGGATAGAACAAGAATTGAAGATTTTATGAAAGAAGAGTTTAATGAACAACTTCAATATTTGTTAGATTCTGATTGTATTATAAAAGCTCATGCTGTGATGGTTTTTAATGATCAGGAGTTAAATGTAGAAGAAAAGTCAGAGATGCTCAAGGAATTTATCTTGAAGACAAATAAAGAAGCTACTTGGAGTAACTTAATGCACAGAATCAGAGAAAGGCAAAAGTCTGGTTACAAGACCAAGTTACCTACCAGGAAGGAGAAAGTCAAGCTCATGAAGCACTATTTGAATAATCAAGCTGATTACAAGTTGAGTGACTTTACTAGATGGACTGATGCTGAAATTGAAAGGAAATTCTTTGAAGTATATGCAAGGCTGAATACTCCAATCAAAGAAGACATGACAAGGAAAAAGAAAAGACAACCAGAGGTTCTTGAATCTGATGTTGCAAAGAAACAAAAGTCTGAAGAAGAAGGGTTAACAAATGAGAAGAACAAGAGTATGATGATGATTGTTCCAGAATCTTCTTATATCAAACCTTTACAAGTAAAACATCCAATCATTGACTGGGAAGTGTTCACTGATGGAAGAATGAAAGGATGGAAGATAATCAGACTTGGAGATATTTCTGAGGGGTATAAGTTGTTTGAAGATTTACTCAGAGGTTTGGACAGAGAAGATCTTAATCAACTATGGAGATTAGTTAAAGAGAGATTCAGAGACAAAGATCCCATTGAAGATAAAGACAAAGAATTATGGGTTCAATTAAAGAGAATCTATGAACCTGATAGTGGAGAGTCAATGTGGAGATTTGAAGCACAAGTTAAAGATGTGTATTGGTATTTATTTGAATCGTGTGGGGTACATAGAGTTTCTACTCCAGGTGGGATAGAAATCTATATGTTGGTGGAAAAAGACTATCTACTCAGAACATTTGTGTTATTGGCTATGATACAAGGAAGACTCAAGGTTGAAGAAGACTCTGAGATGGCAGACTTGTTAGTTACAAAGATTTTCAACCTTGTAGAGCAAAGAAAAGTCAAAGGCTAAAGTGACTGATGGGATAGATGTTTGAAAGAATTTTCCACATTAAGAAGAAGAAGCTTAATTTGAAGAAACTTAGTGATTTGGGTAGAAATCATAAGTTTAGGGGAGGATTGTTGGGAAATTAAGCTATAGCAGTTAGTACTGTTGAAGATGGAAGTTAGTACTGCTGAAAGAGTTTTGAAGACATAAGCAGTTAGTACTGTTGAGTGAAGAAGTTTGTACTGTTTATGTAATAGATATTTATGGAAAAGATTTAATGTATATCGTATAATGTTTAGTTGATAGTTATCTTGTAAAGGAATCCTTAGTCTATAAAAGGATTGCCTAGGTTTAAGGTTGTGTACACAGAGTGATAGATATACATATCGTTTTATTAAGATTCAAGGTTGTAAACCCTAGTGATAGAGATTATTCGTATTATTTATTAATAATATTGAATCGTTGAAGTTGAAGTATTGTGCTCATTGTTCATTCTTTATTGATTCGTTAAAACAAAACACAAACAAATAAATCTTCTAAGTGCTAGCTAGTAAATTCCGCATGCTAGACTAGACATCATTCAAAGTATTAATCTAACACAAGGAGTGTGTGTAGATCCGGTCAAGGTTTGGTCCTGCGTTTTGACCATTGAGCTTTGTTCCTTCGTTTTGACCCTTGAGTTTTGGGTCCTGCGTTTTGACCATTGAGTTTTGGTCCTGCGATTTAACCTTTGAGTTTTGGTCCTGCGTTTTGATCAATCTTCTTCATTGAGTTTTGGTCTTGGCTTATTGACTGTGACTTGTCCAATTCACTACGTATACTCTGCATAACCTACCCATATCACAACGTAACTACAATTCACCTAATCTTACAAACAATCATCACTTTTAACGTACAATCACTAATCATTGTAACGATCCATTGTAAAATCCCGCGAAAGAAACGATTTCTCGGTTTAAATCATAGATTTGTAAAATCCCGTGCACGTTTACACCATGTCTACAACGTCGGATTCTTTCATATCTGAGATACTCAAATTGTACGACATGAATGATAAACATAAGACTTCCAATCCTGTACAACAAATAAACGTGTGTGATTCTGATAATGCTAATATGGAATCGTCGTGCTCGAATTCTCAAGAGAAAGAGTTTCATCAGTCACTAATGTTGCCTAATGCAAAGGAAAGTTGCATTGAATGTTTTCGATTACTTCACTCACATCTCAAGGTTCTCTTTGAACAACCTGGATACTTGGGAGGATATAAACGTGCATTCGCATCACTCTTTGGTCAAGATTTTCAGACCTTCACAGTCAAAATGATTTTGTATTTAGATCAACTTGAACAACAACTTGACAAAGGATAATTTTCTAAAGGAAGATCCATGGCTGCCTTGTGTGTGATCAACAACCAACTCCAAGTGTTCATTGATTCGCAAATCACTGGGGATTATGATTATGACAGTCAAATGACAAAAAAGTGTTTTGCTAATTACACTGGAATCGAGGTTGACATGTTCAGAGTTACACTACTCCAACTCATGAGTAATGTTAAGGAGTTCATTAATGAAAGAGCACAACACATGGGGAACGGGATAGAGTCAAATAAGCATGATGATAGCAACAGCTCAGGGACTGATATCACACATGGTTTGGATGCAGATCTCAGACCAGTAATCACCAAGTACCATCTGCTAAGGTACATATGTCTGATCAACATAATGTTCTTTCTAATGAATGACAGCATACTGATCAAATTAAACCTACTTATGACACATATTTGTTGGAAAAGACTGATAGCAATATCACCTCTGATTCAACAAATATGAGTCATAAGGGGGGAGAAATTGATCAGGATGCTGAACATGATGATGCGTCAAGGTCTTTGCTTACGGCTGAGTTTTTCAAATCAACTGATATGGTTGAAAAAGAAGTTTATAATGAACTTTCAAACAGAGTTTTACAGCTTGAAAAACATTGTATTTTACTTGAAATCGCAATCCAACAAAAGGAAGAAAGTTTTCAAACTAACCTACCATGTAAAAATCCGGAACTCCCTGATTTCCATGAATTCTTTATGATAAATGATTTGAAAGCTCATCTAGAAGGCAAAAACTTAACGATCAACAACCTGAAAAAATGTATTACTGAGATGTGTGATGTGTGTAATGAAGTTAAGGCTAAGCATGACAATGATGTTATTGCAACAAAAAATACTGAATTGGAACATAAAGTGGCTGAATTACTTAATGAAAATGAGACTTTGAAAATTCATTGCAAAGAACAGTGTGATTCAATCAAAGAAACGAAAACTAAGACTGTAGAGCAAAGAACCTCTTTGATTGCGAAAAATAATGAATTCAAGGCTCAACTTCATGAAAAAGGTTTCACAATTACTGCCTTAAAGAATGAGTTAAGAAAATTAACAGGGAATAGTGTGAACACTAAGTTTGCAAAAAAATCAATCTTCAGAAAACCGGCTTCACAACCTGTTAGAAACCAATCAGTTGTTAGACAACCAACTGCGTTTAGATCTTAACGACAAAAATATTCAAAACGACGGTTTGCCTCTCAAGTTGATGTGAAATAGGTTTTGCCAAAACCAGTCACTTCACAGTCTAGACCTAATCAAAAGATAGCAAATGCTCGTACTAAGGCTCAATCTTCAAAGGCTAATGAAAAGGAAGTGAATGCTAGTGCTAAGGTTCAATCCCCTAAGACTATATACATCAATAAGCCCATAACCAAGAGTTATACTCAGAAAACTGATAGGCATATTGTTGTCTTCTCTCAACAAGTCTTTCACTGTGCATGAGAAACCAAGCACTTCTAGATCTTGCCTTAGGTGGATACCAACGGGTAGAATTTTTAAGATGGTTGGTCTTAGATGGATACCTACTAGTAATTTGTTCACAGATTGCAAAACCAAGGTTGACAGTGAAACCCCAAATGGTCTAAATGCTGATATCACTAACCCACGTAAATGCAAACAAACTCGTCATGTTAGTGCAAGTCATCCTTACCAAAGTGCAGGTACATCGGTTATTCCTATCAAGGAAAGACTCAGAGTTTGGCGGCCAAAAGAACTGAAATCTCCTAATTTAGGGGTTCAGGAAACTCAGCAATGATTTACATGCATAATGACTTCTGAACAAATCAGCTCAGGACTCGTGCAACAACAATCTATCTAGGGAAGAATATCGGTGGTTATTCTTCATGTATCCTTTGTACATATCTTAAACCAAAATGTAAATAGAAATATATATGATCAAAATGTAAATAGAAATATATATGTCCAACAAAAACCATAAAAATCAGAAAAATAGAAAATACCAAAAATAGTTTTTCAAGGCATATCTTCTGGTATCGATAACCTTTACAGTCCTAGAAATGTCATTCAATAATGACACAAGTCTTTAAATGAAGTTCGATCAGAAGTTCAAAAAATTTTCAAAACATGCCTAAATGGTTTGCTATTACGTTAGATATGCAACCCGTTTTTCAAAATGAGGAAAGCACGTCGCCAAAAAGATGGTTGTTCCTGACAACGAGTGATTAAGTTCTCCCGGGCATGGATTACTTCATATCCTTGCAGTTTCTGTCCCAAACAAATACTTTTCTGCCTATGATTCTTCAGGAAAGTATTTGTGTCTCACATGGTGCTTTGAAAATCAATTGGATTTGAAATTTCATAAAATTTTCATACTCAATCAACGACTACAGCTCTTTAAATAGAAAACGGGTCATTGATTGAGGGGGAGAGTAACTTTTTTTCAAAATTTATGACATCTAAAAGGCATCTACAACACATTGATTCAAACTGGGGATATTTATCTTGCACTTACTTCATTAAGGCCTTATGTGTCTGTCATGTGCTAGTATAGGGTCGTATTTGCAATCTGCTGACTGTCTCCTTGTCTTTCATAAGTTAGAGGACCTTTTGTGCATTTACTATATCTTGAAGTATGTCCTATGCTAACTTATATCTCAAAGTGAAAAGATAATGAAAAGGGAGGGACCAAATATGTCAAAACATAAAACTTGTGTTTTACGTATTAATACCTCCAGCGTTTTGACCGGTCAAACATCAAAATTTATTTTTTTTCCTTTCTCTCAACTCACAAAACACTTACACTGCGGTTTGACTGATTTTTGCCACTTTGTGTATTGTATTGTCTAGGTAATGTTGATTTCATGCTCCTATTCATCTCATGAAACGTGTACTTGATCATCATGTTTCCTTTACTCATTAAAATTGTATTTTGTTTAAGGTTGCAACTCGAATCTACATCCGCTCCTAGGTTTGTGTTTAGTTTTGTGTTTTAGTTAATGGGATTTGCTTTAAATCTGTTGTAGTTACTTCGTTGGGTGTTTAATTGGATTCCCCATCTCATTTGTGTGTTTCATTGACTCTCGTTGGGCTTTTTGAATTTAAAAGTCAAAATTAATGTTATTGATGTTTATTTTAAAGTCGTTAGTGCTAGTTGATTCAAATAGATGGTTGATTGTGTCCACGCTTATATTAGTACTCCTGGCTACGGTGTGTCTTATTGTTCTTGATTGCGTTTTGAGAGATTGATGAGGCGAAAAGTGTACCGCTTTTAAGGGGTCATTTAAGCCCTAAATCGTATTTATTTGATCAAATATTGCCCTAAATCGTTCCTTTTGTCATTTTAGGTACTTTTGAGGAGAAATCTGGAAAAGGAGGCATTTTGGACGTTTTTGGAGCATAAAAGTGAAGAAAACGACAAAGTCTCAAAAATCGGCTAAAAGTTACTCTTGACGGCGTCACAATTTACTCTGGACGGCGTCATGCTTTGGCAAGAAAAGTTGGACGTGAAATTTACTCATGATAAGCCAGTGAAAATAGCATGTGAATTCTGACGGCGTCACGCTTTAACTTGATCAAGGGCGTCACGGCTTAAATCATAAGGGGACGGCGTCACGTTCACGAGCTGACGGCGTCAAGCCTTGATAAGCCAGAATGGATTTTGGAAGAGCTAAAGAGGGACGGCGTCAAGAAGGTCATCCGGGAACCCTAAAAGCGGCGAGGTGACGGCGTCACACTCCATAAGGTGACGCCGTCAGATCCAAAAATCTATATATAGTTTTCTAATCTTTTGTCATTAAGGAGAGCTTAGTGTGTGGAATTTTGGGAGAAAACCCTAAGACGATTTTAGCTACTTTTTCAGGGCTTTTTGCCTTGAGATCTTCCATGTTTCATTGAAAGATAAGTTATCAATTAATCATTCAATATGTCTATGTGTTGTTTGATTCTATCTTATTCTTGTCTTTTGTTTAACATGTTAGGCTAAATTTATCTTGTGTTTGCTTAGATCTAATGAAACTTAGCTATTGATTATTGGTTGTTAGTGTGTTGTTAGTTGTATTGGATGATTGTTTATCTATGTTAGGCTTAAGAAAACTGGCTAACTTCCTATTCGGTAACTTGCTTGAACGTCTTAAGAAACATGAACCAAACGCGTACTAAAGGTTTTTATGGTTGTATTTAATGCACAAGCGAATTCTAGTGATCCCATGTTAGGAGCTTCCTAGCCGGCTCGACATAGGAGTGAAGTAGGAGCTTGTAGAGTTGGGGAAGTAAGTACGCCACCCCACGAATGGTATTAAGGAATACACCCGTCATCCACGCGACTAATACACATTAATTAACCGGTAAAAGATAGTTAGGGAGTAAGGAAATCTAAGTAAACACATTTCTCTACACATAAGTTTCTCACCACATTTCATTTTTGTTATTTTATTTTATTTGCATCCGTAGTAATTTTGGGTTAGTTGACTAGCAACTAATTCCGCCCACTCCTTCAAACCCGAGATTTTACTTGCTTTCATAAAAACTATAAAAACATAAAAAAGAATCTTCCTCAACCCTTAGACCTAATTAGAGTAGCCTTTCATACCTAACGAACACTATTCCCTGTGGAGAACGATCAATCCCCCGTACTTACCACTACACTATACTACATCGGTCAGGTACACTGCCTGGTGGGGTTGTAAGCCTCTTGAGATCCCTCGAGAGGTAAAACCTGTTGTAAGGTTACAAAACCACGCAATCAAGTTTTTGGCGCCGCTGCCGGGGAATAGTTATTGTTTAGGTTGAATTTTTATTTCTATTAGGTCTACTCACTAGATTCCTTTCTAGTGAGATTTTTATTTTATTTTTCTAGGTTTTCTTTAGTCTATCTATTTTCTTCGTGTCTTTGTTCGTAACCATACCATCCGACATCATGGAAGATGGTAATATCCTTAACCCCCACAACCCACCACCACAACAACCACAACCACCTCCTAGAGCCCGTACTTTAGGAGAGTATTCCCGTCCTAGCCACCATGGCTATCGAAACACCATTGAGCTCACTCAAGGAGCCAATATCACACCCTTGCGATCCGACACCATCCGGTTGGTGCAAAGCGGATGCGCATTCCATGGACTTCGTTCTGAAGATCCTAATCAACATCTCAAGGACTTTCTTAAAATCGTTGATTCTATAGACCTTGATGTTGCCACTCGAGAGACGACCCGATTGCGTCTCTTTCAATTCTCTCTGCGGGACCAAGCTAGTCAGTGGCTAGAACGTCAACCCGCAGGATCCATCACCTCTTGGGATGATCTCACCACTCGTTTCCTTGCTCAGTTTTTCCCACCGGGAAGAACTACCAAGCTAAGGAATGATATCTTGATGTTCCAACAACGTCAAGGCGAAACTCTCTACGAGGCATGGACTCGATTCAAGGACTTACTCCAAAAAGTCCCTCACCATGGCATAGAACTTTGGCTCCAAGTCCAAATCTTCTATGACCATATCAATCTCTCCACGAGGCAAACCATTGACCAATCGGCCGGTGGTAAGCTACGTGATCTAAGTGCGGAACAATCATGGGCTCTCCTAGAGGATCTTGCTCTTTATGACAACGAAAGTTGGAGTGATCCCCGTGATTTGAATAAAACGGTCAAGGCAATATCTTTGCCTTCGAACAATTCAAGCACTTCTGACCGTAGGATCATAGAACTTGAAGACCAAGTCAAGTTTCTCATGAAATCCTACGAGGCTCCTAAACCTTCAAGCCAAGTGAACAAAATCACTTCTTCATGTGAATTATGTAGTGGTCCCTACGACACTCGTGATTGCATGGAACTCCCCGAACAAGCTTTTGTGGACTACGCATCCTCGCGTACCGACGGAGCGGGAGACAAGTGGTACACTTTCAAACCCGAGCCAAACCATTACGGTGATACATACAACCCCTCATGGAAAAATCACCCGAACCTTAGGTGGAAACAAAACCAAAACTCGCAACAAACCAATTCCTCCAACCCACCTAATCGTTTCCAATCAAGCGGTTCCTACTCGAACCGTACTTTCAACAACAATCCTTCCGGCAATGGTAGTACCAATAACTTTGAAGGATTGATGTCTCAATTTATGGCATCTCAAGAAGCTCGTTTAGCCAAGTTTGAAGCCGAATTCAAACAACAACAAACGGAGATGACCAATAAAATTGACAACTTGTTGAAAGCTCTCCATAACCAAGTGTTATCACCTCCACATAAGGACGCTAGGAACACAAATAGCGGACCCCAAGTAAAAGACCCCTCTTCATCCAAACACGTCCACTTTGTCAACATTGTCACTATTAAACCAATTGATAGGAATGAGGATAATAGTGAACCTAAGGATGAGGATAGGAAAGTCGAGGTTGATAAGGAAGTTAGGACAAGTGTGATTGAGGAAGTAGATAATGATGAGGACTACTTCAATAAGCTACCCACTAAGGAAGAGCGCGCATATCATACAAACTTATTCGATGACCCCGAGACACCATACTTCCTAGGTAGACCAATCATAGAAATAGGCGACCCTTCTAATCTCAACATACCATGCAACATCGGACATCTACATGTGTGGAAAGCTTACATCGACCTTAGATCACCCATAAACATCATGACTAGAGCCCACTACAACTTGATAATGAAGAATCAACTTGGGTATAGGATGCTCCCTGACAAGGGTTGGATGAGTAACTTCACGGGAAGAGTTAAGGGATTACCGGTTTATGTAGGAAACTTCACCTATGTCACCGACTTTGTAATTGTAGAAGATATCCGCCCAATAGTCGATGCATCCTTGACTCAAGTGGTTTTTGGAAAACCATTTGTTGAGGTCTCTAGAATGACTTATGAATCTTCCTTAGGGATAGTTAGATTTAAGGATGAGACCGATGAAGTAAGCTACCAAATGCCATATAAGATAGAACAATTCCAACACTTGTCAAATGTTGAGAAGGAGCTTAAACAAGCGGTCTACTATAGGAATGATAAGGATAGAAGTAAAGGAGTAGACTATGTTATGGAAAGGATATTCGGTTTCTACAAGGATTGTTTGAAATTAGGACCGGAATATAAAACCGGGAAGGAGAATGGCCTAGGAACCGTGACCGATGATGGAGTCACGTAATGTACGTGACTTTGAGTCTAGCTACAAGACTCGTTAATAAAGAAAAGCGCTTCTTGGGAGGCAACCCAAGCTTTATTTGTTTTATTTGCTTTGTGTGTTCATTTATTTGTTTGTTTTTATTTGTTTCCGTATGTGTGTTTAATTTTTATTATTATTGATTCATGTTCAAAACTAATTTGTGAAAATGCTTTATGTTGTTTTTAACTTCGTCTTAACTACATATAAAGGTATTTTGCAAAAGATAAGTGTAAGGGAAATCTAAATCGGTTTATTAGAACACAAATTAACATGAATCGTAATAATAATAAATTAGCATACATATTAGTATTTGTTTGAGTCAAATGCTTGTATCGAGTCATAATGAGGTTTTGCAGGATTTCCAGGAAGTAAGGTAAAGGTTTTTCCAGAAATTTTCCGGAAACTTAAAATGAAAATTTTTGTCAGGTCATTTCTGACGGCGTCAGGGGTTATAACCTGACGGCGTCAGATTTAATTTCCAGAAATCTTTGAAAGTTTTGTTTTCATAAAAAGTTTTTATTAAATCTCCAACTTATAATCTCCAGGAATCTGCAAAATTTTCATTCCACAAGCATTGTATCCTTATATATAGATTTTATCCCGCCGATGTTATGCAGGTTTTCGTGTTTGTTTTCTCAGGTTTAACAGGTTATTTTGGACAAGGAGATGTTTTTGGAATCAAGCTTATGGCGATGCATTAGTCATGGAGCTTCAACATTCTCTTTGGAGGAAGATTTAACCGTGTAATTTCATTATCCACCGAGCGAATCAGGGGAGTATTTGATTTCATTCTTTTACTTTTTGCTTTTGCATCTTATTATTTGAACATTGGGGACAATGTTCATCTTAAGTGTAAGGGGAGGGTAAAAGTACGATTTTAGAGAATGTCATTGCGCTTGATTTTTGTTTGTTTGATGGTAGATGTGTAATAAAACTGAGAGAAATACTTGTTAAGGTAATTTTAGTGCCAAATTTAAAAATTTTTTTACAACATATAGGAGTGAAACTTTAGTTCTAATAAGCGTCTCACGGATAGGAGTTATATAACTAGCACAAAAACCGTACCACTAAAAAATTTTCCACCCCAAATATGTGAGGTTCGCCCCTAGAATTGGTAGGAAAAGCATTTATGCTATGATGTGTGTACCGGTAGCACTTAGATTCTAGAACTTGCGTTAGGACCATTCCAAGGCCACAAGTGAGACTAAATTCGTGTAGTTAGATTTACTACATGATAAGAGGCATTAGGATTAACCCATTGTTTTACACCTGTGTTTTTGTTATAATTACATTGGCTACATTGGTCAAGTAATTCTCCCACACCCTTTGCGTTGTACTCATTTTTAGTACACGATACCCCTAGTACACCCCTCAGAGCCTATCTTTTCGTTTCGACCTTTAAGCATTTTACTTAAAGGAAGAATTTGTTACACCCCACTAAAATGTACACCCAAATCGCCTTAGCCTACCTTGTATGCACTCATCTTTAGTGCATTATTGTTACAACAATTTGTTTAAACCCAAGTTAATTATCTAATTGATTACATGGTTGCTAAGTCGAGTCATATCCTTGTACATATTGTTTTGGGACGATTGGGACTCATGGGTAAAGTACTAGAGTAATGGAGTAATGGGGAAGAACATCATTTATTACCCCCATATGTGCTAAATATTTTAAAAGTACTCCAAGTTTTTCAATTATCTTAATTCGAGTCATTAGATTAGTATTTGTAAAGTTATGTAAAAATTCAAGTGTAAGGGGGATGCAATGCCCCTATGATGTATTATTTTGGATGGTAGGGTAAAAGTGTATGCACAAAAAAAAAAAAAAAAAAAAAAAAAAAAAAAAAAAAAAAAAAAAAAAAAAATCAAGAAATACAAAAAAAAATGAGAAAAAGAAAAGTAGAAAAAACATACGGACTACCATCCCGTTTTATTTTATGTTTGTTTTATATTTTTGTTATTTTGTTATTTCGTTTCTAGCTTAAGATCGAGTCTAGTCTTGGCTTAGCAACATTGTATAGTACATGTAATTGATCAAGATTTTTAACTCGCCACCAGTAAAATATCCCGTATCCAACAAAACCGTGTTTTCCTTTTCCCTACACCTAACGTTATAACCCATTTGAAAGCCCTCTTTGATAGTTTATCTTAGGTGCTTACGCCTAGTGGAGGAGGTTTTCGATCCTTTCCCAAGCCTATGGTAATCTATTTTCTATGACAGGTAGTGAGAGATATTATCCGTTTTCATTTATGAGATTTATTTTGATGACACTTGAGAGATGTGAGTATCTAAACACTACTTGTGAGGTGCTAGTTTATAATCTCCGTGCTTATTATGATTGAAGTGGAACGATTATTTGTTGTAATTACTTTTATGTTAGCATTAAATGACCCCTAACTTGTATTTTGATTAGAATAAAAGCGCATTTGCTTGAGGACAAGCAAATCTCAAGAGTAAGGGTATTTGATGAGGCGAAAAGTGTACCGCTTTTAAGGGGTCATTTAAGCCCTAAATCGTATTTATTTGATCAAATATTGCCCTAAATCGTTCCTTTTGTCATTTTAGGTACTTTTGAGGAGAAATCTGGAAAAGAAGGCATTTTGGACGTTTTTGGAGCATAAAAGTGAAGAAAACGACAAAGTCTCAAAAATCGGCTAAAAGTTACTCTTGACGGCGTCACAATTTACTCTGGACGGCGTCATGCTTTGGCAAGAAAAGTTGGACGTGAAATTTACTCATGATAAGCCAGTGAAAATAGCATGTGAATTCTGACGGCGTCACGCTTTAACTTGATCAAGGGCGTCACGGCTTAAATCATAAGGGGACGGCGTCACGTTCACGAGCTGACGGCGTCAAGCCTTGATAAGCCAGAATGGATTTTGGAAGAGCTAAAGAGGGACGGCGTCAAGAAGGTCATCCGGGAACCCTAAAAGCGGCGAGGTGACGGCGTCACACTCCATAAGGTGACGCCGTCAGATCCAAAAATCTATATATAGTTTTCTAATCTTTTGTCATTAAGGAGAGCTTAGTGTGTGGAATTTTGGGAGAAAACCCTAAGACGATTTTAGCTACTTTTTCAGGGCTTTTTGCCTTGAGATCTTCCATGTTTCATTGAAAGATAAGTTATCAATTAATCATTCAATATGTCTATGTGTTGTTTGATTCTATCTTATTCTTGTCTTTTGTTTAACATGTTAGGCTAAATTTATCTTGTGTTTGCTTAGATCTAATGAAACTTAGCTATTGATTATTGGTTGTTAGTGTGTTGTTAGTTGTATTGGATGATTGTTTATCTATGTTAGGCTTAAGAAAACTGGCTAACTTCCTATTCGGTAACTTGCTTGAACGTCTTAAGAAACATGAACCAAACGCGTACTAAAGGTTTTTATGGTTGTATTTAATGCACAAGCGAATTCTAGTGATCCCATGTTAGGAGCTTCCTAGCCGGCTCGACATAGGAGTGAAGTAGGAGCTTGTAGAGTTGGGGAAGTAAGTACGCCACCCCACGAATGGTATTAAGGAATACACCCGTCATCCACGCGACTAATACACATTAATTAACCGGTAAAAGATAGTTAGGGAGTAAGGAAATCTAAGTAAACACATTTCTCTACACATAAGTTTCTCACCACATTTCATTTTTGTTATTTTATTTTATTTGCATCCGTAGTAATTTTGGGTTAGTTGACTAGCAACTAATTCCGCCCACTCCTTCAAACCCGAGATTTTACTTGCTTTCATAAAAACTATAAAAACATAAAAAAGAATCTTCCTCAACCCTTAGACCTAATTAGAGTAGCCTTTCATACCTAACGAACACTATTCCCTGTGGAGAACGATCAATCCCCCGTACTTACCACTACACTATACTACATCGGTCAGGTACACTGCCTGGTGGGGTTGTAAGCCTCTTGAGATCCCTCGAGAGGTAAAACCTGTTGTAAGGTTACAAAACCACGCAATCAGAGATTGAGTTGGACTGCGAATTGTTGGTGGTGTATAAGGATTGTTGTTGAGCGTATCTGTGAGTGTCTTGATTGCAATTAGTGGATAGTATGCTTAGGGGAAATTTGTGTTAATGTTCGTTGTTGCGATCTTAGATTTTGTCCAACTATTCCTGATTCCGTTTTGGTTAAAGTTTCTTGACTGCGTTTTGGGTGTGATTCTTGGTTGCGTTTTGGTAGTGATGTTCTTGATTGCGTTTTGCTCCTTGTTGCGTTTTGAGTAAATTTATAATAAAACATGTTATAACGCAACCATTGCGGTTTGATTAGTCTAAATATTATATTTGTTGCATTTTGACTCATGCGGTTTGATCACTGCGGTTTGACTATTTATCATTATAATATTAACTGCGGTTTAGTTGTTGCGTTTTGTCTGTTTGATTTCTAAATGTTGCGTTTTGTGGCTGCGGTTTGCTTATCCTGACTGAGTTTTTGTTAGACATTCATAGTTGCGTTTTGGTCTTATCACTATTATATGGTCACTGCGTTTTGAGCTTGCTGTACTGCATCTTGCTTACTGCGTTTTGATTATTATGGTTGGTCCATTGCGTTTTGACTATTTTCAAGAAATATTCATTGCGTTTTGAATCATAGACTGACTGCGTTTTGTGGTGTGAGATTTGGTTTCTGCGGTTTGATGTGCCATGACTTATATTAACTGCGTTTTGGTTAACTTAGTAATATAGTCGTTGCGTTTTGCCTGGTGAATGACTGTGTTGTGACCATTGAAACTTGTACATTGTGTCATGCCTTATTTTTTGTGCCTTGCCTGATTACATTATGATCATGGTGTCTTGATCATGAGGTTATGTCCTCTCATTGATGAGTTGACTTCTGTTGACTATTGAGTTGACACTATCCTGTGATCATTACACCCTCATGATCTTTGTACTATTCTGTCTTGGCCTTTACTTGCGTATGTCATAATCTTATTCTATAACTCACACCTAACACCACATTTCTATATGGATATTTCTTATGGTGGTGATTGTGCAGTAACAATGACTGACGCTAATGCACCTACTGACCAAGCTCCTGTTATTCCTCCACCTGTTCGCACAGATGATCAGATATTGTCCCATGACCGCTGGGTTGCAATTGGAAAGAGCAACTGTTATCTGGACATAGACAGAACTCAACTTAACCCAATTTACAAGATTGCGGTAGACATTCTGAAGCAAACTAATTTCTTCAGTTCCTTTACAGCTCACTCTACTATTCCAGCCATCTACATCCAGCAGTTCTGGGACACTATATGATATGACAAAGACACTGCAAGTTACAGCTGTCAGCTCGATGAACAATGGCTTGATATCACCAAAGACACAATTAGAGAAGCACTTCAGATCACACCAGTTGCTACAGACAAACCGTTTACTTCCTCACCAGCACCAGAGGAACTTATCAACTTTTTCAATGATCTAGGCTACTCCAAAACCATAAACACTCTATCTACAGTTATTACACATGACATGTATCAACCATGGAGAGCAATCTTAACTATCATCAACCTATGTCTCACGGGCAAGATTTCAGGCTTTGAAAGACCAAGAGCTCCAGTGATACAGATGCTTTGGGGGATCCTTAATCGTGCCAACATTGATTATGCTAAGAGGATTTGGGAAGAATTCACTCATTCCATCCATTCATTCATTGAAGACAAGAACAATCTGGCATTACAGAAAACTGGAAAGAAGAAGATCAACTTTCTTATGATTCCAAACATCAGGTTTACTAAGTTGATAATCTTCCATCCTCAAAGTGTGTACAAGTTTCACCCAAGATTGGACTCCCCACTCCACTTGCCAGATGAAAGTGGACAAGCATCAAAGGTTCTTGGCTGGTGAACAAGTTGTTTTGTAGACTTATATGGTTTTGGAGCAGGGGATTCAGTATCACTAACTTGTTCATCACCAGCCAAGAACCTTTGATGCTTGTCCACTTTCGTCAAGTAATCCTGATAGTATGGAGCATTCAGTATCTCACTCAGAAAAGTTTTATTTGGTAAACCTCTTACCAAACCATTTTTAGCAATTTTGTTAATGGTTTTAAAATTAACATGACCAAGCCTTCTGTGCCATAACATTGATTCTTCCAATGTGGCTTTTGCAACAAGACAAGTAAGTCCAACCTTAGGAACTAGTTTATTCATCTCAACACTGTATGTGTTATCCTTTCTAGGGATTTTAAGCAATACTTGACTTTCATCAGGTAGCTTGAAATCAGGAGAAAGAATAAGACAATCAGTATCAGTAAATAAAACTTTGTTCTGTTTATCACAAATTTGTGATACACTGAAAAGATTGTACTTAAGTTCTGGTACATAATACACATTTTCAAAATCAAGATTACCAGTTTTAATTACCCCTTTACCAGTAATCCTTCCTCCAACACCACCACCAAAGACAACTGGTCCTCCATCCAGAGCAATAAAGTCTGAAAGGTATGACATGTTTCCAGTCATGTGCCCTGAACATCCACTGTCTGAATATCCTCTATCTTCTTTACCATCTGTAGGATATTCCTGCACACAAAAGAATGGTTTTAGTGCCTTTTGGGGACCCAAACCATCACTGGTTTGGATCTGCCTTGTGCATCAATATCAGAAAATTTATTGAAGGTCATTGATGCACCATTGGGTTTGGCAAATTTTCTAATTCAATGTGCTGAGGCCTTGACAGCATTGCCCCTTTGACCCATAACACTCAAGTGCCTAGCAGTAGCATTTGCTGGTCTAACAGTTTGAACTGCTGGTCTAGCAGTTTGAACTGCTGGTTTAGACTTGGTTTTCAACTAAGTTTATGCTCTATGATTCATCTCTCTCAGAAGGTAATACATCTGGAAGTGATGAGAGCAGTTTGAAATACAAATGAATTGATGGAAACTTGTACAAATTGTCATAATGGAGGCTGATCAAGCTCAAGTGATGGTGAAGATTCTTTCAAACAGGGGAGGAATTCAAATTTGTTCAGTTGCTGTCAAGGTAATTATCTGATTTAGGGGAGGATAACAAACTCAGGGGAGGAATGATGTTGATCAAGAAACTTAATTGTTTGATTTACATTTCTCAAAAGCAAACATGTTAAGAAAAGGCTGAAGTAATTGAGAATTGAAGATAAGTGTTTGAAAGAATCCCCCCATCGTCAAAGGTGTTATTTAATTCAAGAAACTTATTGGTTTACCAATAAATCATAAGTTTAGGGGAGGATTGTTGGGAATTAAATTAACAGTTGGTAAAACAGTTGGTACGGTTCTATATAAGTTAGTACGGCTGAAGATTTTCTAAAGAACACACTAACAGTTAGTACTGCTGATGAAGAAAGTTCGTACTGCTTATAAGATTAAGATGAAATCGTGTGAAGATATATATGGAAAATATGTAATGTATATCTTATCAAGTTAGAATTATACGGTAGATAGTTTACATGTAAAGGACTCCTTGTCCTATAAAAGGAGATCCTAGGTTAAGGTTTATATACATTATTACCATAGCTTCACGATCGTATTGTAATTCTCATATTATATTGAAGCTAATCGTTTGAGTGAATATTGTGTTGTTCTTACTGTTACATCTATACAATCACCAAACAAGAATTCTTCTAAGTACTTGATAGTAAATTCCGCGTGCTGTCAAGTATATACTCAAAGTATCTCCAACACAACTCGTGTGTTTAGATCCGGTCAAGAACTTGTGGAGATCGTTTGCTCGAGGTTTGTTAGACCTCATCTAGGAATTAACACAATAATAATGAATAACAATCATTGTATGCAGCGGAATAATCAAACGAATCATTATTATTGAACAAGGTTTGTCGAATGATTCTTGTAGCTTATACAAACTACGAACCCTAGGCATCCATTAGAGGACTTGATGCCTAGGCACACACACACCTTTTATGACTACATTGTAGAAGACATACTGATAAAACCTACGACCTATCCTCTTTATATACTATAGGTTAGGGTTACAAAGACTCTAAATATGACAATTAAGGTCCTTCATCTTTGTCTTCATAAGTCTCCTCCATCTTTCATCTTTTGTCAATATCAACTCATATTTAATTCCTAACAACCTTCCCCTAGTTGATATGACAAAACCAAGCACATGAAAGATGTCGTCTTCCCATTAAGCCATGCATAGCATCAAGGATCTTCAAGCTGCAATCTTCAATATCTTCTTCCCCTTTTTGTGTTTGCTCCAAATAAGAAAAGAAAAAGAAATACGCAACTTTGATCGTCATAATCACCAACCAGTACCAAACTTCCAATCGAGTCTTCTAATGTCTTGAATTATCCACCATTAAGAACACCAAAATGCTTACTTATTAAATTAACGCAAGACATAAAAATCCCAAATCTTCAGTATGAATACCAACGAGCAATCACAAAAACCTTCACCTTGATGTAGCACACAAATGGTTAAGTATTAAAGCTTCCCCTGAAACCCATATGGTAACCATTTGAAAGAACTTGTCGAATAACAACCACCATAGAAACAAATACCATGTAGTACCATGAAGATCACCAAATAGCTTTCGAAAAATGACTACAATAATATTTGAAACCAAGCAGTAGTAGAATGAAAAACAGTTCTTATAATTTGAACCTGATTCCCAAAAGTAATGAATGAATCATCAGGTCATAACCAAAAATCAAATCCAAAAATCCTCCTGTGTGTGTGTTTCTTCCCCTGTGTGTGTGCTATGGAACCAATATGTTCCAAACCTTGTATCTCTTCCCCTCACTTTGATAATTCCATGCTCGAGCAGTACAAACCAGCAATACAAAGTTTATAACCAGCAGTATAAACTTTTCAACCTCCAAAGCTAGCAGTACAAACTGTTGTAGAGCAGTACTAATGCGAAAACCAAGCAGTACAAACTGCTACGTGTAAACCAATGAGCAGTACTAACTTGTAAAGCGAGCAGTAGGAACTGTTACGTAAAACAGCAGTATTAAAATAAATCTCCAACTCTGATCTGCTGCTACTGACCCACGTGATATGGGATTAACATCAATCGAATATTAAATAAAAACACCATCTTCATTACAGTAACTACAAGCGACAAACAGTAAAG
The DNA here is from genome assembly GCA_021014915.2 of Artemisia tridentata subsp. tridentata. Lineage (NCBI taxonomy): Eukaryota > Viridiplantae > Streptophyta > Magnoliopsida > Asterales > Asteraceae > Artemisia > Artemisia tridentata. The sequence goes on along the minus strand of CP139505.1, from coordinate 291,821,548 downwards.
CAATTCGTACCCTTTAACAAAATTTATATGCGAGCAGTATCCATATTCGATAACTTGACCCAACGATCAGAATCATAAATCAGTATCATGTACAGTACGAGGTGAATTTAATATATTACTGACCGAATTAATGAAGACTTGCATCTATCTTTGACTTTGTATCCATTAAGCGACAATCATAATCAATATATCACTTGACCAATTAATTAGATAGCAATTCGAATCTGTAATCGACAAAACCGACACCATGATCGATCAATAATTTAATATCCACTTGACGAATATAAATTTAAACTTTTGTCGCCAAGAAAGTAAATCGGTATACAGCAGAATAAAAAATTCGATACCTTTAAAAAATTTGAAGACCATCGTATCATCTTCAAAACTGCTTCTCTTTGACAGAAAACCTTGTAACATCCTAGATATCAAGAGCAACCTGTCTCTGATACTACTTGTGGAGATCGTTTGCTCGAGGTTTGTTAGACCTCATCTAGGAATTAACACAATAATAATGAATAACAATCATTGTATGCAGCGGAATAATCAAACGAATCATTATTATTGAACAAGGTTTATCGAATGATTCTTGTAGCTTATACAAACTACGAACCCTAGGCATCCATTAGAGGACTTGATGCCTAGACACACACACCCCTTTTATGACTACATTGTGGAAGACATACTGATAAAACCTACGACCTATGCTCTTTATATACTAGAGGTTAGGGTTACAAAGACTCTAAATATGACAATTAAGGTCCTTCATCTTTGTCTTCATAAGTCTTCTCCATCTTTCATCTTTTGTCAATATCAACTCATATTTAATTCCTAACAATGCTTCTTGTTGCTTAGTTTTATGTTTATGTTGTAGTCATACATTATATATGACATTTCGTTTATCAATAGACGGGCTACTTATGTGGTTGTTTTATCTTTTATGGTGTTTGGCTTCTTAGCCATTTTCTTTGTTTATGGTTGGATATTTGTCTTGGTTGCTACATGTTAAATATTGTATATGCGTAATCTAACTTTGTTTTTAGCAAGAACCATTGCTCGATTCTTTGGTGTCCTCCAAATGAGGGGGAGTATACATCATGGGGGAGCCTTAGCAACCTTTTTGCTTCGACAAAAAGGGGGAGAAATGGGATATAAACTCATACTAAAAACTTGTTAAAATTCATTTTATCTTAAAATGAGTTTAGGTTTTGTCATCATCAAAAAGGGGGAGATTGTTGATGCAAATAATGTTCTAAAAACGTTATTTATATCTTTCGATAACTTCACGTTTTGATGATAACAAAATGTGAAAACACTTTACGTTAAAATTAACGTAAACAAGTTTTTATTCGAAAGATCCCGTTTCTACGTATATCACTCTAGGTATGAACAAACAAATTTACAACTTGACAAATGATCAAAGAAGTGAATTTGTGTTTCAAACTTCACATTTTTAATGTGTCAAAACATTTTTTCAAAAGTATACTTTACAAGTTATTTTTGAATTATAAAGAAATGTTTTATTGAAAAAATAAGTTTAATATCACAACAGCTATTTTTCCCCCCAAAATCAGCTTCAAACTTCCCCAAATAAACTTTCACCACTAAAAACAAAAAATGGAGCGTTCTTGTCTGGCACGGTACCACTAAATTTAGTGGTACCGTGTGACATTTAGTGGTGTCGTGTCCCTATAACGGTCAGATTTCTTCTGCCTATAAATACCAGCCCTCTTCACACTTTTTGCGCATCCTTTTTCACACACAACTTTCTGAGTTCAAAACTCTCAACACTTCTTTTCTTCTTGATCATTTAGTTTAGTTTTCTTTTGTTTAAAGAGTGATCCAATCATCCAACCAAGTGATCACCTTCATTCCTCTACTAGTGCAAGAGAAGAACACAAGGTATCAAAGAAGATACAAAGTGTTGTAGTTATAGTTAGTGCACTTGTAACACTTGTTACATACTTGTTGTATCCTAGCATACATTAAGGTCATTTTCTTTTGAGTAGTTTGTGAGAGTAGATCATTGTGATCTTCTCGAGATCTTGGAGATCTCTTGTAGCTAGTGAGAAGGGTACCTTGGGTTTTTGTCCATCGGAGTGTAGAAGGGTACCTTGGGTTTAACGTATGTGTGTTAGATGGTTCATGTAACCTTGATGAAGATTCAGCCGAATCCGTAGCAAACGGGTTTTCGAATACTTCTTCTTCTAACGCAGCATCGTTTTGGTTCTGTGTTTGTTCTTCTTGAAATGATGTGTTTAGATGTTGCTCATCAACTCTTGGTAGAACAATTTCAAGAATTGGAGTTTCTGGAGTAGATGTAGAGGAGGTTGAGGGAGTTGGTGCGTCAGCTTCGATTGTTGTAGATGCATCTTGTGGTGGTGGTGGTGGTGGTTGATGGTTTTGAGCGGGTGCAGCGGAATGTTGTTGTGATTCATTTGTCGAAGTTCCACCATAGTATTCTATTATACACCTTGAGTGCCCTCGAGTTTTCTGAGTATCCATTGAAGATTCCAATATCACCCTTAGCTTTCAGCTTCCCTAGATCTTCTTTGTCGTTCGTTGGATAGCACAAAGCGCCAAACACGTGAAGGTAAGAGATATCAGGTTTTCTGTTGTTCACTAGTTCATATGGTGTTTTATTGAATCTTGGGTCGATTAGGGAACGGTTCTGAGTGAAACAAGCAGTGGCAACAGCATCAGCCCATAAAAATAACGGTGCACTAGAATAAATCAGCATTGTGCGAGCAGCTTCCATAAGAGTTCTATTTCTTCTTTAAACTACCCCATTCTGCTGTGGAAGTCTAACAACGAATGTATGATGAGTGATTCCAACATCTTCAAAATAAGTTCTTAATTCCCGATTTGTAAATTCGGTGCCATTATCTGTTCTTACAATCCTTACTGGAGCTTGAAGTAGGACTTGAATACACTTCAGAAAGGTGATGATGATGCCTGGTGCTTCGTCTTTTGACCTCAGAAACTTTACCCATGTATATCTTGAATAATCATTGATGTGTTTCTAGGGATATACCCGTTATGAGTGCAAGTTTTAAATTTATAACACGATTTACCAATGATTCAAACGAAACACATACGAGCAAGTATACTCGTCCGTGTGTAGTAAGAGATAATTAAGGTAAGCCGAGGTCGTTCACTAGGATTTGTTTAGTTTTTATGATGTGAGTTTTTGTAAATAAAGTCAAGCCAATTTATCCATTCTAATCGCAAGCAAATTAAGATAATGTAAATTCAATAAATTAAAGACTACACTTGCCTAGACTAGTTTGCACAATTCTCTCGATGTGATTATGACGATGGTTCCATTTGATTATGATCAACAAATTAGGTGATGTTCTAATTCGATTAGTGGGTATACTAACTCTATTGTTTCCAACACTTTCAATCCTCGTCAAGATTTTAAGATTATAGAAACAATATTTAAGATTTGATCAATCCAAGACGAACACAACTCAATTACTTGATTCGCTTTCGTTTCACAAGTAATTGACAACCACACTATTTAGTTTTCCAAGTTTAACCAAGTTACTTATGAAATGGTCAATACATAAGGTAACACCCTCATAGACAAAGGTTTACAACTAATTAACTAACAATGTCTTTTTCATCCCATTACACTATTAGTAATTAACCAAACTTGACAACTCTTTGGTGGAGAAAACTCTTAATAGTTCAATTCGTTCTTAGTATTAGCTTTTCTTTTATCTTAGAACCATTAAGTCATAATCAACCAAAAATCATGTAACAAACATCATCTAGGCAAGTGCACAAGGTACTTAGCCACTCATGGCAAACAAAGGAATAACCACAAGAAATTTATCACTAGAAAACATGATTAATAAGTCTTACAAGAGTTGTAATGATGATTACAAAACTTAGGAACACTTGTGAAATGATCAACAACGATCCTTGAATAATTGAATTGATGATTGGTGAATGTAAGCTTTCCCTTTTCCTGCGTTTCTTCTCTTTGTCGCCCCTTTTGATAGATGATAATAGATTATGAGTAATAGTTGTTGTCTCTCCCTATTTTCTCATGGCCAAGCATACATACATATAGGATAACTATCCTTGGTCACCAAGCATAATTCTTGGGCCCAAAGTGTCATAAATTGAAGGCAAGATAAGTTAATGGAAGTAGATGATCGGACTTTGGAGTGATGGCACTTAACTCTTCTCTTAAATGCAACTATGGAAGACTTTAAGTGGCTGGACCCCTGGTCGGAACCTAGGACTTGCGGCCTGGATGTCTGCCGGACCTTGGGTTTGAACTCTAAACCTTTGGTCTGGAAATGACTACTCAACCTTGGGTTTGAGATAGGAATCTTCAACATTCATTTCATCATTTCATGATCTTTTCTTGAGCTTGAAAATCATTGTAATCTTGATTCTTTATCTTTAACAATCCTTCCCAAAGCTTTTATTGTGAGATGAACCCTACGTTTGTGCATAAGCTCTTGATTTAACAACTTTTCTTCATCTTTTTAGCCTTTTCCTTGAACTTGATCGTACATGAACTAAAATACATCTTTTGCACCGTTTAAGCATAATATGTTCACAAATACAACCAAATACAATGCATAAACATAGAAATAACGCAACTAAAACATGTTCAAAATGAGCGTTATCAAATCCCCCACACTTACACTTTGCTTGCCCCCAAGCAAATCTAGCTTTAAGAAATAAATCCACATGATATAAATGAAAATGGTTCTAAAAATGAGATGAAAATCCATCACGTACAAGTACGAGATAAGATCCATCTATTTAAGCTTGTAGATGAAAAGTCGAGATGTTTGACAATACCTTAATGATTCTCTTGCTTGACAACATATTAAAACACCTCACGAAAAGGAAATGAAGTATAATTCACTTAACACTCATTTGTTTAGTGGGCGAGTATATAAGAAAATAACACTCATTGCTCAGACATGATCTAAATATTACCATAAGCTTGTACAAGAAACAAAACTCCACCGACGTGGCGTAAGCACCAAGTGTAAACATCTAAGAGGACTTTTATTCGGGTTTTAAGGCTTCAAGGGTTATATAAGACTTATGTGCAACTATCTCATGTAAAACATAATAGCTCGCTAACAACGAATTCTTGAATCACCAAATAACGGATGGTCACTAAGGATAACCTTAGATCGCTAGCAACGTTATCCAATTCTTCAAGAAATCGGATGGTTACCACATGTCAATACACTTGATAAATTACCACAAGTCAAAAAGGATAAGAATGAGACATGGGATATATATATATATATATATATATATATATATATATATATATATATATATATATATATATATATATATATTATATATATATATATATATATATATATATATATATATATATATATATATATATTTATGAAATTGGTTTTAAAAATAAAAACTTTACATATAGCCAAAGTCTAAAACCAAGTGATACTAGCTACATCAACCACTATCCTTTGAACTTGAGATTCTTCCTTGATTGATATCATACTTTCATAGCTCATTGGCTATCCATGTCACCAAACAATTGCGATGACTTATTCTGTTTCTCTTTTTCCTTCTCTTCTTTTGCTTGCTTTTTTTTTTCCACTAGATACCAATAGATCTTCCATGAGATTATCATGGAGTTCGCAACTTTCTCATTTTCAAGGATTACCACATAACAACCATCTTTCCAAGTAGCTAGTAACCAACCAAGACTTGACTATGGGTAATGTTAAGGCTGAAGGTGAAGAATATTTTTATATTTTTCTGGTGTAACAAAATGAAAAGGATGGCTCAGAGGGTGTACTAATGGAATCTAGCAAAAAAAATGAGTGCTAACAAATGGGTCCAAATAAGTGTTTAACTAACCAATGTGGCTAGCTAATATATCATTAGATATAAAATGGAAGGCCATTTGGTTAAATTCCTAAGGTTGCCTCTTATCACACGAATACACTTATATCACACGAGGTGATCTCACTGCGGTCTGGTAATGATTTGCGTGCACAAGTTCTAGAATAAATTAGATCACCGGCACACTCATAGCAAAAAGATCCAAGCATAAAAGATATATGCTATATGAAATAGGCTTAATTCCTCACAATTTAGTGGAATGGGCTATAGTTGTGCTAGCAATGTTATCAATCCTAAAATGGATCGCAATGTCAATCAGGACACATATCGAATTTTCAAAAATTACATGTTTTTTTAGTGGATTAATCTTATTATATAAATTACCCTGAATGTGCGAAAACAACTAGATCATAGGGGCAAACAAATTGGAAACGAGGCTCAAAATTTAAAATTCCAGTTCATTTTCCTATTTCCTCCCCCCACACTTAAGTTTGACATTGTCCTCAATGTAAAGAACGATGAACCATAAAAATAGGGAAATGGAACATAAAAAAAAATGAAACAACCTATTCTTTGGAAATAGGATGATTCCACATCTTCAAGATCAAGCATCCGAACCTGCATAATCATCAAAAACAAAAACACACAAAATGCAAAATATTTTTGGATTTTATTATTCATATTAGCAAGGCCCCCACACTTATGGTGAAACCATCGGGGCATAAAAATAATTTAAAAAAAAACACACGGGTTGCCTCCCGAGAAGCGCTAAATTTATTAACGAGTCATCAGCCTGACTCAATTTTTCCTACTTTTGTGGGTTATATTTGGGATTCTTTCCCACTTTTCCTTTTTCTTTCTGGACTTGAATGATTGGTTCAAGTGGAATTTCTTCACTTGACAATTCATTCAATTGCTCCTCATCATAGTAGAGCTTGATTCGATGTCCATTAACAATGAAATTTCCACCGTTCTTGTCATACAATTCAACATATCCGGATGGAAAACCATGTTTTACCACGAATGGACCAAACCATTTGGTTCTGAGTTTAGGAGCTTTGAATTTGTACTTAGAATTAAACAAAAGAACTTTGTCTCCAGCCTTGAATTCTTTCCGGATTCTTAGCTTTCGATCATGATAAGCTTTTGTTCGATCTTTGTACAATTTGGAATTTTCATATGCCTGGAGTCTTAATTCATCGAGTTCATGCAATTGCAAGAATCGTTTTTCTCCAGCGATTTTTAGATCAGGATTACATTGCCTTAATGCCCAGTATGCACGATGTTCGATTTTAAACGGCAAATGACAAGTTTTTCCATATATGAGTCTGTACGGGGTTGTACCAATTGGAGTTTTATATGCCGTTCTAAATGCCCACAGAGCATCATCAAGTTTTCTTGACCAAACAGAAGGATTATCCTTGACCTTTTTTTCAAGTATTCTTTTTAAGGCTCTATTGGTGTTTTCAACTTGACCACTGGTTTGAGGGTGGTATGCTGTGGAGAAACGATGGTGGACTCCATATCGTTTCATAGCTTTCTCCATTTGATGGTTACAGAAATGAATTCCTCTGTCGCTTATCAAAGCTTTTGGAATTCCGAATCGAGAGAAAAGCTTTTCCAGAAAATTCACAACTACTCGTGCATCATTTGTGGGTAAAGCCTCAGCTTCTACCCATTTAGAGACATAATCAATTGCAACGAGGATGTATTCGAATTTATGAGATTTAGGAAAAGGACCCATGAAGTCAATTCCCCAAATATCAAATATTTCATAAACTTGGATGCTCTTCTGTGGCATTTCGTCTCTACGAGAAAGACTACCAGATTTTTGGCATGCATCATAATTCTGCACAAGTGTTTGTGCTTCTTTAAAAATTGTTGGCCAATAAAATCCCGCATCGTAGACCTTTTTAGCGGTTGTGGATGGACCGTAATGTCCTCCGGTTGGGCCATGATGACATTCATCAAGAATTTTTTGGGTCTCTGAACCATACACACATCTTCTTATTATCCCATCGGGACACATTTTAAATAGATACGGTTCATCCCAAAAATAGTATTTTAGGTTTGCGAAAAATCTACCACGCTCAGCGTAAGATAGACCTTTCTGTAATATTCCTCCAGCTAAATAATTTGCATAATCAGCAAACCAAGGAACTTCTTCATTGTCGATACCCATGAGAGTTTCATCGGGAAAGTTATCATCAATCTCGTCTTCACCGAGTTCCTCTAAATTAGGATTTTCTAATCTAGATAAATGATCTGCTGCAACATTTTCTGCACCTTTCTTATTCTGGATTTCTTTGTCAAATTCTTGAAGCAATAAAATCCATCGAATAAGACGTGGTTTGGCATCTTGTTTGGCAAACAGATATTTTAGAGCTGAATGATCGGTGAATACAATTGTCTTCGACAAAACAAGGTAAGAACGAAATTTGTCAAATGCAAAAACTACAGCCAAAAGTTCTTTTTCAGTCACTGTGTAGTTTTGTTGTGCACTATTCAACGTTTTGCTAGCAAAGTAAATAGGACAAAAATGTTTACCATCTCGTTGTCCTAATACTGCTCCAACAACATAATCACTTGCATCGCACATAAGTTCAAACGGCAGCGACCAATTTGGTGAAACCATAATTGGTGCATTTGTTAACTTATTTTTAAGTGTTTCGAATGCCTTGATGCATTCTTCATTGAAGTCAAAGACTGAATCTTTTTCAAGCAGCTTCGTCATCAGACGAGATATTTTCGAAAAATCTTTGATAAATCGGCGGTAAAATCCCGCATGTCCCAAAAAACTCCTAACGCCTTTAACGTTAGTTGGGGGTGGTAATTTAGCAATAGCTTCTATTTTTGCTTTGTCAACTTTGATTCCCTTGCTCAAAATTTTGTGACCAAGCACAATGCCTTCTATCACCAGAAAATGACATTTTTCCCAATTAAGCACGAGATGAGAAGTTTTGCATCTTTCAAGCATTTTATCAAGATTGGAAAGACATGACTCGAATGAGTCTCCAAATACCGAGAAATCATCCATGAAGACTTCCATGGAGGTTTCAAGCATATCTTGAAAAATAGCAATCATGCATCTTTGAAATGTTGCTGGTGCGTTGCAAAGACCAAAAGGCATACGCCTATACGCATATGTACCAAAAGGACATGTGAATGTGGTCTTTTCTTGATCAGCTGGATCTATTGGAATTTGAAAATAACCGGAAAATCCATCGAGAAAACAAAAGAATTTGTTCCCTGAAAGTCTTTCCAACATTTGATCCATGAACGGTAATGGAAAATGATCTTTTCTGGTTGCATCATTTAATTTTTGATAATCAATGCATACACGCCAACCAGTTATAGTTCTTGTAGGAACAAGTTCATTACGTTCATTAGTTACGACAGTTGTTCCTCCTTTCTTAGGAACACAGTGAACAGGACTCACCCATGAACTATCCTCAATGGGATAAATAATTTCAGCGTCAAGAAGTTTGATTATTTCTTTCTTAACGACTTCTTTCATATTCGGATTGAGTCTTCGTTGTCTTTGAACAACAGGTTTATAATCGTTTTCAATATTTATTTTATGTTTGCAAAAGTTTGGACTTATTCCAGGAATATCAGAAGTTTTCCAAGCAAAAGCTTCTTTGTGCTTTTTAAGAGTAGAAACAAGTAGTTCTTTTTCATCGGTTTTGAGTTCTGAAGATATGACAACTGGAAGAAGAGAATTTTCTTCCAAAAATGCATATTCCAGATGATCAGGAAGAGGTTTCAAGACGAGATCTACTGGCGGATCTTCAATTGAAGTTTTGATTCTCATATCATCATTGAATTCCAACTCCTCAAAGTTGGTGTTTTCTTCGTCAGAAATTTCTTCAGTGTCAATCTGCATAAATTCAGCGAATTCTCTGTCGAGATCTTCATCACTGATTTGTCCAGATGTTTTATGAGTCTTAATTCTTTCATCAAGCAACTCATCAAATGTTTCCTCTGTTATATCATCGATAGCATCAATGCTATAACAAGTGTCATCATTCGCATGAGAATATTTCATGGCTTGATTAATCGAAAAAGAAATTCTTTCGTCCCCAACTCCAAGGTTGAGTTCTTTATTTTTCACTCGAATGATAGCATCTGCTGTATTTAGGAAAGGTCTTCCTAGAATTAATGGAACTTTGCTATCTTCCTCCATGTAACACCCCAACCCGACAAGGGCAAAGGTGTCACAACAATGGTGGCACATCAGAACAATCACAAGCATATGACATAAAAAAAATACAATAGAATTTCAATGGTTACAATGGAAAATCTGAAACTACAAGGTTATGATACAATAATTTCTAAGTCCAAATATAAATTCTTCTAGACATCCTCATTAGCTAGTAAGGTTCTTCTAAATCCAAGGCACTCTCCACTCATACTGTTACACCCGTACCCCGACAAGGTACCATTAATATAAATATTATGTTATGTAAATGTGTTAGGGATATTTTATAATTTAAGGTATGGCTAAATGAGGAGAATAGAACTAAGGGGACTATTATTGCCAAGAGGCCAAAGATGCAACTAACTTCATATTAAATAACTAGTTAGGAATTGTCTGGAAATAATTGGAGAGTTCTTGGTGGTTCGACATTTAGAAGAGAAATAGGAGGGAAAGCTAAAATTATCATCTTGTCTCAATTTCACATCAAGAAGTGATCAAGAAGTTTAAAGGAAACTTTAATTGTGTTCTCTACAACAAGTAAGTAACTTTCCCCAATTGTGAAAATTAGGGTTCATATAGTGGGTTTTAATGATTATGGTGAAAAGTGGTGAAATGATGATCTCCTTAGTTAGATAATAGCTAATTGTAGTTAATCTTGTGATAGGGAGTAATTATAGAAGCCCATTCAAAGTCAAGTAGGAAGCTAGTAGGAGTTGAGGTAAGTATATGAGTATAATCTTTGTAATGTTATGTTACTAATGTTATGATCTTGTTAATGTGATGTTTTATGGAGCTTATAATGATATGTTAGCTTGGATCCAACGCTATACTTGAAAATGTTAGATATAAATGTTACTTGCTTTAGCAAGGTAAGTAATCACCCCACTTGATGCTCCTTGTAAATGTTATGATTGGTGGATATCACTAATCTTGAGTAAATGTAATGTTGATTATATCTTATATACTTACTAAGCGTTTTCGCTTACGTTTGAAGTTAATGTCATCTTTGTAGGTTCTAGCAGTGGAAGTAAAGGTAAGGATTTGGCGTAGTTGTAGATTGGAAGTAAGTAGGAAGGTAAATAGAAGCTAGCTTAGAAGATCGGATCTCTTTTGGACCAAGCGTATTGAAGTTGGAAGCCCCAAGTGTTCTTTTGGTGTCGTGGGTACACTTCTTTTATATGGTCATTTTGTTAGTTTTCGGTCTTGTTTTGATGTCTAAATTATGGGTCAAATAAGTGTGTAAGTCATGAAGTTCCTAATGTACATGTTGGTAGTTTAAGTACTCATTAAGGGGCGTTTGGTACGAACATGATTCTACCCATTTTGAAAAGTTAACGGGTCATGTATGCATGGAACGCCTTTGATATGCTAATATAATGGTTATGGTCAAGTTATTTGTAAATTGGTAGTAGTATAAATGGTCTTGTAGTGTAATGGGTCATTGTGGGTAATTATGCATAAACCGTCGAAATTGGAGGTACTATTCCGGGTGGTCAAACGGGTAATGTTTTTGCATGAAATTAATCTTATGGACATACTTGAGTATTCTGGAAAGTTTCGTCCAGTTTCGAGTCCGGGAGGTCGGGTTTCCAGCCGAGGATTTTGAGTGTTTTTGGAATTGCATATTTTGATCAGTAGGGTCTGTCCGGATTTCTGTGATGCAGGGGAGATACGGCGCATCTCCTATGAGATGCGGCGTATCAGGTGATGCGGCGCATTTCCTGTTGGGATGCGGCGCAACTTAGCCAAATTCTTGTAATTTCGGTCTCAGTGGGTCGATGCGGCGTATCTAATTCGATAGATGCGGCGTATCCGTGTTCATGATAATACGGCGTATCACTTTATATAGATACGGCGCATTGTCTCTCAGCCTCGATGCGGCGTATCCCTAATAATGGATGCGGCGTATCTTGACCTCAGAAGGAATGTCTGCTTGTTCTAGCAAAGTGGTGTCAAATGTTTTGAATAGTCTTTGTATAGATGTTCTTGCAAGTATGTTTTGAAATGTTAAAAGTTATATGTTATGGTCATATCATGAAGAATATTTATGAGTTCAATGTAGTCAATCGTTTCCGCATTTAAAGTTCAAAATTTTTGGTCTAATCGGGCACGGGGCGTTACACATACCCAGCTTCCAAACTAAAACCTGCCGCAGGAAAAGAAATGCGGCTGAGCTACGAAAGCTCAGTGAACAGATATAACGATAACAAAAGCAGTAACGGATAAAGTACAAAGTAGTCAGAATTTAAGATCACGCAGATGTAATCAGAGTTAAGGAATAACTAAGGAATAAGGATAAAGGATAAAGAAAAGAAAAGCAAAGGTAAAGGTAAAGGACAGTAATCCACCACGAGCCCAGAGACAGATAATATCATGTAATCATAATCACACAGAGGGGATACCTCTCAGGCAACCAGATAATATGAGGGGTGACCTCATGTATCAAATATATATGGAGTAGCTAGCTCCCAGAGGTTGTGAAAGACGTGTATCGCACACACTCATCAGTCACCAGATATAACAAGTAATACAAATAAATCAGGTCAAGTCTAGGATGCATCCATACGCCCTAGTAGGCCACAGGGTCTTCCTCTACGTAACAAGTAAATCAGTAATAGGTCAGGGACGGGACAGGTCATCACTCTCCTGCCCTAGAGTCATGCCACCGGTGCATCAATGACATGGACATGAAACCCTCATGCCTAGTGGGTGGCTCGTAGTCTCAAACTGTGGGTCCAGGTCAGGTATCAAGTATCAAGTATCAAGTGTCTCAGGTCAAGTTTCATATCAGGGTTCAAGACAGGATATCAATGCAAGGGTTCACCGTCAGGAGGTCAATATCAGAAAGGTCACATACCAGAAGGTTCATGTCAATTTGTTAAAAAGTAATCCTTTTAAAATGGTTTTAATAAAAGTGATCTTTAAAAACAGTCTTCATAAAGAAAGTCTTTAATTGTAGTTTTCAAAACCTTTTCATATTTAATTAAGAAAAGTTCTTACATCTAGTTAAAAATCCTATGAACCTTCAAGTATCCAAGGGTCTTAAATATTCAGGTTACCAAGTGGTGAACAGGTCATGTCAAGTATCAAAAGAAACATAGCAGGGTTCAAGGCAAGGTTCAAACAAATGATCAAAGCAAGAGTTCAAAGCAAAGGTTCAAGTCAGGGTTCAGAATACAAGGGAACATAGCAATGGCTTAGAGAATCCTAAACGAATCAAAATCAGAATTCAAGAGAACGAAGGCACCTTACAAGAAGGGCAGAATATCTGTACCTTATTAGCAGTGTAGACAAAAAAATAAGCAAACAAACACTGAACAGATCAAGGCTTCTCCTTCTTCACACCTAAAGGAGTAGAAGACGGAATTACAAAGGATTCTAACTCAGATTACCATTTTTTTTAGTTTACCTTTCCATTTTAAGTACTTTCTATTTTTAGTAACTTTCCAGATTTAGCAGATTTCCATATTTAGCAAGTTATTAGGTTAAGTCCTTATTTAAGGATTATTATGGGATTAAGGTATATTTTAGCATGTTACAAAAGTTTAAGGTTTACTTATGACAGGTTTACATAGTTTAGGGTTTTAATTGCAAATATTCCAAATTCAAAGGTCTAACATGAAAAATACTTCAAGTTACTGATTTAAATACACATATTATTCAGAATGACATTTTAATCCCTTAAGTTTCACAATTTACAAGTTATACCCCTCTAGTTACATTATTTACAAAATAAACCCTATATTTACATAATTCACAATTTAATCCTTATCATGTTCACATTTACACATCAAGCATTATATTTTCCAAAATTACAGAACCTATCCTCAGAATTATGTGTGGTACGAATCAGATCCTTCAGGTTTCATAATTTACAGATTTAGTCCCTTAACTTTATAAAACTTATAATTTCAATCACTAATTATTAATAATTACATATTAAGCCCATAAATACTCAAAATTACACATTACACCCTCAATATCATTATTTATACAGAACAACTTCAAGTTTCCATAATTTACACTTTTAGTCCCTCTATTTTAATTAATTACAATTCGAACCTTATAAATACAATTAAATTCTTTTCTTGCAATATTTACACATAGGACCCTCAAGTTATATTTTTCATACATTCCTGCAGACTTATATAACATTACAAAAATACCCTACAAGTTTCAAAGTTGGCAAAACACACCCCTATGATTTAAAAACTCAAATCGGTTTACTTTTTAAATTGTAAAACCTAACCCTAATTCATCAAATCATTACACCACCATTACACAATCATTATAAGCATTAATTAATCAGATTCAAACCATAAAAACCTAACCCTAATCGTTCTAGGGTTTTTATTAATTTTTCTTTGATTTTCCATAATATCCGATTATAAATTAATTCAAGACCAATTAATCTAAGCTTCAAAAAATCACATGGATATTTTTCTAGGCTTATATAATCATCATAGAACATGTAAAAATTATGAACACAACCCATAAAAAATCATATAATTATATTTGGGAATTAAGTGTGTTTTAGCTCTTTAATTTTCGTATGGTTGTTCTAGCTTGCATGATTCGTGTTTACCATTTTTTATGAACTATATACGACCTAATAATCATTAGAAAAATGCTAGTTCAATTTTAGAACGTAAGGATTTGTCGAAAGAATTTACTTACCTTGCGTATGAATAAACCGAACAAAATAAAGTCTCACGTTCGAATCAAGCCTTCTACAATCCAATTCCTATTTTTCTTAGCATTTTTAATCTCATATTAACACTAGAAAAATACCAATATTTTCCAGAAAATTCGAATGAAGGAGTGGTGAATTTTAGTTGTGTCGACAATTAGGGTTTTAAGGGTTTCGGTATTTTGGAATTTAGAATAAATGGGATTTTTGATTTATATTAAGTATAAAACCGAATTGGAGGGGGAAGGAATCTCAGAATTTTCGGTTTATATTAGGCAAAAATATTAGGAATTTGATTTGGTAATTATTTCCTATTTAAATTTGATATTTATCCTTTTAATTAATTTTATAAATATAAAATAAATACTAACATTTATATTTTCAGTTTTATTATAATTTTAGGACATGCAAAAATATTAAAATGTTGTCTTAAAATTATTTCATGTCATATGTAGCTTATTACCA
The DNA here is from genome assembly GCA_021014915.2 of Artemisia tridentata subsp. tridentata. Taxonomy (NCBI): domain Eukaryota; kingdom Viridiplantae; phylum Streptophyta; class Magnoliopsida; order Asterales; family Asteraceae; genus Artemisia; species Artemisia tridentata. Next base: position 291,806,330 of record CP139505.1, on the reverse strand, counting down.
GAGATTCGGAATTAATTTGGTGCTTTATAAGTGTTTTAATTAACTTTTAAGGTTTCAGGGGTATTTTGGTCATTTTACACACTTTCTAAATTTCAGGTATTACAACTCCATCTCGAGGATCACAAAATCAACAGGAAAAACAAATTGCCCAACTTGAACAAGCATATTTTCAACTATTCCAACAGGATATTGGATAGTATGATTGGCTAAGCGTATACTCATTCTCGTTGGTTTCAATGTATTGATTGAGAGCTTCGCATACAATTAGTATGGCATAAGATTGATACTTGCACCGAGGTCGGCTAAAACATCACAAGTGATTGAATTTGCCAGAGTACACGGGATATGAAAACTTCCAGGATCACCGAGTTTCTTCGGGAGCTTATTCTCAATAATGGCTGAGCAATCTTCATTCAAGAAGGTAGCGGAAATGTTTTCCATTTTACTTTTATTACTCACAAGTTCTTTCAAAAACTTCCCATAATTGGGCATACCAGCTAGTACATCAACAAGAGGAATGTTGATTCTAACTTCTTTTAGTAAGTCAATGAACTTGCATATTGCTCTTCCATCTTTTCTTTCCTCAAACGTTGAGGGTATGGAATTCTTGGTTTGTATGGTTTGAGTTTTGGAGTAGATTTAACAACTGGTGTAGAAATTTGTTCATTTTCTTTTGGTTCTTCTTTTACTTCATCCTCACTATCATCATGGACAATAGGGGTTGTTTGGGTTGGGTTGGGTGGTGAATCATAAGACAGGCCACTACGAGTGTATACAGCATTCACATGCTCATTTCTCGTTTGAGGTGGACGATAATTTCCAGATGATGATGGTATTGGGTTGGTTTGAGTATTGCTTGGCAAGGTACCAGATGGTCTTGCAGCAAGTTGATCAGAAAGACGACCAAATTTGGTTTCAAGATCTTGGATAGAAGCTTGATGATTCTTTTGTCCTTGTTCGACTTTGATTTTGAGCATGAAGAATTGATTTTTCATGAATTCGTTCGTTTTTTTTTGAGCATGCACGAATTCACGCATGGTTTTTTCGAATTCAGATTCTTCGTTTTTTGTTTCACGAGATTGTGGTGGTGAACGGTTATCATCATGAGAAGATGTCTGACGGTTGTCGTCACGAGTTTGGGAATTACGATTGTCATCCCTTGGTGGACGATCTTGCCAATCTCGAGAATTCCTACCGTAGTAGTTTCCACGATATCCTCCTCCTCGATATCCTCCAGAAACATAATTGGCTTCTGCTTCGGGACCTCCCATGGGTTTATCATCACACTCGGATGATGAGTAATTTCCACCACAATGAGTACATCCCTCACGCATTTCTTTGATTTCTTTTTGGATACTTTCGAATTTGGAATCGATTTTAGAGGTGAAATCTTTCATCATATCCATGATTTTGGAATTTTCATTTGTTGCTTCAGCGAATGCAACCGATTTTCGTTGAGGTTTGATTTTGGAATCCTTGGACCAATCAAGCTTTAGAAGTACACGGTCTTCTAGTAAGTTGTAAGCTTCGTTAGGGGACTTATAAAGGAAAATTCCCCCGGCATCAAGTATGCCTTGAGTTGCATCATCGAGACCATGGTAAAAGATTTGAATGATATTACCACGAGACAATCCATGCCCATGACAACTTCGGTGCATGTTTTTCATTCGAAGCCAAGCTTCGACTAGATTTTCTCCTTCTTTTTGAGTAAAGCTACGAATTTCACCTAAGAGACGATCAAACATGGCTGGTGGAAAGAAACGTCCGAAAAACGCTCTTCTCATTTGGTCCCAAGTTGTGATCACTCCGGGGCTTAATTCATTATACCAAATTTTCGCTTCTCCGGTGAGAGATGATGGAAAAAGTTTAAGACAGATTGAATTTGCATCGGTAGTTCCATAACGAAACATGTCACGAATTTCAAGGAAATCGGCGATATGTTTGTATGGATCGGATTTAGCTCGACCATCAAACTGGTTGTCTTTAATCATCGAAAGATGATGACCTTTGATAGTAAAGTTTTCTCCAAGATTAACGGGAACAATTGCAGCTGCGGGTGTAGGAGCTACAACCCTATTGGCATCCCACATAGGTTGATCGTCAGCCATTGGAAATGGTAATTCAAGGAAAAGATTGACGATTGGATGAACTTCGGAAAGGTTATCAAACGGTGGATTAACGGTTTTTGGTTTTCTTTGATCGGGGGGAACGAATGGAGTTCTCCATTTGTGAAATAAACTTTCAGGGTTGGACAATGGTGTGCGCAATTCGTCGCTTGAAGAGCGAGTGGTCATACATGAGAAAAAAATTATGAACAGTACCACTGGACCGGCGGCCGAGGGCTAGGACCGGCGGTCTGGTTTGAAAAGAGAAAAAAAGGAAGAAAAAGAAAAATGGACAGAATGTTGAGGCCGGCCGGTCGGAGTCTGGGCCAGCGGTCTGGGAGAAATTTTTTTTTTTATACGCGACTGAACCGGCGGTCAAGGGCTAGGACTGGCGGTTTGGTTCTGGAAAATTCTTACAGAGGGCTTGGGCCGTTTAGTCAGGCTTTAGACCGAAGGTCTGGAGGAAAAAAAATTGTTTTGTTTTTTTTTTAGAACTTAACGAATACGCGAACGATTATCAATATGAATAGGAATAGAACAAGTAAATCATAAAAAAAAACTTCACAAAAACATGATCAAATCCCCGGCAGCGGCGCCAAAAACTTGATGTGTTTCTAGGGATATAACCGTTATGAGTGCAAGTTTTAAATTTATAACACGATTTACCAATGATTCAAACGAAACACATACGAGCAAGTATACTCGTCCGTGTGTAGTAAGAGATAATTAAGGTAAGCCGAGATCGTTCACTAGGATTTGTTTAGTTTTTATGATGTGAGTTTTTGTAAATAAAGTCAAGCCAATTTATCGATTCTAATCGCAAGCAAATTAAGATAATGTAAATTCAATAAATTAAAGACTACACTTGCCTAGACTAGTTTGCACAATTCTCTCGATGTGATTATGACGATGGTTCCATTTGATTATGATCAACAAATTAGGTGATGTTCTAATTCGATTAGTGGGTATACTAACTCTATTGTTTCCAACACTTTCAATCCTCGTCAAGATTTTAAGATTATAAAAACAATATTTAAGATTTGATCAATCCAAGACTAAAACAACTCAATTACTTGATTCGCATTCGTTTCACAAGTAATTGACAACCACACTACTTAGTTTTCCAAGTTTAACCAAGTTACTTTTGAAATGGTCAATACATAAGGTAATACCCTCATAGACAAAGGTTTATAACTAATTAACTAACAATGTCTTTTTCATCCCATTACACTATTAGTAATTAACCAAACTTGACAACTCTTTGGTGGAGAAAACTCTTAATAGTACAATTCGTTCTTAGTATTAGCTTTTCTTTTATCTTAGAACCATTAAGTCATAATCAACCAAAAATCATGTAACAAACATCATCTAGGCAAGTGCACAAGGCACTTAGCCACTCATGGCAAACAAAGGAATAACCACAAGAAATTTATCACTAGAAAACATGATTAATAAGTCTTACAAGAGTTGTAATGATGATTACAAAACTTAGGAACACTTGTGAAATGATCAACAACGGTCCTTGAATAATTGAATTGATGATTGGTGAATGTAAGCTTTCCCTTTTCCTGCGTTTCTTCTCTTTGTCGCCCCTTTTGATAGATGATAATAGATTATGAGTAATAGTTGTTGTCTCTCCCTCTTTTCTCATGGCCAAGCATACATGTATATATGATAACTATCCTTGGTCACTAAGCATAATTCTTGGGCCCAAAGTGTCATAAATTGAAGGCAAGATGAGTTAATGGAAGTAGATGATCGGACTTTAGAGTGATGGCACTTAACTCTTCTCTTAAATGCAACTATGGAAGACTTTAAGTGGTTGGACCCATGGTCGGAACCTAGGACCTGCGGCCTGGATGTCTGCCAGACCTTGGGTTTGAACTCTAAACCTTTGGTCTGGAAATGACAACTCAACCTTGGGTTTGAGATAGGAACCTTCAACATTCATTTCATCATTTCATGATCTTTTCTTGAGCTTGAAAATCATTGTAATCTTGATTCTTTATCTTTAACAATCCTACCCAAAGCTTTTATTCTGAGATGAACCCTACATTTGTGCATAATCTCTTGATTTAACAACTTTTCTTCATCTTTTCAGCCTTTTCCTTGAACTTGATCGTACCTGAACTAAAATACATCTTTTGCACCTTTTAAGCATAATATGTTCACAAATACAACCAAATACAATGCATAAACATAGAAATAACGCAACTAAAACATGTTCAAAATGAGCGTTATCAATCATCGACGATAACAAGAATATACTTCTTCCCACTAATGCTTTCAACTCTCATTGGGCCACATAAGTCCATGTGCAACATATGTAACTTTGCTTCCGAAGTGGGTTCGGTTTTGGGTTTATATGATGCCCTTTTTCTTTTTCCTTGTTCGCATGATGGACATAAGTGATCCTTGGTGTATTTGAACTTAGGAAGTTCGTTGATGCAACAATATTTTGAAGTGTTTCAATTCTCGTTTTAACATCATCTAAATATCCTCTAGCAGTACTTGTGTTAAAAAGATTGTTTGATGACATTTGTTCCAAGTTTGAAAGAGTTTTAGAAACAACTTTTTCTTTTGCAACTGGTGTCGTAATAACTGGTTTTTTGGAAAACTTTGGCGTTTGTTTTTGTTGAACAAAATTAACTCCATAAAGTATGTTGAGTTTGTTGTAATCAATTGGTTTTATCTCTGGGTTCTTTTGTTTCATTTTAATTCGACTCTCTTCAGCAAGCTCAATTGTTTCGTCAGAATCCCGAACAACGGGAGGATCATGTTTAGCATATATTATATTTCCATTGTAAAAAACATTATGTGCTTTCTGAGCTTTCATGAGAGTATAAGGATTTTCACAACCGATAGCCATTTTCTTCATTGTGTGCAAAAGCGGGTTTGGATCTTTAATTAGCATACGAATGGTTTGAGCGGAATGACCCGTTTTCACAAGCAAATCTTCCAACTTTTTAAATGTTTCTTGTTTCTCAATGATTTCATCAAGAAGATCGTTTTCTCGTTTTGAAAAATCTGCTTTCAACTGTTTCTTTTGTTTTTCAAGATCAGAACAAGTTGATTTTTGTTTAGAAAGTTGGTTTTTCAAATCAGAAATTTCCACATTTAAAGATTTTATTTTCATGTTTAAATTAACATCAAGTGTGTCAAACTTGATTTGCAATTGTTTTTCTATTAAAACGGAATTTTGATAACCAGTTTCTAATTCTGACTGTCGTTTTTTATGAAACTCAAAAGCTTTTTCATTTTCCTTATACCTCTCAAGCTCAGCGGTCATTTTCTCATTCGCGGCCTTAACATCGCGATTGACCTTTTTAACTTTCTCAATTTCAATACTACAATTGTTCAATAATGATTCAAATAGAGCACGTGTTTCCTCATCATTCTCAGCATGCTTTGAAACTGAGCCTCCACTATGGTTCATATCTGGAGTTTCCGAATCAATATTGCTACTACTCGCCGTGTCCAGGTATGTATCATAAGTGGGTGCTGGAGTCTTAGAATGCTGTTCCTCATGAGGAGACATATCAAATATATCATTATTATGGCATGTATTGAATAACGGTACCACAGATACTGCATTGGTGTCATAAACAGGAGGTGTGTCAGAATCCGTGTCATACTTAGCCTCCTAAAGATTTGTCATAAATATGCAGTTTGCATCGATGTCCTCTCGGTCTTCCATATCCTCCATGAGAGCAATAAAACTATTTTCTTTAGCATTCAACTGAAACCATGCTTCTTCCTTCTGTGCCAACAGCAATGCTTTCTGCAGATAAGTTGTATCTTTCTTTTTCGGCTTAGTAGGACAGTTACTTGCCATATAAACTACACCCTGACAGTTGAAACACTTTATCGAATTTCCCTGATTCATACTTCCATAATTCCCAGCAACTGGAGCTGCAACATTTCCAATCTGATTACCCACTGTCTGATTCCCAACGTTCTGACCCCTCTGATTTCCAAAAAATTGACCCATCTGATTCCCTGCATACTGACCTGCATTCTAATTACCCATCTGAAATCTAGTAGCATATCCTTGCTGATTCCCAATAACTCCAATCATTTGTCCTCCTTGACCCATATTGAAACTCGGCTATGCAATCTGCTTGTTGCGAGTATTCGATGAAATCCTTTGGTTGTTGTTAGTTGGTGTAGAATATCGTCCTTAGAATGCCTTTATCAAATAAGCAAATGCTTGTTTCAAAGCAGCTGATGACATCAAATAACGACATATTATTAGCATCATTTATCCTATATATATTGCTCGTTTTATATTGTTTTATATGAGATTTGATACTTAATCGTTTACTTTTGTAAATCTCAGTAATATTGGAGCATTTGGTGAAAGTTAGTGATTTTGGACGAAATATGGAGATAACTGATCAAGATGGAAAAAGTCTACTAAACTCAAGGAGATACGCCGTATCATTCTAGACAGATACGCCGTATCATCATACTTAGATGAATTCGAAGACCATTGCCTGACTTTGAAGAATGCGCCGCATCTGATTTTATCATGCGTCGCATATGAAACTTTGGTCAACGAAGAAGAACCAACTTGTTCTACTCCAGATACGCCGCATCGGACCAATCCGATGCGCCGTATCGGCCATACACAATCCTTACCAAAGAAATCAAGTGGAGATTAGAAGCTTAATGAAGAAGTCAAGATTACAAGTCGACACTTGATGATGCTTTCGTATTTTGGCCATAAAATCTTCATCCGGACTCCGATTTAGTTGATTCAAGCGGCCACGCGAAGAGAAAAAGAAAATCTATCTGAATCTGAAGGAGATGCGGCGCATCTGGTCCTTAGATGCGCCGTATTGGGAGATGAGGAGCATCTGGTCTTTAGATGCGCCGTATTGGGTCAGTTTCAGACTTGGAGGCTACGTTTACTTATAGATGCGGCGCATCTAACTCTCTAGATGCGCCGTATCGACCCAGATTTCAGAATCTATAAATACCGAGCTCATTAACGAATTAGGGTATCATTGGGGACCCTTGGGGTCGTTCCCAGAAGACCAAAAACCCCTCAAAACAGCAGAAGACCTCCTTGAAGATCCAATCATCGTAGAAGATCATCTCAAGAACCTTATATTAAGTTTAATCGTTTGGTTAGCGTATCGTTTTCATTATGAATTCTTATTCGTTTGCTTTGATTACAACTTTATGTATTGTTACTGAGATTATGGGCTAACACCCTTAGGTGTTAGCCACGTTTATGAAGTTTTATTAGTTTTTATGCTTGTGTTGATGTGTTTACTTTGTTATTGGATTGGGTGCTTATCGATAAAAACTCGTTTATTGCTTATAACTAGTAAAAGTCTATGTAACTAGATTATGAACTTATTGGTTTAATGTGGTAACTTAACTATCTGTAATTGTGGTTACTTTAATTGATCATAAAGTGTAGTAATCCGAATCCTATTAGACGGCTTAGAGGGAACACACCGGAACCGTGCCTTATGCCACTATTAGGACTAGTAGCGCGTAATGCCAAACTAGGTTAGACGGTTTAAAGCGATAAGTTAGTATTGATGCTAGATAGGTCACTATGATCATGTCCTTTTTCCCACCACGATGGTAGGTTATTCAATTGTAACAGGATTAATAATCGGATTGATGGCAAAACAATTGAATGAATTAAAACAAGTAGCCATAAGCATGTATAACTATTAGATGGATTAGGCTTGGCTAACCCGTTCTTCTATATATCGATCTATCTTTAGTTTAGTTATTTACTTTCCTGAATTTAGTTTAATTATACACACAAACTCGTGATAGCCTCTCAGGCTAAACCCCCCTTATCTTTAATTGCTTTCTAGTTTAGTTTAGTTAGATTAGTAATTAGAATACCATTAGATCACTTTAGCTTCGCTCCTAGTGAACGACCCTTGCTTACCTAAAAACTATCTACATTGACCGGGTACACTGCTCGTTAGTGTTTAGAGTCTATAGGTTAGTTCGGCAAAATATAAATTTAAAACTTGGTAGTTTATTATAGACCTAAAAAAACACATCAAGTTTTTGGCGCCGTTGCCGGGGAGTGATTGTTTAATTTGATTTATTGGTATTTTAGTTTTTATTTGTTTTTGTTAGTTTCTGTGTGTTTTTGTCATTCTGTGTTTCTGTCTCAGAAAGACAGATACGGCGTATTCTTGTCTGTGAATACGGCGCATCTGTCTGTTTTCAATACGGCGTATTCTTATCTGTGAATACGGCGTATTGACGTTCTGTGGGCAAATTTTTTTTTTAGTTTGTGTGATTTAGTGTTTAAATTTAATAAAAAATTTGTTACAGGAAGCTAATACGGCGTATCCATTGTCTGTTGGATACGGCGTATTAACTTGTATCGCATACGGCGTATCTATTGTCTGTTAGATACGGCGTATCGACCTTCTGTGACCCAAAAATTTTATTTTATTTTTTTTTATTTTTTTTTATTTTATTTATTTTTTTGTTTTTTTTATTTTCTGTGTTTATTTAATTTTTATTAGTTTAGTTTTTATTTTTGTTTCGTCTACTGCTGTTCTTGGTTGTTTATCTTTCAGGTAATAATGATGATGGACAATCCGGACATAACAATGGAAGAATATATTAGGTTTGAAGAGGAAAAAGCCTTGAGCAATAATCAGATGTATAGTTGGGAAAGAGCAAGATATTGTGCACAAGTCATCGAGACGAATGAAATTACTATGGAAGAATACTTGTTGCAGGAAAAGGTTAAGTCAAAGAAAGAAAGAAATGGGTTGCCGTTTCAACACACTTGGTGTATGTCAAATGATGATGAGGAGGAGTCATACACCGTAAAACCAATTCCGGCGATTGTTATTGATAGTACTTTTTCTCCGGAGATTGAACAAGATGATGTGTATACGGAACCTTACATTGAAGAATATTCTGCAATCGTGTTACCGCCATTAGACAATCCAACGGATGAAGATGAAAAGTATTCTTATTTTGAGTTTGAACCATTTGACGCCATAGTTTATGATGACATTCCTCAACCAGATTTTGATCCAACGCAAGTTTTTGAAGAAATCTGGGATGAATTATTTATGGATGAAATTCGGGACGGTTATGAAATTGCAAGACCATTAGTTGAAGAAGGAGACTCACAAGATGAATTGGAGTCACTTACAAAAAAAAGTGGTACAAATTTATTTAATACTATTGATCCCGTTACTACTAATCTTGCTAGTTTTCCTAAACAGGTTGTAAAACAAAAGGATAATGAGGTGGAGTTTATTACACTACCTATTAAAGCACATGAAGAACCTGTAATCAACCCGTATTTGGTGGAGCTCGAGGAAGAATTTGGTGATGAGCTCTTAAACATTACTATGATTGATGAAGATGATGATTTCGACCCTATGAAGGATTTAGAGGAACTCGAACTTTTACTTGCCAAAGACCCTTTCTCATCTTCTGCGGAAGTCAAGGGACGCCTTACTACCAAAGAGATTAACCAAGAAGAAATGGGACTCATTTTTCCTCAACATACTACTCTTTCAGATGAAATGGTCAAGTCATCCAATTTATCAACCAAACCGGGTAAGGATAGGAACGATGTACATATATTGCCAAGGTATGATTTTTATTTATTTCTTCCATCTTTACTAGCAAATTTACACCGTTGTGGTGCTTATTGCTACTATCACCCACACTTGACCGCAAGTGGGGGGAAAAACACCCTATTGCCTAGTAAATAAGGGTGGAGTCAGGCTCGTGACTCTAACAAAAACAAGCGCTTCTTGGGAGGCAACCCATGCTTGTCTTTTATTTTGTTTTTAGTTTATTTTTATTTTCGTATTTCTGTCAGTTGGTCAATACGGCGCATGCACTTTTAGTGGATGCGGCGTATTAGTTACAGGAAGTTGATGCGGCGTATCCAATATTCCATGGATACGGCGCATCGACACTCTGGCCTGTAAGTTCCCGTAGTTTTATTTTCCTAACCAATGATTAACGAGATGTTCTCGAGTCTATTTTTCTGTGGTCTCTATATTTACAGGTCTGGACGAATGAAGATGTTAATGAACTCCCACATTTTATATGCTCGCATTCTTACATGGTGGATCATACCGAGCAAATCTCAGGGGAGTTCTCCGTTCTAATTCTTTCTATCTCTTGTTTTTAATTTTAAATACAAACAACGAGGACGTTGTTTAACTTAAGTGGGGGGATGGAGAATTAGAACGTTACTTGTCCTAAATTTTCAAAAATATGCTTTAATCTATGCTTAATTATCAAAATTTAATTTTTTTAGCATGTTTTTGTTTAATCTAAGTTGCAAAGCTGCACACATGACGTTATTTTCAAAAATTGTGACTTTTCAAAATTCACAAATCTATGAGTGTGCCGGTGACTTGTAGACTTTAGAACTTGGCTTGTATACTATTCGAGACCACCATAATAAGTATTATTTTATATAATTGGAATGACTTGTTTAAATTGGTAAATTTCTAGGATTACACCCAAATAGCCTTTATATGTTATGTGATATTAGCTAACTACACTGGTTAGTTAACCCCCGTATAAACCCTTTTGTTACTCTCATTTTTAGAGTAAGATACCCCTAGAAAAACACTCAGAGCCATTCCTTTCGTTTCTTACACCTTTGTTAAAATGTTTCGTTACACCCTTACACCTTAGCCTACCCTATAGATTAAAATCCGTGGTTGGTTAATTGCTTTAGGCAAAGTGTGTTTCCTTACATTACCTGTGTTCGCGTGCGTAATTCATTATCTATGGTTAGGTCGGGAAATTGCACAATGCAATTGGAGTGAAAGTAAATATTGTATATCTTTGAGTTTATTTTTCGTGTGTTTACTACTTTCACTATTACCGTTATTTCTGAAGTTATGAAAAATATGGAAAAATTATCGAGAATTATCATTATAGTGATGTGGTGAAATTTTACACATCTATGTTTATGTTTCAAGTTTAAAAAAAAAAATCAAAAAAAAAAAGAAAAAAAAAAAGAAAAGAAAAAAAAAAGGGAAAAAAAAAAAAAAAAAAAAAAAAAAAAAAAAAAAGAGAGAAAAATAAGAAAAGAAAAAGAAAGAAGAAAGTTGGAAGTTTGTTAAACCAACAATGTAAAGTTATGTAAGTGGTTCATATGGCTACTATTTGTTGTATATTATATTTATGGATTGAATGGGAGTTGGCCGTTATGGGAACGCCAACTAAGGTTTATTCTTTGATTAAGATCTTGTTGAGTATAATTCGTGTCTACCTAAAGCGTGTGTTTCAAGTGTTAAAGCGTGAGTTATTCTATGATATGAGTCTTATTCATGGGATGGTTGGGATAGTGATTAACCACACTTAGGATTTTAATTTATTTGTTTTGTTTATTTTTCATTTTACACCAATTTGTATCCCAAGTATTATCCATACCCTATATTATTCTTTATCCAAACCTTTGATTTATTGAGATTAGGGATTTGAGCAATCTTAAGTATCGTAGTCGTGGATTCGGCTATGTATTTATGATTTTGTCGCCCTTTTTGATATAATATTATTGGTAAAGATTACTTGATCCTATCTTTAGCCTATTCGAGTTAAGGATTTGAGCAATTGCAAGTATCGTGTTCGTGGATTCGATCATGTATTTGTGATTTTGTCGCCTTTTCTGGAATTTGAGATCGATAGAGATTAAGAAGAATGATTAACCCTTAACCAACAAACCCTTTTTACCGCTTTAGACTTGTTATTCCTTGGCTTTAGTGGGGGAGATGCGTATACTTGCCAAGCTTATGATAGAATATTCGTCACGACTGGACAGTTAAACGATTAGATTTGCTTTTATCGAAATATTTTATTTTGTTTTTAATTCGTTAAGTGTTTGGTTGTGCAATTATGATAAAACGAATAAATGCTTAATTATAAAAATACATCCTAATATCTTTTAGGATACATTTTCATAAGTTTTAATCTAAGGTTTACTTGAGGACAAGTAAAGTTCAAGTGGGGGGATATTTGATGACATCAAATAACGACATATTATTAGCATCATTTATCCTATATATATTGCTCGTTTTATATTGTTTTATATGAGATTTGATACTTAATCGTTTACTTTTGTAAATCTCAGTAATATTGGAGCATTTGGTGAAAGTTAGTGATTTTGGACGAAATATGGAGATAACTGATCAAGATGGAAAAAGTCTACTAAACTCAAGGAGATACGCCGTATCATTCTAGACAGATACGCCGTATCATCATACTTAGATGAATTCGAAGACCATTGCCTGACTTTGAAGAATGCGCCGCATCTGATTTTATCATGCGTCGCATATGAAACTTTGGTCAACGAAGAAGAACCAACTTGTTCTACTCCAGATACGCCGCATCGGACCAATCCGATGCGCCGTATCGGCCATACACAATCCTTACCAAAGAAATCAAGTGGAGATTAGAAGCTTAATGAAGAAGTCAAGATTACAAGTCGACACTTGATGATGCTTTCGTATTTTGGCCATAAAATCTTCATCCGGACTCCGATTTAGTTGATTCAAGCGGCCACGCGAAGAGAAAAAGAAAATCTATCTGAATCTGAAGGAGATGCGGCGCATCTGGTCCTTAGGTGCGCCGTATTGGGAGATGAGGCGCATCTGGTCTTTAGATGCGCCGTATTGGGTCAGTTTCAGACTTGGAGGCTACGTTTACTTATAGATGCGGCGCATCTAACTCTCTAGATGCGCCGTATCGACCCAGATTTCAGAATCTATAAATACCGAGCTCATTAACGAATTAGGGTATCATTGGGGACTGTCACACCCTGAATTTACCTGTTAATGGCAGCGGATATGAATACCTTGGTGTGACTTTCATGGCGTCTCATACAAGGGATATATTGAACGACCTAAAGTGTCGTTTTGAAAATACACGTTTGATCATAATTAAAATCAGAGTTTACAAAACGTAGGTCCCAAATGATGTTGCAAGTTTATAACAAAACCATAGTAGATCAAACGTTTACATAAGTGCATGAAAATAAGTGATGCAAGTCGACTCCGCGACTCCAAAATAGCCAAATGCATGTCCACACGCTAGCTAATTACCTGAAAATACATTGCTAAAAACGGTCAACATAAAGTTGGTGAGAGATCATAGGTTTAATAAAATGAAGGTATACGATAGCCACAAGTATAAAGTGTATGACATAAGTCACATAAAAATGGTGTACAATAGACTTAAGCTCATGACCCCGAAACTATGACTGAATCTGTGGTGCCCCTCAGAGTGTTTTGCCAGGCACTCTAAATAAAAGACATGAAATGCATCCGCTATCGGTTGTTGGTCAAAGCCAACACGGATGGAGGCGTCACCCTCGATAGATCTATCCACTCACTCTCGCTTACAGGTAAATTAACGGTTCATGATATAGGGGACTTTCATATGGCAACAAGGTAACTTAATCTATGTACAAGGAATTTGATACTAGGGCTCGCATATAAAAATGGTTGCAATGTATTCTCCCCCGTGGGATTTGAAATGAAATAATAAATTGAAAAACGGGGCTATGAAAACTCACCTGAAGTGATGATACAACAATGCTATGAAATCGGAATACTTGGAATAACAAGGCGCGAACACTAGCCGCTACCTAAAATGAATATGCATAATCTACTTAGATTATGAGGCAATGTAGTGCATGTACATGTATATGTAACCTATACCACTCGTACTTTGAAAATATAGTTATCGTTAATATGTAAGGTCCTTCCAAAACTTGATATAAATATGTTAACTTGTTTCGTCAAAACTAGTCATGTAATAAAGTGTATAAAACGTTCGTGTTAGAATCGGCGTTTTGAAAACATGAATTGTAATATGGTAGTCGTGTTAATAAGTCTTTGATCGTACGTGTTCCAACGGGTAGGGATTACGGTTCTCCATAGTCGTTATGTGAAAAATACATTTTCTAGTATGTAAACATTTTCTAGTTAAAAAGCTGTCAAAATGAAAGGTGTATTATCGATGTTTAAACGCGTGTATCTTGTTCGTTATTAGCTCGCTTTCGACGTTCTTTATATCCGTGGGTTCGTATAAACATGTACTAATATATTTTTAGTAGCTCGGGTCATCTAGGTCGCGTTAAACACCTCAGTTTGTCCGTCGAAAGGTACCAAACAGCATGCAGTTTTTCTGAAAATTAGTTTTCGTCGTTAAACTTTGAAAAATCATATCTCCTTCGTTATTAACTCGATTTTATCCCCGTTTTCGGCCACGGCTTCGTCTCGGAATGTATTTTCTAAATATTTGGCCAAAAATTATCTCATACCTACTGATTTTCCCACGTTTCACTTTCAAGGACAGTAGGTTATGTATACTTGTTAAAACTTGATTTTCTAGTTAGTAACTTGTCCAAAAATGTCACAAACAACAACCAATCTTTCTAAAACTTTACCATATAACTTTTTAAAGTGTCAAGGGCCTAAAACATCATCATCCATGTAGATCTAACAAGGATCTAAGTATAAAACACATCTAGGGCTCATAAGTTGCAAAAGGTTTAAAAAGGAGTGGTATAACTAACATATACATATAGATCTTGCATGCAAATGATATGAACATGATATTAACTTGGTAAAATTATAAAAATGGGTTTTGACAACTTACTTGAAAGATTAGTGAGCAAATGAGGATGAAAACCTAAGAAACCCTTGAGTTTTTATTTCAAAACCCTAAAAGGATTACTAGTATGACTTGTTTATGGATGGATCTTGTAAAATTTGATGTTTCTTCCTCTTGTTCTTGCTTAGCCGAACATACACACACACATATGGGTTGAGAGAGTTTTCTTGGGATATTATGGAAAATGAGATGAAAATGTGTTAGCTAATTATTTATATTAGACAAGAGATAGTGTGTATTAATTGTGAAGTGA
Organism: Artemisia tridentata subsp. tridentata; assembly: GCA_021014915.2. Classification (NCBI taxonomy): domain Eukaryota; kingdom Viridiplantae; phylum Streptophyta; class Magnoliopsida; order Asterales; family Asteraceae; genus Artemisia; species Artemisia tridentata. Next base: position 291,791,312 of record CP139505.1, on the reverse strand, counting down.
AATTTTGCAACTTGATGTGTCTTGGGGGGTTGTGAGGCCGGCGCACAAGGAGAGAAGGAGGGGGGGGCCTCTTTTTGGATTAAACCATGTGATCATTACATGTTTAAGTGTTTAATTTAACTAGTTTTAGGTGTAACCGGGTACCGCGTTTGCTAGAAATAAAATTTAACGGAGTTAGTCGGGACTTGACGAAGTCATAAAAATTCCAAAAATATGTTGGGTACAAATATTGGGTGTTCGGGTAATTATTGTTTAGTTTATACGTAAACCGTCGTAATTATATTAAATGAACGATATAAATTAAATAAATTCGCAAAATACCGGGTAAATGAATTTTATAATTTTCTTGACATTAAAATGAGTATAAAAATATATCGGGACCATCGTGGGGATTGTCGGACGTGTTAGTCACATTTATCGATCGTGCGTTAACGTTTTAATTAAAAGTAATTATACGTAAAACGTCAAATGTAACAAAAATATTAATTTGATAAACCTACGAGTGGAATAGTATGAAAATGTAAATATGATGATATGCAGACTATTACTAGTCCGTATGCAATGATCCTACTGATGATGCATAAATTTTGCAGCTAAACCAAACCGGTTACGCTGAAATGAATGATGAATGATGAATGATGGACATGAATGGTGATTTGTCGAGGTTAGGAAAGTGACCTGAAATTACGGGTTGTGACAGTCGCCCCTCCAAAAGGGAATTCAGTCCCTGAATTCAATTGTTGTTGGTTTCAGAAGCAGGCTCGGGAAAAAGGTGTGGATACTTGCGTCGCATTTGGTCTTCTCGTTCCCAAGTAAACTCGGGTCCTCTTCGAGAATTCCAGCGGACCTTCACGATAGGAATTCGACTCTGCTTCAATTGCTTGACCTCACGGTCCATGATTTCTACCGGTTCTTCCACGAAATTAAGCTTGTCATCTAGTTGGATTTCTTCAAGTGGAATAACGGACGACTCGTCGGAAAGACACTTCTTGAGGTTTGAAACATGAAATGTGTTATGAACGTTGCTGAGCTCTGGCGGAAGTTCAAGTTTGTAGGCTACCGGACCAATCTTTTCCAGAATCTTGAATGGCCCAATGTATCTCGGGTTTAGCTTCCCGCGTTTCCCAAATCGGATCACGCCCTTCCAAGGCGAAACCTTCAACATGACCTTATCTCCAACTTGAAATTCCAATGGTTTGCGTCGAACATCTGCATAGCTTTTCTGTCGACTTCTAGCTGTTTCGAGCCTTTCTCGAATTTTAACAATCTTCTCGGTTGTATCTCGTACCATCTCTGGACCGGTTAATTGTACTTCACCAACCTCGGCCCAACACACTGGGGACCGGCATTTACGACCATACAATGCCTCAAATGGTGCGGCCTTTATGCTCGAATGATAACTGTTGTTATAAGAAAACTCGATTAATGGCAAATGGTTCGCCCAACCATTTCCAAAATCAATCACACACGCCCTGAGCATATCTTCTAATGTCTGAATCGTCCTCTCACTCTGACCATCGGTCTGAGGATGATAGGCAGTGCTCATGTCTAATTTGGTGTTGAATGCATTTTGCAGTGACTTCCAGAAATTCGAAGTAAAACGACTATCTCTGTCGGAAATGATGGAGACTGGTGCACCGTGCCTTGAGACTATTTCCTTGACATAAAGTCTAGCGAGTTGGTCCATGGAATAAGTCTCTCTAATCGGTATGAAATGGGCTGATTTGGTGAGACGATCTACTATAACCCAAATAGCGTCGAATCCACCTGAAGTCTTGGGAAGTTTAGTAACAAAGTCCATTGTAATACGCTCCCATTTCCATTGAGGAATCTCTGGCTGTTGAAGTAACCCTGACGGTTTCTGATTTTCGGCTTTCACTTTAGCACACGTAAGACATTTGCTAACATACCTCGCTATCTCTGCTTTCATATCGGGCCACCAATAAAGTTGCTTGAGATCCTGATACATCTTATCAGAACCTGGGTGAATAGAGTACTTTGACTTGTGCGACTCATGCATAATCAACTCTCGTACTCCACCATAAAGGGGTATCCAACTTCTGTCCTTGAAGCATAACACTCCATCGGATCTCTTTACAAATCCATTCTCGCTCTCGGGCATACCATAAATCTTCTCGTGTGGTCGGTTTTCTTCTTTGAGTGCTTCAATCTGAGCCTCTAAGATCTTTGATGGTAAAGGTGAAATAATCGTCATTCCCAATGACCTGACCCTCAAAGGTTTGGGTCGTTCTTTCCTGCTAAGAGCGTCAGCTACAACATTAGCTTTTCCCGGGTGATATCGGATCTCACAATCGTAGTCACTAAGCAACTCTAGCCAACGACGTTGCCTCATATTGAGTTCCTTCTGATCAAGTATATGTTGTAAGCTCTTGTGATCGGTAAATACCACACACTTGGTGCCATAAAGATAGTGCCTCCAAATCTTGAGTGCGAAAACTACAGCACCCAATTCCAAATCGTGCGTAGTGTAATTTTTCTCGTGTTTCTTAAGCTGACGTGACGCATAAGCAATCACTTTCTCGTTCTGCATTAACACGGCTCCAAGCCCTTTGTGGGATGCATCGCAATATACCACAAAATTTTCAATTCCTTCTGGTAGTGCTAAAACCGGCGCGCTACAAAGCTTCTGTTTCAACAACTGAAATGCGGACTCTTGCTTATCTCCCCATTCGTACTTCTGATTCTTCTGTGTCAACTTGGTCAGCGGCTTAGCTATCTTGGAAAACCCTTCAATGAACCTCCTGTAATATCCGGCAAGTCCTAAAAATTGGCGAATTTCTGTCGGAGACTTGGGCGTAGCCCAATCTTTAACTGCCTCAATCTTTGCTGGATCAACTTGTAGTCCTTGGCTATCAATGACATGACCAAGAAATTGAACCCTTCGTATCCAAAAATCACACTTAGAAAATTTGGCATACAATTGCTCCTTCTTGAGCAGTTCTAGAATCGTTCTGAGGTGTTCTTCATGCTCTTGCTTACTCTTGGAATAAATTAAGATGTCGTCGATGAATACAATCACAAACTTATCAAGATACGGCTTACACACCCTATTCATGAGGTCCATGAATACCGCAGGTGCGTTAGTTAATCCGAACGGCATTACTTGAAACTCATAGTGTCCATAACGTGTTCTAAATGCGGTCTTCGGAACATCCTCCTCCCGAACTCTAAGCTGATGGTAACCGGATCTCAAATCAATCTTGGAGTAATAACTAGAACCTTGCAACTGGTCGAACAAATCGTCAATCCTAGGGAGTGGATAACGATTCTTCACCGTCAACTTGTTCAGTTCTCGGTAGTCAATACACATCCTGAAAGATCCATCTTTCTTCTTCACAAACAAAACCGGTGCTCCCCAAGGCGAGGAACTCGGTCTAATGAATCCCTTGTCCAGTAATTCTTGTAATTGGTTCGACAACTCTTGCATTTCGGAAGGCGCTAAACGATACGGTGCTCTTGCAACAGGTGCGGCTCCTGGCACTAAGTCGATCTGAAACTCAACTTGACGCGTAGGTGGTAGTCCAGGCAATTCTTCCGGAAAAACCTCGGGAAAGTCCTTAACAATTGGCACATCCCCAAGTCGTTTCTCATCCGACTTCTTCTCAGTAATGTGAGCCAAAAATGCATAACAACCTTTCTTGATGTACTTCGCAGTCTTGATGCATGATATGATACTAAGTCTAGTTCCGCTTCGCTCTCCACGAACGACTAATGTCTCCCCATCATAAGGAAGATGAACAACCTTCTCATCACAAATAATTTTTGCACGGTGACGGGACAACCAATCCATGCCGATGACAATGTCAAAACTACCAAGTTCTACGGGCATAAGATCTATGTTGAATGGATGATTAAGGAAATTGATGGTGCAATTACGGAGAACGGTATTGGTGCTAACTAAAGACCCATTAGCTAGTTCAACTTGAAATGAAATGTCTAGTGCGGTTGGTGTAATATTGAGTAAAGGTGCAAATGTAAGTGAAACGAAACTTTTATCGGCTCCCGAATCAAATAAAATAGAAGCATAACGATTATTGACAAGGAACGTACCCGTGACAACCTTCGGGTCTTCGTGGACATCATCTCCACCCATGACGTAAGCTCTCCCTCGAGCTATTCCTCCTTGATTCCTTACCTTCGGGCAATGGTTCCTAAAGTGTCCCACTTCTCCACAACTATAACACGTTGGCGGTGGATTCTGATTGTTTCCCCCAGGAGCAGCCCTACATCCATTAGCTTGATGACCAACTTTCCCACAATTTTGACAAGGCCTAGGGCAATCTCCCGGGTTATGATGTGTTTGGCACTTGTTACACTTTGGTAGAGTACCGGAGTAACCTTTCTTTTCTGTCGGACCTGCAGCATAGGCCTTTGCAGTCTCTTGCCTCTTGGGTGGTGGTTGGTTGGCGTTGTTACCTTGGTTGTTATCCCATTTCCTTTTGTTGTTGTTGTTATGGTTGGTGTTGTTTCGGTTATTGGAGTAGTTGTTGTTGTTCCGGTAATTGTTGGTGTTATTGTTGTTGTTGTTGTTGGCGGGTGTCACTTTCTTCAGAACTTGAGCTATGAGCTTTTGAGACATCCTGATTGCCTCATCCAGAGTTTGCGGATCAAAAGAAATCACATCACCACGGATGTTTTCGGGCAAGCCACCAATGAAATTCTCAACCAACTTTTCATTATCAGGCACCATAGATGGGCATAGAGCGGCTAACTCTTGGTACCTCCTAATGTAAGTCTCGATATCATTCCCCACGGTTACCAGATCATAAAACTCTACCTCTAACTTCTTCACTTCAGTTCGGGGGCAAAACTTCTTAGTCACTAGCTTCTTGAATTCATCCCAAGTGGTCTTGTAAGCATTCTCCATCCCTATGGGCTTCGCGAAAGAGTTCCACCATGATAAGGCTTGATCACGGAGTGTACTAACGGCAAACTTTACCTTGGAATCATCCGGACAGTTGCATAAGATAAACACGGATTCAGTATGTTCGAACCATCGAACCATGGCAGTAGCCCCTTCAGTACCCTTATACAAAGTAGGATCTCCACTCTTGAAATCCTTGTACGTACATTTCTTTCCATTAGTCCCGTTGCTAGCTTCTCCCGATGTCCCTATCCGAGAAGCATCTTCGGCAGCTCTTGCGGCAACATCGGCTCTTTCAATCTCTAGGGCTTCGGCTATACTGTCCCTAACGAGTTTCCTGATAGCAGCTTGAGTCATTTCTGGGGTAGTCGTTGCAGCGGCCTTGGATCTTGTTTTCCTAGGTGCCATAATTCTGGTACATCACAACAGAATACATCAACCACAATCATACTAGAAATGATTATCGCACAAAATATATACAACCACAACCTGTATATATATATACACAACATGTATAAATACAACCACGACATGTATAAATACAATGAAATCACGATGAGAACAACCACAACAACATGAAATTTCATAGAATAATCACAACACATGAATATCATACATGAAAATTTCGGCCTACGTGGACCGATATCATAATAGCACAACCAAATCCTACATAGTAGAGTCATACTTGATACATTTGTTTGTTACTACAACCAAAAGACAACAAGTTCATACTATGTCCCACACCCCGGGACTAGGATAATAATAGTACAAGCTACATGATAAAGTCTAACACTAAGCACTCCCTGGTGCTCCACTCGGTCCACCTGGTCCACCTGGTCCACGCCTCCAAGTCTTGACCACTTTGGCCATGGAAATAGCAACCTTCTCCAGCTGCTCCACTCGCAACTGAAGGTCGGTCTCTCTGCCCTGAGATGCAGTCAAAGCAGCTCTAACTGATGCCAACTCAATAGCCTGGCGGCGTAGCTCCTCCTGAGTCTGCTCGGCTCTGTCCCGAATCTCGGGTAACTCATCCCTCAACTGGTCAATCAACTCCTGATGCGCTAGCTGACGTGTCTCCAGTCCATGATAAGACACATCAATAGAAACTCTACCCTGAACCAAATCCTCTACATCCCCCTCAACCACATCTAGTCGAGGTGCAAGGATCTCATCTACTCGGTAACTCAATCTAGCTAACTGCCCCTGCTGATCAGTCAGCTGGGCATCCAAGGTAAGAGCAGTGGGTAACCTCGCGGCAGCAGCCCGCGAGCTCTCTCCAATGTGGTAATGTGTAGGTGGTGGTAAATCTGAAATCTGAGTAGTGGGTAAGGCTGGGGTAGTGCATCTTGCACGCTTTTTAGGCGGCAAAGATAGAGCAGGTGAAGGAGTAGTAGCAGGTGTAGTAGTGGGTAACTCTGATGATGGTGGTAGTGTAGGAATGGCTGGTGTCCTGAATGTAGTGGTAACACGACGCACGCTCTTACGAGCACCAATGACCGTCTTGCGACGAGGAAACATAAGAACAGTTCGGCTGGAACTGATGAAGTATGGGATGATGACTCTGTCAGAGGACGGGTAACAGGAGATGGTGCAATGGGTGAAATCTGAGGAGTAGGAGCAACCTCATCCTCGTAGAAAGCCTCGGTATCCTGTGCCAAAGGTGGTGAAAGTGGTGCAGGCTGAACAGGTGTAACCATGGGTATAGTGGAAGACATAGCGTCCTCAATGTCCACATCGGAAAGTATGATAATCGGGCGGGAGTTAGAAGACATATCTCTGGGGAAACAATGCAAAATGAAATGAATAACTCATGTAATGAAACTCATAAATAATAAATATGCACTTATGATGAAATGATAAGACGCTACCGTTGGGGTAGTTATAGTCTAGGGTATGAGGACAACCTAGTTCGCTATAACCATTGCTCTGGTACCAATCTGTCACACCCTGAATTTACCTGTTAATGGCAGCGGATATGAATACCTTGGTGTGACTTTCATGGCGTCTCATACAAGGGATATATTGAACGACCTAAAGTGTCGTTTTGAAAATACACGTTTGATCATAATTAAAATCAGAGTTTACAAAACGTAGGTCCCAAATGATGTTGCAAGTTTATAACAAAACCATAGTAGATCAAACGTTTACATAAGTGCATGAAAATAAGTGATGCAAGTCGACTCCGCGACTCCAAAATAGCCAAATGCATGTCCACACGCTAGCTAATTACCTGAAAATACATTGCTAAAAACGGTCAACATAAAGTTGGTGAGAGATCATAGGTTTAATAAAATGAAGGTATACGATAGCCACAAGTATAAAGTGTATGACATAAGTCACATAAAAATGGTGTACAATAGACTTAAGCTCATGACCCCGAAACTATGACTGAATCTGTGGTGCCCCTCAGAGTGTTTTGCCAGGCACTCTAAATAAAAGACATGAAATGCATCCGCTATCGGTTGTTGGTCAAAGCCAACACGGATGGAGGCGTCACCCTCGATAGATCTATCCACTCACTCTCGCTTACAGGTAAATTAACGGTTCATGATATAGGGGACTTTCATATGGCAACAAGGTAACTTAATCTATGTACAAGGAATTTGATACTAGGGCTCGCATATAAAAATGGTTGCAATGTATTCTCCCCCGTGGGATTTGAAATGAAATAATAAATTGAAAAACGGGGCTATGAAAACTCACCTGAAGTGATGATACAACAATGCTATGAAATCGGAATACTTGGAATAACAAGGCGCGAACACTAGCCGCTACCTAAAATGAATATGCATAATCTACTTAGATTATGAGGCAATGTAGTGCATGTACATGTATATGTAACCTATACCACTCGTACTTTGAAAATATAGTTATCGTTAATATGTAAGGTCCTTCCAAAACTTGATATAAATATGTTAACTTGTTTCGTCAAAACTAGTCATGTAATAAAGTGTATAAAACGTTCGTGTTAGAATCGGCGTTTTGAAAACATGAATTGTAATATGGTAGTCGTGTTAATAAGTCTTTGATCGTACGTGTTCCAACGGGTAGGGATTACGGTTCTCCATAGTCGTTATGTGAAAAATACATTTTCTAGTATGTAAACATTTTCTAGTTAAAAAGCTGTCAAAATGAAAGGTGTATTATCGATGTTTAAACGCGTGTATCTTGTTCGTTATTAGCTCGCTTTCGACGTTCTTTATATCCGTGGGTTCGTATAAACATGTACTAATATATTTTTAGTAGCTCGGGTCATCTAGGTCGCGTTAAACACCTCAGTTTGTCCGTCGAAAGGTACCAAACAGCATGCAGTTTTTCTGAAAATTAGTTTTCGTCGTTAAACTTTGAAAAATCATATCTCCTTCGTTATTAACTCGATTTTATCCCCGTTTTCGGCCACGGCTTCGTCTCGGAATGTATTTTCTAAATATTTGGCCAAAAATTATCTCATACCTACTGATTTTCCCACGTTTCACTTTCAAGGACAGTAGGTTATGTATACTTGTTAAAACTTGATTTTCTAGTTAGTAACTTGTCCAAAAATGTCACAAACAACAACCAATCTTTCTAAAACTTTACCATATAACTTTTTAAAGTGTCAAGGGCCTAAAACATCATCATCCATGTAGATCTAACAAGGATCTAAGTATAAAACACATCTAGGGCTCATAAGTTGCAAAAGGTTTAAAAAGGAGTGGTATGACTAACATATACATATAGATCTTGCATGCAAATGATATGAACATGATATTAACTTGGTAAAATTATAAAAATGGGTTTTGACAACTTACTTGAAAGATTAGTGAGCAAATGAGGATGAAAACTTAAGAAACCCTTGAGTTTTTATTTCAAAACCATAAAAGGATTACTAGTATGACTTGTTTATGGATGGATCTTGTAAAATTTGATGTTTCTTCCTCTTGTTCTTGCTTAGCCGAACATACACACACACATATGGGTTGAGAGAGTTTTCTTGGGATATTATGGAAAATGAGATGAAAATGTGTTAGCTAATTATTTATATTAGACAAGAGATAGTGTGTATTAATTGTGAAGTGAAATTTTGCAACTTGATGTGTCTTGGGGGGTTGTGAGGCCGGCGCACAAGGAGAGAAGGAGGGGGGGGGCCTCTTTTTGGATTAAACCATGTGATCATTACATGTTTAAGTGTTTAATTTAACTAGTTTTAGGTGTAACCGGGTACCGCGTTTGCTAGAAATAAAATTTAACGGAGTTAGTCGGGACTTGACGAAGTCATAAAAATTCCAAAAATATGTTGGGTACAAATATTGGGTGTTCGGGTAATTATTGTTTAGTTTATACGTAAACCGTCGTAATTATATTAAATGAACGATATAAATTAAATAAATTCGCAAAATACCGGGGAAATGAATTTTATAATTTTCTTGACATTAAAATGAGTATAAAAATATATCGGGACCATCGTGGGGATTGTCGGACGTGTTAGTCACATTTATCGATCGTGCGTTAACGTTTTAATTAAAAGTAATTATACGTAAAACGTCAAATGTAACAAAAATATTAATTTGATAAACCTACGAGTGGAATAGTATGAAAATGTAAATATGATGATATGCAGACTATTACTAGTCCGTATGCAATGATCCTACTGATGATGCATAAATTTTGCAGCTAAACCAAACCGGTTACGCTGAAATGAATGATGAATGATGAATGATGGACATGAATGGTGATTTGTCGAGGTTAGGAAAGTGACCTGAAATTACGGGTTGTGACAGGGACCCTTGGGGTCGTTCCCAGAAGACCAAAAACCCCTCAAAACAGCAGAAGACCTCCTTGAAGATCCAATCATCGTAGAAGATCATCTCAAGAACCTTATATTAAGTTTAATCGTTTGGTTAGCGTATCGTTTTCATTATGAATTCTTATTCGTTTGCTTTGATTACAACTTTATGTATTGTTACTGAGATTATGGGCTAACACCCTTAGGTGTTAGCCACGTTTATGAAGTTTTATTAGTTTTTATGCTTGTGTTGATGTGTTTACTTTGTTATTGGATTGGGTGCTTATCGATAAAAACTCGTTTATTGCTTATAACTAGTAAAAGTCTATGTAACTAGATTATGAACTTATTGGTTTAATGTGGTAACTTAACTATCTGTAATTGTGGTTACTTTAATTGATCATAAAGTGTAGTAATCCGAATCCTATTAGACGGCTTAGAGGGAACACACCGGAACCGTGCCTTATGCCACTATTAGGACTAGTAGCGCGTAATGCCAAACTAGGTTAGACGGTTTAAAGCGATAAGTTAGTATTGATGCTAGATAGGTCACTATGATCATGTCCTTTTTCCCACCACGATGGTAGGTTATTCAATTGTGACAGGATTAATAATCGGATTGATGGCAAAACAATTGAATGAATTAAAACAAGTAGACATAAGCATGTATAACTATTAGATGGATTAGGCTTGGCTAACCCGTTCTTCTATATATCGATCTATCTTTAGTTTAGTTATTTACTTTCCTGAATTTAGTTTAATTATACACACAAACTCGTGATAGCCTCTCAGGCTAAACCCCCCTTATCTTTAATTGCTTTCTAGTTTAGTTTAGTTAGATTAGTAATTAGAATACCATTAGATCACTTTAGCTTCGCTCCTAGTGAACGACCCTTGCTTACCTAAAAACTATCTACATTGACCGGGTACACTGCTCGTTAGTGTTTAGAGTCTATAGGTTAGTTCGACAAAATATAAATTTAAAACTTGGTAGTTTATTATAGACCTAAAAAAACACATCAGCAGCAGTAGACCCATCATTGTCAGTGAACTCTGGTTCTTGGAATTGTTGATATTGTTGTTTTGGAATAACATGTTGTTGTTGTGTGTAGAATTGTTGTTGTGGTATTACAGCAGTTTGTTGTTGTGGAACGTATTGTTGTTGCATGTAGTTGTGAGTGGAAGATGATGATTGTTGATGTTGTGTATTCACTGGTAAAGGTGTTGGTGTTTGAGCAATGAATGCAAGAGGATCATGATTCTTTGCCAATCTTTTTTTCCTTACTTCATTAGCCTCAGCTTGGTTTTGCTTAAGAAAATCATAGAGCTGATTATAATTCACCTGATGTAGATCCTTTGTTTGGTTGACAATAGTGACATATCGTCCCCATTCCTCTTGAAGATTGTTGATGAACTTGATGTTGCTCGCGATTGATCTTGGTGTCAACTTGTTTCTAATTAGCTCATTCATTAAAATGCAGAACCTAGTATAGTAGGATTCAATGGATTCTATAGGAGTGGATGTAAACTGTTCCCATTCAGTTAGTAGCTTGTTTTCGACGTCTTGTTGCCCAATTTTTGTTCCATGACATAGCCTTCTAACTCGTTCCCACATGTCATAGGCAGTTTCACAGCTGTCAAGAGCAGCAAAGATCTCTCGTGGTAATCCTAGTTGGATTAAGTGCATTGCCATATCATCAGCTGCGATCTGCTTCCTGTCTTCTTCTGTGTATTCTGCTTCTGATTGTTTATGAAAGAATGGTAGAATAGGAGGTGTTCCATTTGGATCTCCAGGGTCTTGAATTTTTCGAGGCTTGAAGGGTCCATTCTTAATAGATTGGAGCAGGATTTTACCATCAGGCTTGGTTTTGATGTAACGAAGCTTACGGCTTGTCCATGGAAGATACCCACCTTTTTCAAACATAGGAGGACAATTTTCAGCACCGGCAGCATGAATGTCTTGCTGAGTTGCCATTGATGAAGTTATGTATGATAAAGTTGATCTTGGCTCGGTGCAACGATATAGGAGTTGTGTTTGGTGAAAGTTAAATGCAGTTATTGTAGTGAAATTTTGGTCTTAAAACTTATGGCCATTTGAAGTTTTGTCGTAAAAAGTCAATTCTGATGGATATGGCTCAATTCTGATGGATTTGGTACAATTCCGATGGATATGGTGCAATTCCGATGGATTTGGTTCAATTCTGATGGATTAGGTGCAATTCCGATGAATTAGGTGTAATTCCGATGGATATTGTTCACTTTTGTCCAATTTCGATGAATCCTTGCAATTTCGATAGGTTGTGCAATTCTGATGAAAGTTGAAAGTTGCATTTCCGATGAAAATTACAATTCCGATAAAAAATTGCAATTTCGATGAAATTTTGCAATTTTGATGAAATTTTGCAATTTCGATGAAATTTGCAATTTCAATAGAATCTATCTAATTTGTACAAATTAGAAGATATTACCTTAGTCGAAGTATTCCACACACTTATACAAGCAAGAGAATACTAAGTAATCGTTGGATCGTGAAGTAAACGTGTTCTTGATGAATTCCGATGACCAATTCCGATGAATCAATTTCGATGAGCCAATTCCGATGAACCAATTCTGATAAACCCTTAAAAATCCAATTTCGACAAACCTACAAACTTTCAATTCCGATGGATTAACTGATTCTTTAGAGATCAATATTACAACTAAAAACAAACTTCTAAACAGTTTCTCTCGACCAAAAACCTTCAAAAACACTTAAATAACAATAAAGTTGAGACCTTTAACGTTTAGAACCAAATTTGAAGAATTTCGATAATTATCCAAACCTTTATAAATCGATAAAAAACAAGTATTTTTTTTATGTTTTTGATGCTATTTTTTGCCAACACTCACTAATAAGAAGTAGATCTATAAGAAAGACAACAACTTTAACCTAGAAAACATAAAAATCAAAGCTTTTGGACGAAAAGCTAACGTTTTTATAAAGAATGTTGATGTAAATAATGTTCTAAAAATATTATTTATATCTTTCGATAACTTCACGTTTTGATGATAACAAAATGTGAAAACACTTTACGTTAAAATTAACGTAAACAAGATTTTAGTCGAAAGATCCCGTTTCTACATATATCACTCTAGGTATGAAGAAACAAATTTACAACTTGACAAATGAATAAAAAAGTGAATTTGTGTTTCAAACTTCACAATTTTAATGTGACAAAACATTTTTTCAAAAGTAAACTTTACAAGTTATTTGTGAATTATAAAGAAATGTTTTATTGGAAAAATAAGTTTAAATATCATAACAGCTATTTCCCCCCCCCCCCCAAAAAAATCAGCTCCAAACTTCCTCAAATAAACTTTTACCACTAAAAAAAAATTGTAGCGTTCTTGTCTGGCACGGTACCACTAAATTTAGTGGTACCGTGTGACATTTAGTGGTGTCGTGTCCCTATAACGGTCAGATTTCTTCTGCCTATAAATACCAGCCCTCTTCACACTTTTTGCGCATCCTTTTTCACACACAACTTTCTGAGTTCAAAACTCTCAACACTTCTTTTCTTCTTGGTCATTTAGTTTGGTTTTCTTTTGTTTAAAGAGTGATTCAATCATCCAACCAAGTGATCACCTTCATTCCTCTACTAGTGGAAGAGAAGAACACAAGGAATCAAAGAAGATACAAAGTGTTGTAGTTATAGTTAGTGCACTTGTAACACTTGTTACATACTTGTTGTATCCTAGCATACATCAAGGTCATTTTCTTTTGAGTAGTTTGTGAGAGTAGATCATTGTGATCTTGTCGAGATCTTGGAGATCTCTTGTAGCTTGTGAGCTTGTGAGTTGATCTAGTAGATCAAGGGTAGATCGGGTAGATAGAGTCAAGTGAGAGTAGATTATTGTGATCTTGTTGAGATCTTGGAGATCTCTTGTAGCTTGTGGGATTGTGTGTTGATCAAGTGGATCAAGGGTAGATCGGATAGATCGAGTCAAAAGTGTTGATTGTGTGAAGTAGTAAGGATCGTGGTAGATTGGTACTAGCTAAGATTAGTACTCGACATTTAGCTTAGTGTCGAAAATAACGATAAGTGACGTTGTACGGTTTTCTCCTCCTGAAGGGAGCTTTGTTGACATAGTGCTTAAAACTCTCGAGTGTGGTACTCGGGGAGTGAAGTAGGGCGAAGAAGAAATTCGTGACCGAACCACTATAAATCTCTTTGTCCCGGTTTGATTTTTCCATCTCTTTTATTTATATTTATTGTTTATATTAGTTAGTATTGTTTAGTGTTCATATTGGTGTTTATTGATTTCACAAAAGAATCGAATCAAAGTTTTTCACAAGTAAAGTTTTTAAAATGAATTAAAAACCGGTAAAACTATTCAACCCCCCCTTCTAGTTTTCCACAAATAAAAACGAAACTTTTTGTAAAACTTTAATCAAAAAATGAGACACAAACACTCCTAAATCGATGTTAGGCGATTGATACCACTTGTAGGACCTTAGATCTAACTCTATCACCAATATATAAAGCGTATTAAGCACGTATGGATTCGTATGGTGACAAGAGTATGTGATGTATGTATGTCGTGTATACCTAGAGAGTGTAAGAGATGAAGAGAATATCTTATTAATAGAAACACACACACTACACACTCAAGCACACACCTCAAATGACTCATTTGAGGTGTTTATATAGAAAGATACAAACGCCTTAACGGGCTTTCTATGGACTCGTATGGACTAGGATTGGACTAACTAATACATAACTTCTAACCTATTAGCTTAGTCCACGAGTCCTTTGACAATTCTACAATATTATCTATAACACGTTTACAAAGTTCTTATGTCTAGAATGACCGCCACTTTTCTTTAATGCTAACACTCACCTCCTAAGTACCCACTACTTAGCAAAACCTCAGTCACAAAACCACAATCGGTTCTAGCTTCCTAACCTCTACTCTTTGTGACCACCTAGATATTTGTTCTATACAAACACCTTTAACCCTCACATTAATATCATTCATCATTACACTCAACCTTTACAGCTAAACTTCACTCTTGACAGTGATATTTAGTTTAAGAACCTTCAACCCATCGATCATTACACTCAAACCTTACAACCATCCTTCACTCTTGATCGTGATAGTTAGTTCAATAACCTTCAATTCTCACAATCATTATACCTAATGTGTATAAACTACACAATCACACAAAATCCTTCATACACCAAATCATCTCTAACTCACAACTAGGATCTTCCAAAACTAGAATTCTAGAACTTCGTTACCTCAACCCTGTTAGAGATATTCGCCCACAATCCTGTTAGGATCACATGCACATTTTTTTTCTCCTTTGAAATATATCATGCATCTCATTGTCAGTGCAAACGGTATATTAATCTAAACCGTCTTTTCCCACCTTTTCTCAAAGGTCAAATCCAACACTTCCCATCTTATAGAATCATTTCCATTCGCATCTAGGTGCATATCATTCTCATTTTCATTTTTTTTGTATATCTTCTATCGTGTCTATTTTATGGCATGACTTGTCATAATAGTAATCATTTAAAGTATGTCTTATCAACAAACTATCATTAACACCAATCATCTTAGGTAGATGATTATGTTATTCAAAAGGTTTGTTAGAATTTGCCTTCCCAATGACAACTTGGAAGAAGTCATTTTATGTGTCAGTCAACGAACGAATCTTGTTCTTGTTAGTGTGATTGATTGAACAACTACACCTTAGGTTGTCGATCAAGTCGTGACTCTCTAGTGTCATTGAATTGCATTACGTATTCACATCTTTGTGTCGCTCAACTTTCTTGGGCTTTCTTCTTAGTTTTTATCCTTTTGGCACACTTTCATCACGTGTCTAACTTCTTGCATACTTTGATATGCTCATTAAACTCATTTTTTTTGTAGCTACGTTTTAACATAGTTTAACCCCTGCATGTCTTGCTATGTGTATTATATCCCTATAATGTTGCTCCTATTCTTTTATATATTATGTTGCACGAAGCTAACCCTTGATGTAGGAAAAGCCTTTGTAAGAATTTGATCCATGGATTCGCTAGAAACAAAGGTAAAGATAGAAGGGAATACAATTACCATAGGGGAGCATTGAGCTAGGGGGAGCTCGGGAGTATTTGAATACATAGCATGTAGTCTTTTTAACAGTGGTGATAGAAGAATTCACTGGGATGATGCAAGCTCGCATTTTTTGGGAAGAAAGGAAAGTAGTGTAATAAGCGGGAGTAGGGAGGGAATTCAAGGGAGAGCTCGAGGCAACTACCTTTTTTCTTTGACAAAAGGGGGAGAAGGAAGTGTAAACAGGTTACTTTTACATTTTACTATGTGTCACGGTTTACATATTTGTCATCATCTGTTAGGAATTAAGCTTAAGCAGTTAAGACTGTTGGAGGTAACAGTTAGAACTATTGAAGGAAGAAGTTAAGACTGCTGAAGAGTATTGAAGACAAGAGCAGTTAAGACTGCTGAGTATAGAAGTTCAGATGGTTTATGATTTATTGTAAAGTAGATAATTATGGAAAATATATTGTGTATATCGTATAAGAATAGATTGATAGTTATCTTGTACAGGAATCCTTAGTCTATAAAAGGATTGCCTAGGTTAAGGTTTAAGGGAGACAATACAAATACGATACAGAGAAGATATATACGTATTAGAAAGATTCAAGGTTGTAAACCCTAGTGATAGGAAGATCACTCGTATTATTTGCTAATAATATTGAATCGTTGGAAGTTATTTATTATGTGTTCTTTGTTTATTCAATTCATACAAAACATATAAGATCTTCTAAGTACTAGCTAGTAAATTCCGCGTGCAAGACTAAGTATAATTCTTCGTATCACATCTAACACAAGGAGTGTGTGTAGATCCGGTCAAGTGGTATCAGAGCCAGGTTGCCGATACATAGATTTAGAAGATCCGAGAAGAACAAAGATGGACATGGAAACAACACCATCCACAACTAACATTGCTGCTAAGCTTCCTATGCTTAAACCTAATGAGTTCGACATGCGGAGACTTCGAATTGAGCAGTTTTTCCAAGTGCAAGACTATGCACTATGGGAGATCATTGAAGATGGAAACTCGTTTACCCCTGTTGTAACAACAACTGTTGTTGAAGGTAAATCTGAGACTACAGTGCAGACAAAGCCAACTACTAATGAAGAGAAGGCAAGATACAAGAATGATATCAAGGCTAGGAGTTTGCTTCTGATGACTATTCCCAATGATCAGTTGCTGAATTTTAGTAAGTTCAAGTGTGCTAAATCTCTTTTCGAAGCTATTGTTGCAAGATATGGTGGGAATGAAGCCACCAAGAAAACTCAGAAGACTCTTCTCAAGCATCAGTTGGAGAACTTTACTGCAACAAGTAATGAGTCATTGGATCATATGTTCAATAGGCTTCAAAAGTTGGTGAGTCAACAGGCTGTTTTAGGGATTGAGATGCCTCAGGAAGATCTCAACTCAAAGTTTCTGAGAAGTCTACCTTCTGAATGGGCTATGCATGTGGTAGTCTGGAAAAACAAGCCTGATATAGATTCCATGAGCTTAATGGATCTATATAGCAACTTCAAGATAATTGAACATGAGATTAAGAAGTCTGCTGGATCAAGTTCAAGCTCAAGCTCAAGGAATTTGGCCTTTGTATCAACTCCCAGTTCCTCAAATCCAGATGATGAAGTGCAAGTTGCTGGAGCAGTTGGAACTGCTAGTGCAAATCTTGGTACTGCTAGCACCTCAAGCAGTACTAGTGGACTTTTGAATGATGATATTTATTGTGCATTCCTGACTACTCAGCACAATGGAAGTATGTTGACTCATTCAGATCTTCAAGAGATTGATGAAGATGATATTGAAGAGATGGATATTAAGTGGCAGCTCTCTCTTCTCAGTTTGAGAGCTAGAAGATTCTTGAAGAAGACTGACAAGAAGATTGTCATAAACAGTAATGATGTTGCAGGGTATGACAAATCCAAGATTGAGTGCTACAATTGCCACAAGAAAGGTCACTACTCAAGGGAGTGTAGATTGCCAAGTCAACAAGATGGAAAGAGTAGAGCATATGGAAACAAGTCAAGAGTTGTGGAGGTTACTGATTCAAGCTCGAAAGCCATGGTTGCTATTGATGGCTTAGGATTTGACTGGAGCTATATTGCAGAGGAGGAAGCAGAAGCATCTACAGAGGTTGCTCTCATGGCATTTTCTGATTCTGAGGTACAAGTTTCAAAATGTTCTAAATCTTGTGAAGCTTTAAAAGAATTAGAAACACTTAAAACAAAATATGAGAGTCAGTGGAAAGAATTAAGAGAAACTGCTTTTAGCTTAGCAAATCATAAGAGAGCTTTAGCTATGTTAGAGGAGAAAATTATTCATTATCAAAACAATGAGTCTAAGTTTTCTGATGATATGATTATTGTTAAGAGAGACTTAATGTTTAGAGAGAATGAAATCACTGTTTTAAAACATGAGCTAGAACAGGTTAAGAAGGCTAAGGAGAACATACAGATGAGTGTAGACACACTTGAATACACATCACAAGGTGTTAAAAAGATAATTGAGAGTCAGTTTCAGAATAAAGCTAAGTCAGGCCTAGGATATAAGTCAGTTCCACCTCCTTATAGAGGAATTCCATCACCTAAAGGTATAGACTTAGAACACACAGGACTGCCTAAATTTCAATTACCTGAACTTAACTATGGTCCTCAACCTAAGAAGGATGTAGTTGATAAACCTGTGTTTGTTAGTGCAAGTGATAAATCACTATCTGAGGACAAGGTGTCTTCTGATAGGTCCTCTCCTAAGGACTCAGATGCTCCAACCATTGAGGAATGGACTTCTGATGATGAGGATGATCAGGCTGTGGTTAAGCCTGTTAGTACTAAAGTGGAGGAACCAAAAGTTCCAAAGATGGTTAAACCTGAGACTGTTAGGCCTAGTTAAAATGCCAAACCTTTTAGACCAACAGTTAGGTATGCAGAGATGTATAGAACCACAAACAAGCTAAGAGGTAACCAGAGGAATTGGAATGACCTCATATCCCACCAATTAGGGAAGGATTTTGTTTGCTATAGGAAAGCTTGTTACTCTTGTGGTAGCTTTGATCATCTTGCAGATTATTGTGATAAATGGGTATCTGGATATACAAATCATAGGTTGAGCATTGCAAGACCTCAATCTTTTCCTAGGAATGATAGGATGATACCTAGATCAGTTCTTTTAAGGTCTGAACCGAGAGCAGTTCCAACTGCTAGACCAGCAGTTCCAACTGCTAGACCAACAATTCCGACTGTCAGACCTATGAGACCAATTCACCCAAGGCCACCAGTTCAAAATCAAATAAATGTTTTTAAACCATCTTATACAACTGGTAAAAGAACTTTTTATAAGAAAGCAGTGGTGAAAAACCAAGTTTGGAAACCTAAGGTAACAACTGCCAAGCCAGCAGTTCCAACTGCTAGCAGGGTAATTGGTACTGGTGTGAATAAAAACACTGCTAAAGGAAACATGAGAAATGGAGTGATGCTTCAGCATGTTGGGTATGGAGACCAATTCAACCCAATGGTGCTAAGACTGTTTTGAAAAGAATAAATTATGTTGATGCTAGAGGAAAGCCTAAGTCTGATTTGGCTTGGGTGCCACAAGGAAATTAATTTTTCTTGTTATATGCATTGTTAGTCATGTGCTTGTATTTGGAATTCTTTGTTTTTGGACTAACAATTGCAGGATTGGAGAGTAAACACCAAGGGATTATGAATGCTTGATGTTTTGGACTAAATGGTGTTCTGGAGATTAGTATGTGATACTTGCATACAACAAATGGTAATTGGTTCACCATGTCTTATCCACATAAGAACCAACTAGTCCAGAGCAAACGGTTTCTGGTAAAGACTAATCAAATCCGTTTATGGTTGACAATTTACCAAAAATTGTATGGTTATCAGCTCACCATATCTAAATGTGAAGAGTTGGCTAGTCCAAAGCAAACGGCTATTGGTAAAGACATATCAAATCCGTTGATAGCTGATAGTTTGCTAAAAACTATGTATGAGCCATGTTATTTTAAAATTCTTATTTCAAAAAGTTGGGACGGCTCAATAAAAGTTTTCAACAGTTGAGACGGGTAGTACAAAATATTGGTATGGTTCAACTAGCCGTTATGACTGACGTGTCGGTAATTAATTTTGGAGTTAAAACTAGCCGTTGGCGGTTTGTTGAGATTTTTACTGGTTGAATTACGGATTTCAATGGATCCTCTTATAGATATTTTTAACTTTTATTTTATTATATTCTTATACTAAAATAAATAGTTACCATATTTCTTAAGTCGGTCAACTTGTAACCCTAACTCTCTCCATAAACTCTCAATATTACTTTCATCTTCTATCTTTTCACTCACCATTATCACTATTCACGGCTGTTAACTAACATTTTTCTACTAAGAATGGCAAGATTGGATTTTGCTAAGCGTCACAATCAGGTTGCGTTTTTAGAGAAAACAGAGCAAGGAGATGGGCCAAAATTTTATGAGGTTGTGGACTTTCTCAACCACTCTCACATAAGGTATGCTCTAACTGTTTCTCCTACTCTTTATGTTTCGCACATCACACAGTTCTGGCAGAATTCATCTATCTTGACACGTGATGATGGAAACTTAGAAATTCATACTAAAGTAGATGGCATTAAATTTGTTGTTACTGAGTCTATACTTAGGAGACATCTTAAATTAAATGACTCAGATGGTATCAACACTATGCTAAATACTGAAATTTGGGAAGAACTTGAAAAAATGGAGTATAATACATCTGAACATAAATTGACTTTTCAAAAAGCATGTTTTTCACCCCAATGGAGATTTTTGATACATACTCTTCTATTATGTTTAAGTAATAAAAAGACTGCTTGGGAACAATTCAGTAGCAATATTGCTATTGCTCTCATTTGCTTGTCTACAAACAAAGTTTTTAACTGGTCAAAATATATTTTTGAGGGTATGGCATCAAATGTTGATAGTAAAACAAAGTTTTTAATGTATCCCAGGTTTGTTCAAACAATTTTGAATAAAAAGAAAAACTTGCTTACAGAACCAAATGAAATTTTTCCTACGCCTAGTCTACAATCAAAGGTTTTTCAAAATATGACTATGGCTAGTAAACATTTTCAAGGGGAACCAGTTTCATTATTTCCTCAAATGATTCAAACTAAGTTGGGTGAAGTTTCAGCAGTTCCAACTGATCCCCATCACACATCCACTCAAGACTTTGAAACAACCCAACAACCACCCATCACTTATAGGAGAAGGTATAAACCTAGTCTAACTAGGGTTGTGACTGAATCCTTGCCCAAAGATTCACCTCTTATAGCAGGTAACACAACTAGAAGTGATGAGGGTAGTTCTTCACAAACTGAATTGACGGCTTTATGTACTAAGTTAGTAGCTCAGGTTGACAATTTGGAGAAGGACCTAAAGCAGACCAAGGAGGAATTTAAAGCTCACAAGGAGACATTTGCCAGAGTTTACACAAAGCTAACAAAAAGGGTGAAGAAGCTTGAAGAACAGTTGCAAAAGAAAAGGGCAGGAGTGGTATTGGATGATGATGATGATTCTGATGATGATGATTCAAATGGTTCGAACGTGGATGATGAAAATTCTTCCAAACAGGGGAGGAAGTTTAGTAACGAAAGGAAATTTGAAGATAGATCAGGATCTCAGGGGAGGTATGAAGAAGGTTCTGAACAAGAAAAAGGCTATGATAAAGGTTCAGGTTCTGGTAATATTCATGAAGATTCAGCTGAAGCAGTTGCAAATGAAGAAGCAGTTCAAACTGCTGAGACAGAAAAAGAGACAGAGCAAGTAACAGTTCAAACTGCTGAGTCAGAGCAAGTAACAGTTCAAACTGCTGAGTCAGAACAACAAGCAGTTCCAACTGAAGAAACTTCTGCTGAACAAGAATATGAAAGGATAAGAGCAAATAAAGGAAAGAAACCTATGACATCTGAAGAAGTAGTTGTTGTTCAAGAACTTGAAAGACTTAAAAGGTTGAAGCCAAAAAAACTAAAGAACAGATTGATCATGATGCAGAGATTGCAAGGCTAATGTTAGAAGAAGATTTGGCTGGTAAGGAAGCTGAAAAGGAAGCTAAACAAGCCCAGATGGATCATGATGAAGAATTTGCAAGGAAATTAGCTGCTGATGATATAAGGAATATAGCTGAATTCATGGGAAGGAAAAGATCAAATGAAGTAGATGAAGAAGAATTCTATGATCAGTTGCAATATTTTCTAGATTCTGATGTAATGGTAAGAGCACAAGCTTCTATGGTTCTTAGAGATCAAGAGTTAAATGAAGATGAGAAGATAGAGGAGCTTAAGGAATTTATACTCAAGAAGAATGGAGTTAAAAAGTGGAATGATCTGATTCATAGAATAAGAGAAAGTCAGAAGTCAGGTTACAAGACTAAGTTACCAACAAAGAGGGAACTTGTTGAGGATATGAAGCATTATTTGAAGAACTCAGCAAATTACTCAATGAAAGATTTCAAGGGAAAGTCTTATGCTATTATTGAAAAAGAATTCTGTGAAACTTATGCTATTTTGAATTCTCCAAGAAGAAATGTCAAAACAGGTAAGAAGAGGGAAGCAGAATCTATAGAATCAGAAGTTGCTAAGAAACAAAAGTCTGATGAAGAAGGATTAACTGATGAGAAGATTAAAAGCATGATGGTGATTATTCCAGAGCATTCTTACATTAAACCTTTGCAGGTCAAACATCCAATAATTGACTGGGAAGTGTTTACTGATGGTAGAATGAAGGGTTGGAAGATTATCAGGTTAGGAGATATTTCTGAAAGATATAAGTTGTTTGAAGATTTGCTTAAAGGCTTTGACAGAGAAGATCTAAATCAACTTTGGAGTTTAGTAAAAGAGAAGTTCAGAGATATTGATCCAGTTGTAGATAAAGACAAAGAACTATGGGTACAATTGAAGAGATTGTATGAACCAGATGGTGGAGAATCGATTTGGAGATTTCAAGCTCAAGTCAAGGATATCTCTTGGAAGTTATTTGGTACATGTGGAGTACACAGAGTATCTACAAATGATGGAGTAGAGATATATATGCTGGTTGAAAAGAATTATCCACTCAGACCAGGTGTTTTGACTATGCTGGTATTTACTAAACTAGAAGCTAATGAAGAGTCTGAGATGGCTAATATGCTGGTAACGAAGATATTCAACCTTGCACAAGAAGTAAAAGCTAGATCTATGAGATTTGCTTGATGGGTATTTGAAAGAATTTTCAGCATTAAGAAGAAGAAGCTTAATTTGAAGAAACTTAATGATTGGGAGGAAATCATAAGTTTAGGGGAGGATTGTTAGGAATTAAGCTTAAGCAGTTAAGACTATTGGAGGTAACAGTTAGAACTGTTGAAGGAAGAAGTTAAGACTGCTGAAGAGTATTGAAGACAAGAGCAGTTAAGACTGTTGAGTATAGAAGTTCAGATGGTTTATGATTTATTGTAAAGTAGATAATTATGGAAAATATATTGTGTATATCGTTTAAGAATAGATTGATAGTTATCTTGTACAGGAATCCTTAGTCTATAAAAGGATTGCCTAGGTTAAGGTTTAAGGGAGACAATACAAATACGATACAGAGAAGATATATACGTATTAGAAAGATTCAAGGTTGTAAACCCTAGTGATAGGAAGATCACTCGTATTATTTGCTAATAATATTGAATCGTTGGAAGTTATTTATTCTATGTTCTTTGTTTATTCAATTCATACAAAACATATAAGATCTTCTAAGTACTAGCTAGTAAATTCCGCGTGCTAGACTAAGTATAATTCTTCGTATCACATCTAACACAAGGAGTGTGTGTAGATCCGGTCATTATCAAAAAGGGGGAGATTGTTAGTGCAATTATTACGATATTTAAACTAAACGGTTTCTTCGGTTTTAATAATGACAAACATGTAACTTGTAATGCATAACGTAAAATGCACAAGTTACTTGTAAACACAAATCATCAATGCAGACTTACATCAACATCTCTCGATATCTCAAGTATGCTTCAACAAAGTCGTAGATTTTCATCCCGACGTAAATCACTCAAGGTATGAACAAACAAATCTACAACTTGACTAATGATCAAAGGATTATATTTTTCTCTAAACTTCACATTTTTAATGTGACAAAACATTTTTTCAAAAATACATTTTACAAAATATTTTTGAATTAAAAAGAAATGTTTTAATTTGAAAAATAAGTTTAAATTCACCAACAGCTATTTCCCCCCCCCCCCCAAATCAGCTCCAAACTTCCCCAAATAAACCTTCCCCACTAAAAACAAATTTTGGAGCGTCTTTTTCTGGGACGTTACCACGGTACCACTAAATTTAGTGGTACCGTCGGACATTTAGTGGTACCGTGCCCCTTGTAACGGTCAAATCTCCATTGCCTATAAATACCGGTCCATTCCACAGTTTTTAGGCATCCTTTTTCACACACAATTTTCTGAGTTCAAATCTCCTATCACATATACTCTCCTCTGATCATGTAGTTAGTTTATCTTTGTTTAAGAGTGATCCAATCATCCATTCAAGTGATCACCTTCATTCATCTACTAGTGCAAGAGAAGAACACTTCGTATCAAGAAGATACAAAGTGTTGTAGTGTTACTGTAGTGCACTCGTAACATTCGTTACGTACTTGTTGTATCTTGATATACATCAAGTAGTCCATCACCTTGTTTAGTTAGTTTGTGTGAATCATTGTGATCTTGTGGAGATCGGGGAGATCTTGTGTAGCTGTAACACCCCCAAAATCATAATATTGCGGAAGCATACACTTTGGGTGCTACTAAATCGATAATCACAACACAAGATATAGAGAACGGATTAAAAATCCGTTTTAAAATACATTACATGTTCAAAGTCATGTTGTCTTACATAAAATCCGTTTCAAATGAAAATGTAGCCCATTAAACAAAGCGGTCCAAATTTCAGAGTTAATACAATACTAAAAACATTTCCAACAATTATTATGACCATCGCCATGCCCTGCCTTCAGTAAACACACCTCAGTTTCCTGAGAAAAACATGCTAAAAGTCAGCTAATTCTGGTGAGTTCATAGGTTTAAAGTAAATAACACATATGGACCATAGCAATATTCAGCAACAATTCAGCAATAACACACTATCTTGCTATGCAAACACTAAACATTATCTAACCGAACTATGACATCGCAGCATGCCAAGCTGGCATTAGCTAGAAAAGGGGTGCCCGCGAGTGTTAATCCCCAGACACTCGGCCTATTTTCAAATGGTATACGTTCGCCTTGACTATGCCGAGCCAACCGAACAGGGGTGTCATCCCCAATAGATCTATTTATATCAAACGACTTCCTAGACAGGAATTAACGGTTGATGATAGTGGGCGCAATGGGATTCAGCTAAACTTAGGTTTCTGCATACAAGTGTGTATAAAAACAAAATCCATTTTTGGTCCATGAAAACAGTTTTGCATGTTTCTCACCCCAAGCTTATAAAACAAATCGTATAAAAATATGGGGCTATAAACTCACCTTAAGAATAATAGCAACCTGCTAATCAATCAACAAAATAGTGCAACCGCTCCGACACGCAACTTAAATCAGTACGGTAAGTCTTAGCGAAATATTCGTGTCTTATATGTCTTTACTTTATTTGGAAAGTTTACGCGTGAACATTGCTCGTGTATTTCTTGCTTGCTGTGCGGTAAAATATATCTCAAAATGATTTATCGTATGTATCTCTTGGTGGTGGCTCATGGTGAAAGTGTAGGTGGGAACACGTGCGACGGAACATCCGTACTAGTATTCATCGTTAAATTCCGCAAGTACTATATAATATATATATATATATATATATATATATATATATATATATATATATATATATATATATATATTAGGTTAAGTTTAATGATCATGTATTTAACTAATTAGGGTTATAATTAATTAAATAGGTTTTGAGAAATAAATAAAATAATAGTGTTAGTGGAGGAATATTATATTATAAATATTGTTTATTATTTATAATAAAATTTTAATTATAAGAAATTTAGAAACATTGTTAAGTATTTTAGAAAAATTTAAATGAGTTAAGTATTTTTATCAAAATACTCTAAGTGTTAGAATTTTAGAAAATTTGGGCATGACCCATTTGTTTATTCAAACGTTTTCATTTTCTCATGTGTTGCAATTTCCCAAATAATTCGCGTTGTTAACTATATGTGCAAAATTTGTCCGTAATATATATATTGGTCGTTTCAAGTATTTTTATCGTTATTACTATCGTTATCGTCACGTTTAGTTATTAATAATAGATTTCGACACAAAGTCAATATTTAGTCAATATGCCATCAAAAGTCAATATTTATAAGGATTTGGTCAAAATTTCATTTTTCACCCTTTTGGAAACTAACGCATCTCAAAACAAGTCCAAACTAGTTTTAAGTATATATGTCGTATCGTTAAGTAATAATATTCGTAGTGAGTCGAAAAATATTTCAAAAGTCATTTTTGTCATCCGGCATACTCATTGGGCCGAAATTTATTAAATAAGCCCAATAGTTCATATTTAGTCCAAAGCATTTAGCCTTTTTAATTTACGACATATATATCGTTAGTTTGCTAAAAATAATTTTAACACATTCGTCGCCACATTTGGTCAAAAGAAGTCAACTGTGATGAGTTGGGTTGGGCTTGGCCCAACTGCCACCGAAAGCCCATAAGCTCAAAATTATTAATTTTAGTCCAAGGCCCTTTTTTAGTTAAAATATATATATCGTCGTGTTTCTAAAAATCATTTAACACGTTCGTTAATCCGTTTGGTCTAAAAGTCAAAAGTGACCATTTTCATGTTGGGCTCGGCCCAACAGTCCAAGCATAACCTTTTTAGCCCAAAATTTATATTTAATCCATTTTTGATAATTTAGCAATATTAATTACGTAACAAATTTTAATTATATCAATTAAGCTCTTATAAATAAGCTATTAAGTTAAAAAGTCAAACATGACCAAATTTTATTGTGTTCGACCCATAATACACCATTCGACCCATTTTCACATTTTCATAAGCTAAACTCAATTAGTTATAGCTTATTCGATAAGCTATTCAAAATAAACTTTTAAGCATTAATTCCACCATTTCACCACTTGAGCCAAAATTTTATGTTTTTCAAAACCCCAATAGTTTTGTAATTTATTCTGTCCGATCCATATATATAACCATAAAAATGTATATGTTGCCTTAATATCGCGTAATTAACATTAATCATGTTTGTATCATCAAACTAGCACCATATACATCAAGATTTACCACACAAGTAAGAAATACTCTAATTTGTTCAAAAACCTTATATATGTCGAGCACTATTCATCATATAACAAGCCCTAGCTTTTTCCATTTTAACAAAATATATACATTTAACAATTTAATAACATCATTAGACATCAAATGTACATGAATTTAACAAGATTTTAAAAGTTGTGATGATTCCTTACAAAGATTGTAGGTTAACGTGAGGTAGAGAGGACCAAGAACAACCCAAACTTCACCAAATTTACCCAAACCACGTTCCAAATAACCCGAAACTCTTGAATATACACTCTAATTTACTTGAACTTCAAAGAAAAATGATGGATCTTGGAGATTTAGTTTGAGCCGTGTGTTTTTGCATGGAGAATGATCTAGGAATGTAGGTGAGTGCAATATGGATAAGTTGTATTTGTTTTGATGTCATTTAGAGTAAAGTATGACTAATATATATAAGATTAATTGAGTTAGTGGGTGAATTTTGTCTTGTATTGGGGTAGTATTATCTAAGGCCGGTTATGGGTGAGTTAGAGGGGGAGGGAAAATATTTTTACCTCTCGTTGGTGTATCGTGTGTCGGTTTGAGCTTAAACGTGACCGTAAAGTCCCGGTTTGACCTTTTTGGACACGTATATGTAAAATAAAGTTTTT
This sequence comes from Artemisia tridentata subsp. tridentata, assembly GCA_021014915.2. Lineage (NCBI taxonomy): Eukaryota > Viridiplantae > Streptophyta > Magnoliopsida > Asterales > Asteraceae > Artemisia > Artemisia tridentata. Next base: position 291,763,626 of record CP139505.1, on the reverse strand, counting down.
ATCCACGTTTTTGTCAGAAATGTAATAAAATATTATTACAGACTCAAAAACATATTTATTTGACTGCTACCATGTATATTGTGCTGTCGGTACGCGTGTGCGGTTGCTTTTCAGAAAAATGTGAGAAAACTCTCAGTTAATTACGAGACTTGTCAGTAATTATCAGAAATAGAATAATTTATGCTTACTGACAAAAATATACTTTTTCTGCAGTGACTGTAAGCAACAGTATGCGGGACAGCTCCCAAAAATGCTCAAAAATACTCAGAAACATGCAAACGCGCATAAAAATGCTCAGCTTAAAAATAATAAATAACCATTTAATATTAATTAACAACGTGAAAATTACCATTTGTCACAGTAGCTTGTGTTGATAGTGAGTAGATCGGGTAGATCGTGTGAAGATAAGGTAGATCGGGTAGATTGTGAGTAGATCGGGTAGATCGTGAGTAGATTGGGTAAATCGAGTGTAGATCATGTGGATCTTGTAGCTTGTGTGATTTGTGAGGATCGGGTAGATCGTGAGTGAGATTGGTACTAACTAGATTAGTACTCGACATTTAGCTTAATGTCGGAAAATAATGTAAGCGACGCGGTTTATGTGTTTAGGCCTCAAAACACAAAGTTTGTTATGTTGGGCCATAAAACATAACGGGTTTGGTTGTATCCGAAGAAGAACTCAACATCTAGCTTAGTGTCGAAAAATATTGTAAGCGACGTTGTATGGTTTTCTCCGCCAAGAAGGGAGCTTGTTGATTAGTGAAGTAACTCTCGAGTTGGGTACTCGGGGAGTGGAGTAGGGCAAAGCGAAGCTTCGTGACCGAACCACTATAAATCATTGTGCCCGATTTGCGCTTTCCTTACTTATCTCTTTACTTTTTATCTTTGCATTTACCGTTTTATATTTGCATGGCTTTTATGTTTGTGTGGCTTATTGCTTATATTGTGCGGTAGTTATGTTATGTCTATGTTTGTGTTATGGTAATATGATTCAATTATGAAATTTCACTATCACTAGTTGTCATAAGACTTTTTGTTAACACTTCTCATATTACGTCAAACTTTATTGGTCATTTGATACAAAAAATTTAAGTTTTTAAATGAAAACGTATTCACCCCTCCCCCCCTACGGCTTCCACAGTCCATGCTAAACGACGACGTTTCATACGGCCATTCACCTAGGCCAAAATTGTGGTCCTGCAACTGTTGATTAATTTTACTATGCACGAAACTTGGCCGGCCAGTCACACCGAGAGTGTGATCTAAGGCATGGCGGGTTATCTATATTATGACCCCGTTGAAATGACATTGTTTCGTTTCACGTATATTAGTTAGCCTAGAATTAAGCCCATAGTTAAGCCCATTATTCGCTGCTGTTATGGCTCAGTACAGTTTTTTTTTAATACCGGGATATATGTTTGGTTTAACCCAACTTTTGGGCTTCAAAAATCCCGCTTATTGTTACTTTTATATAATTGCTTAAATTGTGAGAATGGCCGTATCTTGGGGGGCTTTTATATTAACGCAGTAATGTTGGTTGTTCCGGCTTTGTGAAATTGTCATTGGTGTATTCTCAAACAAGCTTGGTTGAGCTTATTTAAAAGAAATACCTTGTGTTCGAGCTTACTATGAGCTCGAGTAGTTAAAAAAAATTAAATAACTAAACGAGCTTTGAGCTCGAACAATAAATAATTACTCGAGCTCGAGTTCGAGCCAGATTTGTAAAACTTATTCGAGCCCAAGTCGAGCTCGAGCCGAGTAATAGTTATTCGAGCTTAGCTCAAATATCATGAAACTCAACTCAGCTCGGATCCTTAACACCCCTGTGTATAACTTGATATGAATCATCTTTGGTAGGTTGAGTATTTGTTAGACTCCTGGAATCCAACGTTTGTTCTTTTCACAAAAGTAGTATCCATCATTTGTAAATAGTTATATAATAATATATGATCTTAAAAGGTAATATTTGGATTTATTTGCCTATTTTATTATTAGAAATGATTGTCACACTCTCAATTTTTATTAGGACACTTCATATTATGCATTAAACAGTTGTATTTTTAGTATAAACCGTTTTAACTACATGTACCGTGAGTGTCCTAATAAAAAAAATGAGAGTATGCCAATCACTTCACTTTTATCATATTAGACGATTACGCGTATAACGGCGACTGTGTAAAGTAACGCTAATTTGATTGAATGCGTGAAAATTATATTGAAAAACTAAACACGCGTTTAGAAGAAAATAAAATAGAATTACAAAAATTGTTAATTTACATTTTCCGAACCCCCTTAAACTCTTAAAGAAATAAACAAATAACATAAGAACTTTTGAACAGCCTAAAAGACAATGTTCTTTGAATGAACATTTGAACTACAAAATAAACCCCCCTAATAAGTAAATACCACCATAAACCTAAGCCATCTAAAGAAAAATAAAAAGCCTATTTTATCTATCTTTTCTTTCCATTTTCCTCATTATTCCAATATGAATACATCGGTTTGTCCTAACTACAATTGTGCTTGGAGTTGCACGTTATTGGCCGCCATTGATCTGTAACATCTTTAGCGATTTTAAGGGCATCACATGTTGTTCCAAGAAGACCTCTCCGAGTAAACCCGACAGTATATAAACCTTTCTCCCCTTTCCAGCCATTTGGAAAAGGAGTTTTTGGCATTCCGTCGTCTGTAAAAAAGTCACTTCCCTGCATTAATATAACAAGGATCGAACCATAAGATACATTGTCTATATACATAAAAATTTAACAATTTCATATAATGAAGATCTTTGAAGATGATGTCCCAATTTCATACAAGTTTGTATAATTTAGAGTAAATTGCAAAAATCGTCCTTGTGGTTTGGCCAAATTGCACGTTTCGTCCTTGTGTTTCATTAAATGCAAAAATCGTCCTTATTTTGCACTGTTACGTGCACTTTTGATCCTTCAAGAGTGAAATTTGGCAAACCACAAGGACGATTTTTGCAATGATGGAGGACCAAAAGTGCACGTAACAGTGCAAAATAAAGACAATCTTTGCACTTAATGAAACACAAGAAGAAAATATGCAATTTAGCCAAACCACAAGGACGATTTTTGCAATTTACTCTATAATTTATATACCATCACATACCATACAAATATTTGAAATATGTGGGTCATACTAGATGACCCAACTCCACGAAGGACAAAATAATGAGATCATTATATGAACAACACATTTCAATTCTTATTCTTTCTTTAGATAACAGTAAATAAAGAATATTTCCAAGGTAATCCCTATCCTGCCTTCCAAAAAAAAGGTAATCCCTATCCCAGAGAAGAAATCACTATAGGCAGAACCAAAATTTTAATAATGATTCATACAACAACCATCAAAAGTTGTACATTACTCTTGATTTAGAAATTTAATTTCTAGTCACTATGAAGTTTATTGAAACCATTTTTGGCCAAAAAGACATAAAATAAGAGAAATATTACCATGGGAATACTTGTTGATAGTAACACATCATAAAATGACAACAAAAATGTTAAGAGATTCAGAATCATCCAAACATGTGCCATCAGTTTTTCACTTTTTTGGTTACAAAAACTCGTTTTGTAGGCTTGTTAGTAGTGTAAGAGTTGGAAAGTGATATGAGATGCAGAATAAGACTAAAAGCAATTTAAAAAGATACAAGTAGTTAAGATTCAAATATTATACATTTCAAAGGAGGTACAAATTTACAAAGCATGTTCTTTTCTTCTTCAAAACATACAACTACTTCATGCATGATTCAATTGAAAAACAGTATATATTAAGTTAGGTTGTTTCATTATTGGTGTCATGAAATTTACCTTGAGCCAAAATGGGACATTGCTTTTGTACCCTGTTGCCAATATAATAGAGTCAAATGCAATTTCTTGACCATCCATGAATTTGGCACCATTTCTAGTGATTTCCCTCACTCCTTGTTCCACAACCTACAAACATTCCAATAATTAAAAAAAAAAAAAAAAAAAAAAGTTTAATACAACTAAATGGTACAACTTATTAAGGGTGGGTTTATCCGTACCCTCCCTATGGGAGGGTATCCACTCATTGAATGCATCGCTTTCTTGTATGGTGTGCATCGCAAGTTGTACGGTTTGACCAAACATTCCCTGATGTGACAACATAGAAAGGGTATGTATAACACATTCACTTATTTAATGCAAGTGTCAGGGAATCTTTCGATAGCTACCTTGATGTCACCAGACTTGATGTGCGATAAGGCTCCGGTGTCGAGCACCGGGGTTTTTCCGGTAGCGTTTTTTAGCTCTAGAGGGCCGGTTTTCGGTCTCCTAAGGCCTAATTTATCGGTGCTTCCAAGTGTTATATTGGCCATAAGCAAGATTAATTTGTCCACAACTCTAATAGGTAGCCATTTGAGAAGTGCCATTGCTATACCAAATGTTGTGAATCCAAACATCTCTCTAGGCAGGACATGAACCTGTAATTTCATTAATACAACCACATAAATATCCAAAAAGTCAAAATACTTCTGAGTTTCAGCATGTGATACAACTATTTTTTGGTCAAGAAACATCTTTTAACAAAAATACCAAATACCCAAATGAAAAAAGATAAAATTTGGTAATTATAACTAGAAAAGAAAGAATTCAAGAAACACCCACATGAAAAAATATATATATGTATATATATATAATAATAATAATAATAATAATAATAAGAATAAAAAATTGGGGATTTTGTGACTTGAAATGCTATTGACTACTATTTTTTTTTTCCAACTTTTTAAAAAAACACCCATTTCAAAAAGTGCACTAAAAAGCAAATAAGATTGACTTTGTCTTAGACCAATAATATACTAATCATAACCTCAAGTCCACAACACACACTAAAAAGAACAGAAAAAAAAAAAGTGTAATGATATGATGATGAACTTACAGAGTTTCTAGCAACCATAAAAGGACTTGCATTATTATGCCAAAGATCCAAACTAACTTCCATACCAGAATTCCCACAACCAACAACCAAAACCCTTTTGTTTTCAAACTCACAACCACTTTTATACTCACTTGTATGCCTTACAACCCCTTCAAATTTCTCAATCCCTTGTATTTCAGGCACTACTGCTTCAGCATTTTCTCCTGTAGCCACCACTAGCCACCTTGACTGATACACACAATCTTGTGTAACAACTTTCCAAATATCTTTTTCTAACTCAAACTCAGCACTAACCACTGTTTGGTTAAACTTTGGCTTTATATCAAAGTGCTTAGCATAAGCCAGCATGTAAGAAACAAACTCTTTTTTAGTAGGATATTTTGGAAAGCTTTTTGGGTAGCCAAATAATGGTAACTCACAAAACTGTTTAGGTAAATGAAGCTTTAATCTATCATAAGTTTTATATTGCCATAAAGATGCAATGCAGTCACTTCTTTCAAGAACAAGTGATGGTACACCATTTTGTTTTAAACAAGCTGCAACTGCTATACCAGATGGACCAGCACCAACAATTATTGGCCCATTAATTTTCTTCAGCATTAACAGTTGATCTTTTTCACAATAACCCATTATAGATTTACTAAAAAAGACCCAAACCCACAGTTTATTTTAGCAAAAAAGACTCAAAATATGAATCTTTATTTCAAAACCTTGAAAAAACTCTGTTTTTTCAAGAAATGCTCTGTTTTTTTTGGGATTTTTTGAATGGTAAGGAGTGGGAGTTTAAAAGGGTGTTTGAGTAGGGTTATTACTGACGGTAATTAAATGTAGAGAGAGAAAAAAGAGGGTTAAAATGTGAATATGGAGGCGTGAAAGTTAAGGAAAGGATTTCGTTCACTTTCTCAAGGCTCTTCCTTCCGAGTTTTTTTGTGTACAGAGAAAATTTGAGGCGAAAATTATGCAGAGGACTCTGCAGTAATGTGTTGCCTTTTTTAAGGCGGGTTTTTTTTTATTCTTAAAAAGGCCACATATTTCGCTGCAAAGTATACCAGAAATTTAATACCAACACGTGTCAACATCTCGTCATTTTTAGAATAAAAAATTATAAAAAAAAATGTACTTCACATACCCTTTGCAGCGAAATACAATGCAAAGGGTCCCACCACTTACTTACTTCTTTTTTGGCTCACCCGAATATTAAAAAAAAAAAAAAAAAAATTGTATTTCTTGGTCAAGATGCAGCGAAATACTACATTTGGGCCCACCCGAATATTAAAAAAATTAAATTTTTGTAATTCTTGGTTGCGTTGCAGCGAGATAGCTATTTGGGCCCCACGCTTGCAGAAAAAGTTGTATTTCTGCTTTAATTTGCAGCGAAATACATTTTACTTCGACACGTGTTACGCACGAGGCATTTTATTGCATTTTGATAAAAAAAAATGTATTTCTATGCTGCATTGCAGCGAAATACAAGTTTCAAAAAAAGAATGTATGTAATTCTTCCATAAATTTATCCGAAATATGTTAAGTTTTTGTTAGGGTTATGTTTTAGTGTGTTGTTTGTAAGATTTTATGGTTTAGGTTTAGGGTTTAGGTTTATGGTTTAGGTTATATTTTTTTTTTTTAGGCTTTTTAGGTTGTAAGAGCAATTACAATGGTAAATTGTAGTACGACAACATTTATATAATAATATTAAAAAAAAAGGAATTTATTACAGGATACGTAAATTACATTACATAGTAAATTGGAAATATTAAAAACACATAAACTGTTCTACCATCTTAAAAACCAAGGTGATTAAACCAACTATTTGAACGTTGCGTGTTGTGATCATCTATATGTTGAGAGGCATACTGCTGGGAATCGTATTGTTGAGACATGTTGAATGATGGTTGTGTGTGATTGTGATCATACGTTTGTGTAGCATTCCTGTTTTGATCATATTGTTGAGATGGGTATCCGTTTTGGTAGTAACTTTGAGACGCGTACTGGGTATGATCGAATGTTTGCGTGTACTGGTTTTGATCATACTGGTTTGTGGGGTATGTGTTTTGGCCATAGTCTTGGTAAGCGTACGAGTTTTGAGCATACGGTTGCTCATCCATTGCAAATTCTTGTTGCTTTTGTTTACCCTTGCGTACAGGCGGATCAGGGACGAATGATTTGTTGCAACGCCCACGAGTGTGCCCCACTTCATTGCACCTGCTACAATGTCTTGTAGTTGGTTCCTCACCTTGTGATGGTATACGGTTTGTATTTTTTGGACGACCTGGCTGAGGGTTGTTCATGTTTGGAGGAGTAACAGGATGTATATGGCTTGGATACTCCCATTCGTTAAAATTGCCAACAAATTGAATTGACTCTGCGTAGGTTGCTTGATATTTTTCCTTTTTGAACCAGTCCTGTACATATTGAACACAATTGGTTAGACCCAAAAACCTGCTAACAGCAATAACATGACCACAAGGTATCCCAGAAAGCTGCCATTTCCGACATTCACATTCATTGGTCATTAAGTTCACTTCACGGTTATATAGCCCATCAGAAACTTGATACTGAAATTGGTTAATTCCGTATACAACCCATCTGACGCTTTTTCTTTTTCTTTTTTCCACCTTATCTGCTGCCCAATCAGTGATTTCGTACTTCATTGTTGCTACAAAAAAAAACGTGAATATAAATGAGTTAATTAATTTATCATCAACTCACACGTTTAATATATACTTTATTTTGTAAGCAATAAATACCTGCAGCTTTGCGACGGTTAAAGTACCACTTCTGCACCATATCTCGGTACGTGTCGGTCAACATTGTGACTGGTAGGTTTTTGTACCTAACATTACAAGAATTAAGAGACTCGACACTGTTGGATGTACAGTAATTGTAACGAGTACGTGGGCAATGCGCTCTAGACCAACGTGTAGGATCAGCCTCCATGAGTTTCTGGTACGCTTCTGGTTGAACAGACCAGAGTATGTTCATTTTTCTTTGCCACGCATCTGTTGTATACGCTTTGCATATGCCCCAGTATAGACCTTTAACTTTTTTATTTTTTAGTTTAAGGTTCATCATTAGATGACGGCAACATACACCATGAAACGCCGACAGAAACTCATTCCTTACTGATAAAGCTATCGAAGGATGCCTATCAGATATGATAACCATATTGGGGTTATCGCCTACACACTCTTTAAGTACTGACATCCACCACGACCATAAATCTCCAGTCTCTCCTCTACATATACCGTACGCAATTGGCACAATTTGGTTGTTTCCGTCCATACCTACAGCTTGGAAATTGGTACCCTTGTAAACACCCTTTAAATGCGCTGCGTCCACTATAAGTATTGGGCGAAGATGGTTCCGAAACGTGCGCAACTGAATATAAACAAATTTTAGAAGCAAACGTGTTGTCATGTATCTAAAAAAAATGTATTAATAAAAAAATAAAATAGTGACAAGACTTACCGATGCACCAATTGCAATGAATAAAATTTCGAAAACTCTTGCATCGTTTGTCTTGATTCGTGTCATAATCCTTGGGTTTTTTTTTCTCTAAGTTGTAACAGTAATAGGGTAGCATCTCAAACGATTCAAATGGTGAACCTCTTAACGTTTTTAACCCATAATCCTTACCTCTCCATGCTTGTTTGTAAGATATAGATGTTTTATATTGTGCCAAGATATCTTTTTGTATATCTCTCGGTTTCAAATCGCGGCTACCATCTTCTAATTTACCTTTCAGAATGTGGGCAATAACTTTTTTGTTTGCATTTCGGTGGTTAGGAAATGTTTGAGTTCTATCACACGTGTGAACATCATTCATCTTTGTAATTTGAAAAACATCTGAATTTTTCCAACGTTTTGCATTAATAAACCATGCACATTTTCCATGTTGAACGCATTTAATGCTATGCGTATTCAGATTACTTTTTTTGGAAACAAATTCAAAACCATCTTCTATTGATTTCAATCTATATTCCATGTCTAACGTACCCCTATCTAAAAAAAGCTCGTTGACTTTTACTCTATTTTCTTTATTATAAACCTCTGTAGAAATTGGTTTTGACTTGTAAAGTGGTGTTTCAGGAACTTGGGGGATATTTTTAAAACAATTTGTCCAATTATGGTGAATGGGTTGCGGTTGTTTATTTAAATCCAAATAACTATTAATTGGCTCATCTTCTTGTTTGTTATCCGAACTGAAAGCACATGATGACCCTGGTTTTGTGAAATTGGCCTCATGATTATAACCAGATTCATTGTTTAGAAAATCATCTTCTTGTTCGTTATACGAACTGAAAGCACATGATGACCCTGGTTTTGTGAAATTGGCCTCATGATTATAACCAGAGTCATTGTTTAGAAAATTATCTTCTTGTTCGTTATTCGAATTGAAAGCAAATGATGAGCCCTTTTTTGTGAAATTGGCCTCATGTTTATAACCAGAGTCATTGTTTAGAAAATCATTTTTTTCGTCATACATAAATGGAACATCACTATGTGAGCCAATGTGTTCATCTACTCTTGATGAAAAAAAGTTATAAAACTCGGGCATTTGCTGGGTTGTACTGAAAGATTTTGTTTCTTCCAAATTTTTTGTTTGTGAAGCAAACAATTCTACAATTTCACTAGGAGACTTTAAAGCACATTCAACAAAAAAATTTACCTCGTTGTCATCAGTAATATCGAGTAGAGAGTCAAGTGAATGCAGTTTAACCTTTAGATTGACCTGGTCATTCTGGTTCAAATTAAACTTACTCATCACCATTTTAACTAACCCGGAATACGTTACATCATCATAAATTATGACACCACGATCTAAATCATGATAATGTAACATGCATTTTATTTTTTTTAAACTCATTTCAATTTTTTTTAGTGTGAAGATGTGTATACACTTTAAGTTGTTGATGTGTTATATATAGTTGGCTTAGTAAGCGTGTGTTTTTATAAAGTTACTGTGTTGATTATCATATTTCGTGTAGAATTATATGTGATACAAAAAATTTCATTTACTAGTCACATCACTGATACTTTAATGTCATATTTCGTGTCAAATTTTATGTGTTCCAGAAAATTTCAGTTACTTGTCACATCAGTGGTCACATTTGTCACATCAGTGGTCACATCACTGGTCACATCTTGTCATATTTCGTGTAGATTTTTATGTGTAAAAAAAAAATTCCGTGTCTAGTCAAATCACTTTTGGGTAACTATGTGACTGTGTGTCATATTTCGTGTAAAATTGTATTGTGTTACTGACATTAATGTGTATATATATATATGTGTATGTGTGTGTCATCCACAACATCCGTCGGCTAAACAAACACTTACCACATTATAATAAATAGCAACAAACATAATTCCAACAAACATACTAATGGCTGAATCTTTCAAGAAATTCAAATGTATGCTACATTTCAATGATGTTGAGAGTGGTGTGATTATGTACACCGACATGACATACTCATTGTTGGTTGAAATGTTGGTTAACAAATTCGAGTTGAATCCTAATATACAACTCAGTTTGTTATGTAAGCTAAGTCCACCGGATACTATGGTGGCGCTTAACAACGACGATGATGTTTGTTTATTTGTTACGTGTGCTTATGAATCCCCTAATTCTATTGCACATGTGTACATTTATGAACACGTAGTAACCCAAGCTACTATTGGTGAAACACGGATAATACCCGGTCCAGCCGATATTCTTCAGGCGGCGCGGCTCCGAAAATCGAGAGACATTGCAGACGTTGGCCCTTCATCTATAATGCCAACACAAGAATATGTCAGAAAAATAATGGAGGATGCGTCTAAAGATGATCATTTTACGCGTGGCCCATGGCTAAGCGCCCTTGCATATTGTGATGCTTTTGGGATCGAGGTAGAGGGATGTCTAGGTGATATTGAGAAATTTATTAAAAAAGGGAAGGTTGAACTTGTTGTTGCTGTTGTCAAGAGTTGTTCAAAAAATATTCTAGGTGATTTAACAGTCACACTCAAGGATCCATCGGGAACAATGTCTGGTACAATCCATCACAAAAGTCCTTGCTGAGGAAAAGGGTTATGTAAAGCTTATCAACGTCGGTGCTGTTTTGATACTAAAGAATGTGTCAGTGTTTACACCAAAACCACATAACCATTACCTAAACATCACTTTGAAAAACATGGAGGGGGTCATCGAGAAAGATACCGTTTTTTAATTAATAAGTATGTAGTAAATGTTTGAGTGATGTTGTAATTTAACTTTTGTTATGATATTTTATGTAATAAAATTTTTACTATTTTGTCGTCTAATTAACATGTGGTTTTGCTTAACTCGTATACAAAAAATTAATTACCAACGCTATAACTTGATATTCACAATATATATATACAAACCCCAGTGTACCGGTACAAAATATAAACAATATTAAAGTTTAGCTACCTAATCATATCCACAGTCTGTCGTATCCTCGCATCGGGTAGCATAGATATGATGAGCCATCGTGTATCTAAAAGCTTTAAAAAACTCTGAAACATTAGGAATATGTGGAATCGGGATAGATCCTTTACAAAATTGTGTGATAAGCCAACATGTTATCACACCACAATCCATCCCATTTTGTTGTTGAGGTGTCAAAAAACGCCAACTTTGGCTATCGTTGTAGGTGTAAGCGAAGTTAAAGGGTGCTCGGTTAGTAACCTGAAAATACCCTTGGTGAGTCAAGTATTCGTTGAGAACTTCGGTCCATGAAACAATGTGTTGGTGCAACCTATCCTTTCGATCGTCACTATGCAGCGAGTCAAAAACCGTAATGGTTGACCAAAGTAGACTAATCACACCAAGGACCCAGTGATTCCCTTCGCAATGTATTGGCATAAACACCTACAAAATAAAAAAAAAATAATGTAAACTTATAAAATGCTAAACTTATTAAATGCTAAACTTATTAAAGTTATTAAACACAAATACTTACCGTATTCACCGTTGACCAACAAGGGTACGGACGTGTCTGCCCATTCAAGGTTCCTTGCAACACCCTATCCGTGGTAAGTATGAAGATATTACTACCGGCATGGGTAGATCCAAGTGTAGATTTCGCAACTGTCCATTCATCACCATCTCTCCTCGTTCGTATTAGGAGCTCCATCCACGTATTATTGGGCATCCTTTGAATAAGATTTCTCAAATAAAATGTAAACATTCAGTAATAAACTTACATCATCACACAACCAACCATCATGGTTACCAGGAAACTTAAAAGGGAGTAGGTCTACCCAAAACTTTGGTTCCATACGATTACCCTTTGTGTGGCAGTCCAAAAAAATATATTCGGGTTTTAGCAAGAAAGTGCTTAAGTTAGGATAATTATTAGGATACCGCCTGACCTAAATTGCAGAAAATAAAATACAATATCAATATCAAAACAAACTTGTTAATCATTTTAAATAATTTAATCAAGTAATGTTACAATTACCTTATTAGGGTCGACGTTATAAAACGTAAGAAAGTTGCCGGTATATGCAGCATGTGTAACCACAACATCGTTCTCATTAGGATCGTCAAAATGAAGAGGGGGGGGGGGAATATCGGCTGTGTCCGCAATATTTTTCCTCGGTCCAACCCGTTTCTTAGGCATGGGAGTAGTATCTGGCAAAGGCCCGTACGGGTCCTTATGCCAAGGTCCAGGACGGACATCCCGCTTCTCTCGATTCATGACAGCCTGGCACAAATAACTCATCATTTAATAGTTGCACATGCTTATAATTATACAAGTAATTTTGAAAAAAGATATATATTTATGAACGTGTAAATTTACCGGGATGACGTGGCTAGGTACAGTGCCACGTGGTGGACCAGCTTCTTGCATATTCTTGCCCGACCACGGTGAAAATCCTTGTAGTGGGATAGGGGTGTACGAGGTCGCATTGTTATGCGAAGTCCGCTGATGAAAAGAAAGCGAATTAAACATTTGTTACTCGCACATAATTCAAAATATACAAGTAATTTGGAAAAAGGTATATAATGACTTTACCGTGTTGACACGGCTACGTACAGGGGCCTCTGATGTACCTGCTTCATGCATATTAATACCTGACCACGGTGCAAATCCTTGTTGTTGCATAGGGGTAATAGAAGGCATAGTAAACTGTGAGGCCACCTGTGGCGACAAATGAGACAACCCGCGAAAGAAAGAACTATTTGGCGGACCATGACATGCTGAACTAGCCTGCGCAAAACACAGCATAGAATATTATAATGTTTAGTAAGTTCTTTTAATCAGTTTTTTATGTAACACAAAATTTATAATAAAACAAAATATACCTGTGTATTCGGAAATGCTTCACTAGCCTGACCGAAGCCCTACATACAATATTAGAATGTTTATTCAGTTATGAAACAAATAAAAAATTATGTGATACAAAATAAATAAAGTATAGTACAATAACAAAATTTATAATAAAACAAAATATACCTGTGTATTCGGAAACCCTGTAAATCCACTAACACCCCTTTGCTTGGTCTGCATCTAATTTTATAACGGAATAATAAACAACTACTTGTGGAATAATAAACAACTATTATTTAATCTATGTATACGCTTCAAATTTAGAAAATAAAAAATACCTGCATGTAACCTAATAGTTGTTGGATCAGCTTCTCGTGTTGTTGTACTTTATCGTTCAGAGCTTCAAACTGCTTATGTTTTTCCTCGTATTCCATTAGTTTTCGATATAACTCTTCCGGAACGTCGTCTCGGCTATAAGGGTCCGTGGGAGGGGGTAATGGCGGTGGTTGGGTACAACGACCCTCGAAGTATGCCAAGCTATGAACCCACCAATCCTCGTTACGCTCACGCTCATCGGGGAAAAGCCTAATAATAGGTTGCGTTACCTATAAAGTATATATATATAAAAAAAATCAATATTGTTAGGGTATACATATAAAATATCGAACAATAAATTTCATTTCATATAAATTATATATAACGAGTAAAGGGCATGCTTAAATAACAACTCACCAAAAATTCATCGAGCACACTGCGTTTAAACCTCCTCTTAAAACCCCAAGCACACGCTCTAGGATAGCGGTCTTCACGAGTAAAATAATTAACAGCCCCGACTCTATAAGTTTCCAATATCCAAGTCTAAAAACAAAGTTAATTGATTAATTTCTTTACCATTATAAATAAACATAAAGAACAAAAATATCAATAAGCGCACCTTAAAGGCCCATTGAAACCCCATCAACGTATACTTAGGATTTTTTGCTTTACCCTTATCATCGGGCGGTGGTCGCGGTTTCACATAAAAAGCTTCAAGACGATTACCAACCGCGCCAGCTAACTGAGCGTACAACGTTCTCCATACAACATTACCCCATGGATACATGTTCCACGCATCCAAATTGTCTACTAAGCTCCATATCCAATTCTCAACTCTGTAATTAAACTCAAGCCCTAACAACACTAGCACCAACAGTCCAACTAAACTAAAGCGAACGGCATCAATATCACTAAGTTTATCAAAATCCTCGCTATAAAACTTATCATGCACCATTCCAACAGTTATGCTAGAACCATCATATACGGATGAAAAGACACGTCGCCTAAATGGAGTAGGACGACATTCTAAAAATTCTTTAAATTCAATCCCAAAACGTAAGCCCGTTACGAGGCAAAACTCCTGTCTACCGAATTTTAAACTCGTTACCCTCTTACATGATACGTCAAGGGAACGACATCCGTGTCTCCCTGGGCAAGTTCCTCTTGACATAAACTAATATAATGTAGAAGGATACATGTTTCTTGCATTTCTGCTAACTCAAACAACCATCCAAAACACGTTCGCCTAAACATGGCATCCTTATTTGTATTTCTAAAATTTCGCTTAATATCATGAAGCAACTTTAGCTTACTTCTACAGGTAAGATCAACGGCAAAATCCTAATAAAACATATAATAAACATATACGTATTAACTACACAAATAAGGATCAAAATCAAAAAAATTTAAAAGAACAAATGTTGATATTTACCGGAACATCATTATTTTGCGCCATATTAACAACACCTCACAACCACCAACACTAACAGCACCACAGCACAACCACCAACACCACAACAGTACAACACCTTACCTCCACCACACAATACCTCCACCACCACCAACACAGCCACTACCACAGCAAACACCAACACCACGAGACCACCAACAACAACACAAGACCACCACCAACACAACACACCAGCCACAACTCAAAATCACAGCAGCTGCACCAACACCACAAGTCCACAACACCACCACCACTACCACGACAACAACACAAAAACAACAATACTCCACCACAAACAACCACCAAGAAAACAAGTTTACCAAATTATTTTCGAGAGAGAATCCAGAAAAGCTTACCAATTTTTTTTAACGTATGAAAAAGAAGTAAAAGAAACGGATACTTACTCCGGTGAGGCATTGTGTTGTCAATCAACCGGATTCTCGTTGATTTTGCTATTTTCCGATGTAATTTCGCTGCAAACAATACTCGAGATACGTTTTTTTGTTTTTAGTTAATGGGGCGTGACACTTGTCGAATCCCCATATATCTCGCTGCAATATGTAGCAGAAATACATATATAATTTTTTTTTATTGAAGTGGGCCCCAATAAAAGCTATTTCGCTGCAATATGAAGCAGAGATACATATATTTATTATTTTCTTATTAAAGTGGGTCCCAAAACAGCTATTTCGCTGCAATATGAAGCAGACATGCAAAAATTTAATTTTTTTTTTATTAACGTGGGTCCCAAAAAAGGTATTTCGCTGCAAAGCAAACAAGAAATACGGAAATTTAATTTTTTTTATATTCGGGTGGGCCCAAAAAAGAAGTGAGGTAAGTGGTGGAGCCCTTTGCATTGTATTTCGCTGCAAAGGGTATGTGAAATACGTTTTTTTTTTCTAAAAATACGAGATGTTGACACGTGTTGGTTTTGAATTTCTGGGATACTTTGCAGCGAAATATGTGGCCTTTTTGAGAATAAAAAAAAAAAAACCCCGCCTTAAAAAAGACAACTCATTACTGCAGAGCCCTCTGCAGTAATTTTCGCAAATTTGAGTGAAGTGAAGTGAAGGGGCAAAGTCAAGAAAGGAGGGAAAGCTATAAATACATTTATGTGGATGACCTTGTGATTTTATGGTGTGTAGTTGGGTAGAATTTATACGATAAATTTAGTGATTAACCAATACTTGCATTGTGAAGTGTTTGTATTCACGCGCCTAGGTATGGTGTCAAAGTTAGTCATCAACTCCACTTGGGTTTTTACTAGCTCTGCAATGCTATAAAACTAGGCCCAAAGGTATTGTGTGTATGAAAATCAAAATGGTTTTGTAGCAGCCTATAGTATTGTATTAGATATTTGTATCTTGAATTCTTGATTTAGTAATGATCAACAATTGACTTTTTTTTTTTTTTTTAACGGTGACTTTCTTTCAAACTCATTGGGAGGTCTAGACTTACGTTGTCTTAACCGGGTTCGCGCTAGAGAGCTCCCATGAGGGAAATCCTTGACCAATTCGAAACCCGATGGGGGGAAAACCTTCAACTTAAGCCGCCCGAAGGCACGACACTTAATTTGAAGTAAGCCCTTGCCTTCACCAGATTCGAACCCGGGTGGGTTGAAACCTTCATTGAAGGACTTTGAAATCGTACCGCTGGACTAATAGTCCGTTGGTATCAACAATTGACTTGGATACAACTTTAGAGATCATGTATTAGTACTTGTCAAGAAATAGAATTGTAACATGTATCTTGGACTCTTGGTTACACAAAATAGTAAAAACACTTTAGAGTACATTCGGATTATATGCATAGAGTTATAGCAAAACACTAGAAAGTTTGTTTTCAAAATTTTCTTTTTGTCTAATTTCAAAAGATATAACAACATGTTCAATGTTTTGGACTATGAAACAACGTGATAGTTGGCGGGAAAATCTTGTCACCCAAAAAGGGTACTGGTCGTAGACCTAACAATGAGCGCGGCTAACTTGACCCGTGCCATTTGTTATGGTTAAAGTCATATCAACTTGTGTAGACACACTCAATGAGCGCAACTAACTTGACCCGTGCCATTTGTTATTGGATTTCACGAATCCATTTAGTTTGATGTGTTCAAGTGATTTCTTCCATTAGATTTTTAGGGTCACTATAAAAGTTATGTATAAAATAGTGTTGTGTTTCACATTTGTTGGTTATTTCGAGTATCCAATTAAACTGAATTAAGACGATATATATAAGGCTACTCGCAGTAATGTATGTCGATCGACATACACGATCGATTCCCAATCGATCCTCCTTTTGTAGCAAGTTGATCGCGGCACAATTTTTTTGTATCATGGTCGTGTATACGATCGAATGTGTCTTGTGTGCATTTAATATTTAAACTTATTTCCTTGTCCTTTTACTTAGCCGTTGCAAAGTAAAACAAAAAAATAAAATAAAATAAATAAACACACTTCAATCCACAAATCTTATTTCACACATTCTCTATATTTTTTCACACTATGAATTCTTACGAGCTATTCATTGCCGATTCGTCTTCGGATGATGAAAATGAAGTTAGTAGCGAGTTTATGATGTTTGCGGAAGAGTGTTGGGAGGCTTTTCAAGCGTCACAAACTAAAGTCTCACGAAACCAAATTAGTAGGGATCGTTTGGGTGCTCATAACCGTTTAGTGGCTGCTTACTTCTGCGAGACCCCAAGATACGGCGATCAAGCATTCCATGATCGTTTCCGAATGAGCCGAAAACTATTCACACGAATTGTTCGAGAGGTAATCGATCATTCACCTTATTTCCAACAAACTCCTAGTTGTGCAGGCGTACTTGATATTTCTTCATTGATGAAGTGTACTTCGTCAATTCGTCAATTGGCATACGGAGTCAATGCGGATGCTCTAGACGAATATGTGCAAATGGGTGCGTCAACAATTCGTGAGTGTCTCCAAAAATTTTGTGAGGCCATAATGGAGTTATATGGTGTAGAGTATCTGCGAAAGCCGACGGTTACTGACATTGACAAACTCTATGCTCATCACTATGAAAGTCATGGGTTTCCTGGATTGATAGGAAGCATTAATTGTACAGATTGGCCGTGGGAGAATTGCCCACATGCTTTAAAAGCTCAATTTTGTAGGGGTGATCACGGGCAATCTCCTTTCATTTTATTGGAAGCGATCGCCTCCCAAGATTTATGAATTTGGCATGCATTCTTTGGTGTCGCCGGGATGAATAACGACATAAATGTTTTACTTAAATCGCCTCTTTTCAATGATCTTAAAACGGGAAGAGCACCGGATGTGGAATTCGTTGCTAACGGCGTGCCTTATAAATGGGGATATTATCTTGCTGATGGGATATATCCGGAATACTTTGTTATTATGAAGTCCATTAAAAATCCAGGGACGAATGATCACAAACGAATATTGTATAAGACGATGCACGAAGTAGCAAGAAAAGATGTGGAACGTGCTTTTGGTGTACTAAAGAGAAAGTGGCTAATGATTAAACATCCGGCTAAAGGGTTTGACAAAGAGCGTCTATCACATATAATGTACACAAGCATCATATTACATAATATGATAATTCAGGACGAAGAGCGGGCGATATCTCCCGTATTCTTTCCAGCGGAGCAGCACCGTTCTTATGATCCCATAAGAACGCATGTGGAATCATTGGAAATTACCAGGGAGATATGCAACAAAACAACTCATCTTAGCCTCAAAGCCGATTTGGTGGAAGACATTTGGCATCGTCATAATCAAAACTAGTTTAGTCATTTTATTATCGTAATGTTTTAATGTTATTTGAATTTTATTGTAATGTTTTTATTTTATTTGAATTATTATGTAACGTTTTAATTATTAATGAAATTTGAGTTTGTGTTAAAAATGTTTTAAAAAAAAAAAAAAAAAAAAAAAAAGAAGATTATGGTCGCATTTACTGGGGCACCTAATCGCCTGAAAGTCAACGTGACAGAAAAAATGAAAGAGATTAGGATCCCTTACTGGGCCAGCCTAAATAAAATACATTGCAATATGGCTAGGTGACCTAGATTTCGGGTTGGTAGTCAAGTATTTGTTGGTCTTTTTGGAGATTATAACAAGTGCAAGGGAAACATATGAAGGTTATAGAAGTAGGTGCAAATGTTTTATACATTTTGGTTTTGCGGGATAGAAATATGCCTAGGTAGTACGTCGTATGTGCATCATCACATTTGATTATTTGAATGTTTTTTTTTTTTTGAACGGCGATTTTCATTTTTTGGATTGGAGTCGCACCCGCCACATCGGCAGGCTCTCATCCACTAAATACCCAGACTATGTTGTCTGAACCGGGCCCACGCTGGCGTAGTGGGGATTTTTTCCTCTTCATTGCCTAATACCAACAGAGATTTTTGGCCCTCATGTGAAGATTTCCCGGCATGTCACCCAAACCAGTACTACTCTCACACGAGCACGCTTAACCGACAAAGCGATTACCGCTAGACCACAAATCCGTTGATATTATTTGAATGTTTTGAATAACCAGAATGTCACCATTAGATTTTATCACGTTCTAGGACAAAGACAATTGAAAAAGATTTAGGCAAGATTTTTTTCTGAACAAGATTTAGGCAAGATTTGTTATATGATTGTATTGGTATTGAATGCGCATACAGCATACTAAATGATAAGTTAGATACTTGGATTTAGTGGGTATATTTTGGTTTTATTGGACTGATCCAATTAATAAGGTCAATATTCATCTTTGAATGTGTGATTTTGTGAACTATCTCCTTGCCATGCAATTTAAGCTAAACAAGATTCGATTTGCTCGTACTTCGCACCGGGTAATGATGCAATGGAGTCGAGCCAACTCGTGCAAACCTTCCATTTTCGGCGCGTAAAGTTTGTTAGTCTAATTGAATCTGTATTTGCACTTTCGTCATTTGTATATTATATTGCCTAGTATCGTATCAACTAATCAAGTTGAGTTGAGCTCACAATATCAATTCGATTAACATGAACTTAATTTAATAATGCAATCCCAACTCTAAAACTGAAAATATTATCGTAATATCTGATCCAGTTAAGTTAGCTCAAAATACCGATTCATATACTACCTTCACAATACCATTACAATTTTAATACTTAAACTTGAGCCGAGCTATGCTTAAGTCGAAAATATTAATTGATTGATCGAGCTAATGTTGGGAATTCATATTGATTAAACCATCAATACCACGAGTACGCAGCGGATAGATCTATATTTAATGTTATGAATTAAAACACATAATTAAAACACATAATAAATACTAACCTCGAATCTATTGAAAAATTGATAACCACCAAGTCTTGATCTTGATCACGAACACATCAATAGATCTCGTATCACCACGAAACCCTAATCAACTATAGTGAGTTGATCTCTATCGAAAACTCACACTACACGTCTAACGAGAGCGTTAGGATGCTAGTGCTTAACCCACGAGCTTACGAACTAAACACGAATGCTAGTCGTAGAGAAGAAACAAAGCCAACTCCCTTACAAGGGGTGCTGGAGATTTTTTAGAGGGCAAGAGAGAAGATCAAAGAATGCTTTGATTTGAGGTGTGAATAAATGAAGACCTAGAGGCATCCCTTTATACTAATAAGGTAGATTAGGGAAAAAGCCATCCTCTTCTTGCCCTAGCCCATATGGCCGGCCATACCATAGGTTCCTTGGGCCTCCATATTGCTTTTTGGTCCTTGTGAAATAACTATGTACAATACAAGTTAACTTTGGATTTAACGACCGTTAACCGTTACACTAACGGACTAACGACTGTTATGTATATTTCGTGGATTATATTAATTATAATTAATAGTATACATTAAACATATTAATTATATTTAATAAACGCTCTCTAAATGTATACGTGTGTGCCCCGATAGGCTCACGTAATTTCCAGCCGTATCACTATTGATTTACGAACGCATAACCAATAGCTCCCACTTGCGTTCATAACAATCAATAATGTATACTAACAATGCTGAGTGTCTAGAAACACCGCATTGCTCCCAGAAATACCTGAGTGTGGTTTCATAAAACAACTAGGTAAATGGTTTACAATTTTAAATTATCCTTTTGTTTCAGATACTTGTTGAACTATGGATATTGATCAAAGTCATTCCATATTGTTCAACTATTCTGTTTCTCGTTTTAGAAATTAATCAAGATTACCAAACGTAAAATAAGCATCATCTTGATTTACACTTTGGGCACGGCCATGCAAACATCTGATTAATTCAGCGAGGGGCCCGGTAGTATCATGCTCCAGAAGACAAGTGGAGGAACAAATTCTATTTTGACTACACGTGTCATTCATGTGCTTCAACCAACTTCTGAGAATAGCCTTTATAACCACCTTGTTCAGGATAGCGTTTGACTATAGTCAAGAAGAAAGATCCACACATGCAAGACCTGCTTGCATCTCAAGTCAGAGGACAAATAAAATAACCATTTGCGATATATCACTTAATGACGCCGATCCATAAAGTGATGTCTCGTAGGTTTGGGGAAATCCAATATCCATAGCACGCGGATAACATGTGAGTTTGGCAGACACATCCTTAGTATTCAACGAATATAACCAATCTCTCACATTTGCCTTAATTCAACAATACTCCCATATCATTGATCGACAATGGACAATTTAAAGTAATAAATTACTTATGGATTAAACATGCAAATATAGGACACAATTAATATATGAATGAATAACTCAAGTACCACGTATATTAATCATCAAAATAATAAATGTTTTACATATCCCATTATCCAAATACTAAAATCAAAACAGATCTACATGAGACTACTAACTGAACGTAGTCCAATACCACTAGCATGCTCAACATGCTTGTTTAAAGGCAATGCCTTAGTAAACGGATCAGCTAAGTTGCCATCTGTGCGAACTTTGTTAAGTACTACTTCATTATCTGCGATAACCTCACGGAGATAGTGAACCTTCCTTTTGTAATTCTTGACGCCTTTCTGAGCTCCAGGCTCGTTGCCGATAGTTAATGCTCCAGTGTTGTCACATAGCATTTCCATAAGTTCTTTATTGGTGGGGACTACTCCAAGCTCATCAATAAACTTCCTTATCCAAATAGCTTCCATTGCAGCTTCCGAAGTAGCAGTGTATTCAGCTTCTGTAGAAGACATTGTTGTAATGCTTTGCTTGGCACTCTTCCAGACTACAGCGCCTCCGTTTAGAAAGAAAATGTATCCGGTTTGCGACTTGGTATCATCCTTGTCGGTCTGCCACCCAGCATGTTAGGAATATAAATATTCACATGAAAGACTCGGTCACCCCGAGTATGGATTAGCATTAAGTAGCTCGTAGGTTTAATCATATTAGAATAGATATCGTTTCACCATGGAGTCAGGTTGGGTCTTTACCCACTGTAGCCCGCTCCATAGCCCACGTGGGGCGTTTTGTATGTCACTATATAAGCCCTTCCCCACCCATGGGAAGGGTTGGAACTTTCATTTGCTTAATCTAATATCACATAGTTTCTCTCACTAGAAAGTTTCCACTTCTCTCTTTCTCTCTCTACACCCACGGCCAAATCACAAACCTTGGGTGTGTTATGTGTTTTTGATATATTACAATTGGTATCAAGAGCCAAGGTTAGGTTCGAGTGATTGCATGTTCACGGATTTGTGGTGTGTTCTTGGTGTTTTTTGTGTTATCTTTGTAGTTCGACTAGAAAAGAGTGAAAACATCAAGATTCGATCCTAGTTGGTGCTTATATTTGCTAGAAGTTTGTACTTTCTTATTTACAATAGTCTATAGCATAGCTTCTTACTAATCTACGGTGTTGTTGATGCGTTTCGTGGAGGTTTGAAGGATTTTTCTTGGTTGCGGTTTGACTTTCGGTAGTATATTCTTGCCTGCGTTTTGTG
The DNA here is from genome assembly GCA_021014915.2 of Artemisia tridentata subsp. tridentata. Taxonomy (NCBI): domain Eukaryota; kingdom Viridiplantae; phylum Streptophyta; class Magnoliopsida; order Asterales; family Asteraceae; genus Artemisia; species Artemisia tridentata. Next base: position 291,740,730 of record CP139505.1, on the reverse strand, counting down.
ATAGTTTTTGGAAGTCTTAGGTTGTGGTTTAGTAAGATTACCGGTTGCGTTTTGGTTTTTAACTGAAAAGGGAAAAAGACAAATCGCAGAGAAAGCGACATCTTTTTCCTTTGCGTTTTTTCTGGTTCTGACTGAGGTTTGACCTGTTGCGGTTTGAGGTTTCTGCGGTTTGACCAGGTTCTGCGTTTTGTTGAGTCTCGCGGTTTGAAGCCTTGCGTTTTGCTATCTTGCGATTTGGTCTTATTGTGGTTTGGCAAGTTGCGTTTTGACCGTTGCGGTTTGCCTCGTGTGACTGCGTTTTGGTTCTTGCGTTTTGGTACTGAGGTTCTGCGTTTTGACCCTGCTGCGGTTTGCTTCTTCTGCGGTTTGTTGTCTCTGCGTTTTGGTTCAAGTTGCGTTTTGACCTATTGCGTTTTGAGGTGGTGAGCTTTGACATAGTTGCGTTTTGGACTCCTGCGTTTTGAGTTACTACGTCTTGGACTTCTGCGTTTTGGTGGTTTGCGTTTTGAACTTCTGCATTGTGGTTTGATATTGAGGTTTATTCTTGATTTTTGTAAAATCCCGCGAAAGAACCTATTTCTCGGTTTAAATCATAGAATTGTAAAATCCCGTGCAAACTTACATCATGGCAAGCACTTCTTCTGATGACATTCAAGCTGTTGGGTCCAATACCCGTCCTCCTATGCTTGATAGGACGGATTATGAATCATAGGCACAAAGAATATGACTTTATTGCTTGGGAAAAGAGAATGGAGTTAACATTCTTAAATTTATTGATGAAGGACCTTTTCAAATGGGCACCACTAGAGATGTTGTCACTATAGCTGAGGATGGAACTGACACTCTTGGAATCGAAAGGCCACGTAATTACAACGATCTTAATGAGGAGGAGAAGAAGTGTTATGATGCTGACATTAGAGCTTCTAACATTGTGATCCAAGGACTTCCCAAAGACGTTTACAAGCTTATCAACTTCAACACTGAAGCCAAAGCTGTTTGGGACAATGTTAAAATGCTTCTGGCTGGATCTGAACTGACCAAAGAAGATCATGAATCTCAGTTGTATGATGAGTTTGAGCACTTCAAGATGAATCCTGGTGAAAACATCATTGACTATTATGTGAGATTTCACAAGCTTGTGAATGACATGAGGATCATCAGGATGACAATGCCAAATATCCAGCTCAATTCTAAGTTTGTGAACAACATGTCACCCGAGTGGGATAGATTTTTCACAGCCGTGAAGCTGAACAAAGGATTGAGAGAGACTAACTATGAACAGCTGTATGCTTACTTACAACAACATGAAAAGCATGCTGTCTATGATCGTCAATTGAGGGAAAAACTCAATCCAACAACTTCTAATGATCCACTTGCATTTGTTTCAAATGTTCAGCCGTTCAATCAATCCTCACTTGATCAAGTTTATCACCATCCTTCTTCATCACAGAATCAGACATCATTTGTCAAATCATCTTTGCACCCACCATCTGCTACAAACACCCATCTGGATTCAGGATACTCTCACACTGACAAGATGATTGATAATCTCTCCAACCAAGTTTCTCTACTTGTCCAACAGTTCAGAGCAACACTCCCTCAAACCAACAATCAACTTCGAACTTCATCAAATCCACGTAATCAAGCAACAGTGGAAGATGGAAGGGTTGTGGTTCAGAATGTTCAAGGTCGGCAGAACGTGAATCAAAGGAACGCTGCTCGGGGTTATATACAGAACAGAGTTGCGAATGCTAATCAGGGACAGGGAAGGCAAACCAAGTGTTACAACTGTGGTGGACTAGGCCACATAGCAAGGAACTGCACTCAACCAAAGCGTCCACAAAACTCTGACTACTTCAAAGATAAGATGCTGTTAATGCAAGCTCAAGAGAATGGAGCAGTTTTGGACGAAGAAGAGTTATTGTTTCTTGCTGGTGATGAGGGGAACATGTTTGATGCTGATGTGGATGATCAACCAGTTCCGGACTTGGCACTAAATGATCCCAACATCTTCCAAGCTGATGACTGCGATGCTTTTGACTCAGACGTTGATGATGAACCCACTGCTCAAACCATCTTCATGGCTAATCTGTCTTCTGCAGTCTCATCACCACAACAACCTGGTCCTTCCAATGCATCTGTCATATCTGAGGTACCAAAACTGTATGACACATATAACTTGGTAGATGAACAGAAGATTCCCAACAAAGTACAACAGACAAATGTTGGTGAATCAAATACTGTTGATATGGGAAATAGTAATATTATCCCATATGAACAATATGTGAATCACAACAACGAGTCTGTTGTACCAAGTTGTGCATCTTCTGTTGTTGATAATACTTGTGAGTTGCATGAGAACACCGTGTTTATCCCTTATGACACTTTGACCACTAGACTTAACATCTATAAAAATCAGGTGGCCATATATGAACAACGTGCTAAATTTGAGCTAACAGAACGTGAGCAGAAAATGGATAGTCAAATGCGTACATTCATAACAGAACATAATTTAAGGAAATAAACATTGAAAAATGAGTTATATTCTTTACGAAAACAACTTGATCAATCTGTTAAGCAAAAACAGGAGATCCAAGAAAGTGTAATTACACTAAAACTTGATTTCAAAGAAAAAGAAACAAAACTCCTAAATGATTTTTCCAAACTTAAAACATTAAAGAATAAGATTGAAAACAAGTTAACTGCTCAAATGATTCAAAAGCATAAAAAGTTGTTTGATGAACATAGTGAAATGAATGTAGTTGAACCTAAATCAGCTTTCCTTAGGAGTGCTAAAGTAGCCCAACCTTCCTTATATGATGGAAATGAACTACTTAAGCCTGATCATGCTCCTCATGATGTGTCATCATCTGAAGAGAGTAATGAGATAGAAGTAATTAATAGAGAAAGATTGGCTGAAAAAATGAAGGATCCCAAATGTATAGCAAATCGAGTTATAATCAAACCCCATGATTACTCTGAGGAGAATCGATTGGCTATTTTTGTACCTCAAACTAAGTTGACTCCAGAACAAATATTTTGGGCCTTAGACTTAGAAAAAAGGAAAGCCGATGAACTTCAAGCCAAAACTCCGCCCTTTAGAAAGATTGCAGCAGCAACGGTGTACCCACTCAATACACCCATGCACTTAGTTCCGTTAACTCTCCCCACATCATGTAAAACTCTAATTAGCATATATGTTCTTTGTCAACTATTTGCTGATTTCGATAAAACATGTAAGAAGAGAATTACACCAACGGGAATTACTGAAGGGGAAATGGGCTTTGAACAAACAAAACGGTGCTACTTAACTGAGGTTATTCCATTCTTTAAACTCCTCAAGGAACATTTTGAGGGCATGCAACAAACCCTTAGAACTGATGTAAAAAAGATGAAAGAAGTGTTTAAAGATATGGAAAATGAGGTATCCCAAAATGCGATAGAACTTAAGAGTCGTGAGATTGAGAGAAAAAACATTCTCATCACCAATGAGAATTTGATTGCTAGATGTATTGCACATGATGTATTTTATACTGCTACTGATTCTGCATTAACTGCTTGTCAATTTCATGAGTTGTCTATTGCATTGAATGTTTCCCAGAATCGTGTTGTTGAGCTTGAGGGGGAGAATTTAAAATTGCATGAGAAAATCCAAAACGATGACCATGATAACATGGTCATGCATTTTTCAAAACTAGAGGTTGATAATCTTAATTTGCAATTAAAATATCAACATTTAGAAGAAAGAACCAAAATCTCAAATGCCAAGACATCTTTGGATGCTCCTGAATTTGATGCATATTTTGAATTAAGCAAACGAGATGAAAAAATTCAAGCTCACACTAACACGATTCGAAAATTGAGGGCCCAAATTGCCCAATTAAAATCGAATAAGAGTGATGTGATTGGCACCCAAAAACCATCGTCTTTAGATTCTCAGAATTTTCACTATCAAGACACCATCAATAAATTACAACATGAAAATGATTGTTTTCAAGCTGAAAATTCAAAAATCAAATTGCATTTCAAAGAGTTATATGACTTGATTAAAGTCACACATAACAGTCACAATGAAAAGATAACTTCTTTGCTAAATGAGATTCAGTACTAGAAAAAGGTCTATCCTTGACTCGCATTTTATGACGCACGCTATAAAATGACGCGCAAATAGCAAAGTCATAAAATAAGAGTCATAACGAGTAAATTTTTTATTGGGGATGACTCGTTTTCAGAAGCGTCATAACATAGGGTCATAATCAGTTAAAATTTAGCCTGCTAGATGACACTCGTTTTGCTTCGTCATAAATAGGGGTCATCTATGTTTTTTTTACCATCTGCTTCATCAAAATCTACCGTTTTTTTTTTGCCAAAACACTTCCCGCTCTCAAAAAAAAATTTCCCAAAAAATCAAATTCTCCCTCCATTCATCAATTATCTACCTCACATAAGCCCAACCCTAAAAATATAACACGCCTCCTCTCTCTCCCTTCACAGCCACCACCACTTCACTGTTGTGACCACCAGGGCACCGCCGCCGCCACCTTGCTTCACTGCCACTTGTCCTTGCTAGGTCAAGAAGATACAAGACCGTTTTAGATCGTGGATATTGTTTTGGTTCGTGGTTTTTGGGTTATGTTTCGACTAATCCACCACAGCCGCCGCCTTATTCTCTCCTCCTCTTCATTTCTTTGGTAAGATGGAACCCTAATCTCGTTCTGTTATTATTTTTTTTTAATTTTTTTTCTTTATTATTTAAAAAAAATCGAATGTAAATCAATTTATAAGTTTTCGTGGATTAAAAATCTAATTAAAAACACTTTTAAACCAAGATTTAACTTGATTTCGTGTGGTACTAAATTTTATAGGGTGTTTGTGTTATTGATTTGAAGTCGAGTGGCTGAACTCTATCAAGGCAGACTTAGTGGTAATTACCTGTCTATATATTCATTTTCGTTATTTGGGCTTCTAGGTTGCTTATGGATTATTTGTGAACGTTGATTTGTTGAATTTGATAGAACCATCTAAGTTGTAGTGGTATCATCAGTATTGTAGTTAACATTTTTGAGTGTCACTATGGTAAAGACTCATACGGTGAAGATTATCTTATGGAACATTTCCTGATGTGGTTATTAAATAACCTTGTTATGTATAAATTGTGGATGTAATTAGTATACTTATTTCAGGGCATTCCCTTATTTCAGTTGTACACAAATGATGTTTGGCGTATTTTGCAGTTATACTTTACGTTTTGATAAAGTTGAATTAGAAAAGATTATTGAAAACGTCAGTGACCTTCCAGACCCAGAGGTACTCTTAATATAAATCCCTTCGCTTATAACTATTTATTGTTTGTGATATCTAGAGAAGCTTATTTCCAACCCTATTTCAGTTTGATGAAGCTGTTCGTGAATCGTTTGATGTGGCATACAGCAATATTTATGCGTTTCATGCTGCGCAAAAGCCAGTTGAGAAAGTTGTTGAGAATATGGAAGTGAGTTTTATAGATTGCATAAATAAATTTTGTTGCACATGAAATTCCGAGTTAATAGTATGTTATCTATGCGTTTTTTAGGGTGTGAGGTGCAAACGAGTGGCGAGGAGCATATCTTCTGTTGGTCTCTATGTACCAGGAGGCACTGCAGTGCTACCTTCAATAGCACTTATGCTTGCCATTGTAAGAAATGATAATTATTTTGGTTACTATATCTAGAGGGGGAAATTTTGACCCACTTATTACTTGTTAATGGTTTGATTATGGTTGTGCTCATCTCAATGGGGCAGATAAAAAAACGTAGTTAAAGAGGAACGGGTCAAATGGGTTAAAGTCACAAATGCATACATGCTCTTTAGAAATAACAAAGTGTAATAGAGTGACATCATGTAGGAGGTACTGTATTGTGCAAAGAAGGCCGGTGTAACCCACATTCTTAAAGCCGGAGGTGCTCAGGTTTACAACAACTATATTAGTCTTTTTGAACTTTTACCTTTGAGTATCTATTTCTCATACTTTGGGTTCTTGTAGGCCATTTCTGCCATGGCATGGGGAACGGCATCGTGTCCTAAGGTACCACTTCTATGGTTAAATCATGCACTGTAGTACATAATTTATGAATTATGTTTTAATGGAAACTTCATTATTAGGCTGAGAAGATATATGGTCCTGGAAACCAGTACGTGACAGCTGCAAAAATGATTCTCCAAGTATGTATCATAAACATTTTCCCATACGTTAAATGATATGTTTATGATGTTAACTATTCTTGTTTTGATTATTCAAAACCTAATATTTAATTTATTATTTTGTATTTTCACAGAATAGCGAGGCTATGGTTTCTATTGACATGCCTGCAGGACCATCGAAAGTGCTCGTCATTGCTGACAAGTATGCTAGTCCTGTTCACATTGCTGCAGATTTACTCTCTCAGGTTACTCTTTCAATAAAGTTTAGGGGATCATTGTATATAATAAGTTAAGATAGTTTGATCTGATTTCTTTGGTAATCATGTTAGTTTTTTCACTAAGAAAAACCTTTTAAGTTTCAACTATTTTGATTTAAAAAACCTCAAATTTCTCTAAAGTTCTATGTAAGTTGATCAATATAGGTTACCATGTAAAAGTAATGATATGGCTATAACATATCAGTAAGTTTGATTAAGTTGACTTTTACTGACGTGGTAGATCCCTGAAATAAGGGAATGCCACTATTGTTCATCCATCCTTTTAAGACTATAAATTGAGATGGTGATTTACCAGCTTGGTCTGGAGTCACTTGCTCCACACAAGGCGACTACAGAGTAGTTACCGAACTGTGAGTATAACTTCATCGTGGCTTTTTAATTAATAATACCAAATTACAGATCTGTACGATTGATCTAAATTTTTCTATATTGGACACAACTATGTGTTTTACAGGGAAGTATATGCTGTGTCAATTATCGGGCCTTTTCCTACTGCTGTAACTAATCTTCTGGATCTTACTAGGCTGTACGGCTCTCTTTCCTACTTTGTTTAAACCTGTATTTGTCATTCGATTACATTGGTTTAACGGCGAATTGTTGTGAAATAAACTATATTTATTTTTTCTCTTGGCAGGGATCTTCACAATAATAAGTTGACAGGACCAATTCCACCTCAAATTGGGCGTTTGAAGCGTCTTAAAGTACTGTATGATTCTTTACTTTATTCATTAGCATTAATCATTTTTTAGTTCATACGTATATTGTTAGTAAGCGTCATATTACTCCCCAACGGGCATAATTCTTCCATCAATTTTGTGAACTTCTCATCCCGTCTGTGTTATTCTGACATTATTTTGCTGTTAAAAGACATGTTTTTATCTCCTCTTAAACTATACATCTAAACTTGTGACATATACGTACGTCAGCAATCAACTAAATTCTTTCTTTCTTTTTTGCTAAATACAGTTAATACTTAATACATACATTTATAAAATGAAGACTCCTTTTAGTTTTCATGGTCTTTTCAGAAGAAATTATTCTCGCCCTATAATCTTTCATGTACTTAATTCACGCTATTACCCCTTGCATTCCTGTGCAATTTATCGGTCAAACTAGAACTCATGCTTGCTGATGTGTCCTCTTTACAGTAATTTGAGGTGGAACAAGCTGCAGGATGTCATTCCTCCTGAGCTTTTGCAGCAATTTGGGATGGATCTTCTTCCCGTTCTCATTCAGGTCGAGAGAAATTGTCGACGATATTCGAGAAGAATGGGTAATTTATGTGTCGAATTTCATTTTTAGGTAGAAATCGTACATTGTAGTAACTTTAACTAATTATCGGTATATATTTTGACATGAATTGTTATGTAATGAATTGGTAACGCATGGTTTTGATATATATGAAATGCGTTAATTTTGTACAATTATCAGGTTTATTGTCAGTAATTATGTATATAATCAGGTTTTAAAAAACAGAAAAAATAAAAAAAAATGTTTTTAAGGTAATGACACGCAAAAACATATGTCATAAAAGTGGGTCATAAAAGTTAGTCAAAATGATTTTAAGGGTAATGACACGCAAAAACGAGAGTCATAAAACGTGGGTCATAAGTGCGCGTCATAGAGGGATGACGCACAAATGCGAGTCATGAAGCTTTATGACAGGTCCATCCTTGACTCGCATTTGCGCGTCATAAGACCTCTTCTTGACTCGCATTTGGAGTCAAGAATGGCCCTTTTTCTAGTAGTGATTGAGAATCTAAAGACTCAGGTGAAAGGGAAAATGCCAATCATCACTAGTGATAATGATGTTCCAAAGGTTTCTTCTTGTAGTAAGTATGCAATTGATGTTATGCCTATTCCGCTTCCCCTTAGGAATAATAGGTTAGCTCATCATGATTATCTCGCACATCTAAAGGATAGTCTTGACACTCTTCGTGAGATTGTAGAAGAGGATAGGATAGAGAAACCACTTGATAGTGCAGTTGTAGATGCCTTCTTCCTCACTAAACGATCTCAGGAACTCTTAGAATACGTCATTGGCACATGTCCTAAGACTGATAACAAGCGAGATAGGTTTATTGCATCATCCTCAATGACTAAGATCAAGCATGTAAACTTTGAGGCACCCTTGGATACTTCAGATCCCAACACATCAAAACATGTTCAGCAACTGGAAGTGAAAAGGACTAAGATTCCCATCAGTCCTTCTACAGGAGTTAACAGTGACACTAAAGCTAGCAAGTCAAAACCTAGGAGAAATATAAAGAATTATAAGACTTCACTAGCTAAAAGTGTTCCTAAGAAGAAAGTAAACGACCACATGAGGAACAATAATTCTGTTTTGAACAAAAAGAATCATAATTCGAATCCTAATTCACTTTGCAAAACATGTAATGAATGTTTAATTTCGGGTAATTATGATAAATGTGTTGAGAAATTTTTGAAGTCGTCCAATAAAACCCCTGTCAAGCAAGTTTGGAGAGCCAAGCATGTCAAGCAAACTTGGAAAGCAACAGGAAATATGTTTGCTAATGTTGGTTATCAATGGAAGCCCACTGGAAGGAAATTCACTTTGGGAGAACAGTGTCCTTTAACTAGGATAACTAAGTCGAAAGTAGTGCCTGTACGTCAATGTAAGCCAACTGGAAGGAAATTCCCTGTAGGAGAAGAGTGCCCTTTAATTAGGTCTACTAAATCCGAAACGGTGCCTTTAATACAACCCAAACACGTTAGTACTAGTGAAAGTGTCATCACTGAGAGATTTTGTAACAATCCTCATACATCGTTAACTATGTACCAACGTAGAAACAAACAGAAAAAGGCTACTTCCACTAGCATTCCAACTTCTACTGAGACTCAGGCAAATGATGCTCCTGTTCCCACTAACCAACTGGACCCCAACTTAAATTGGGGATCCGGCACTCCAAACTCTCTATTTTCGTCTGTTTTCAAATGCAGGTCGTACAGATCGTCCTTTGACATTTGGACTCAGGCTGCTCACAACATATGAGGGGAAATCACAAATGACATTTGAACATTGCAGTTCAAGCCTCGGGCCTCAATGTCTACATAATGGCGTCTGCAGATAACACTTCAGGACCCGTTCCTTAAAGAAAAGAAAGGTGTACGCTTAAGTGCGCTTTATCTTCGGAAGAAGAGAAATCTTCTTGTTTATGACCATTCTCATCAACAAGCTTCATGCTCTTCCCATGCTCATTCAGTCATCAAGTGGATCAACGTACATTGGAGTATATTCTTATTCACTTGTTCTATCAAAAATGGCAACCTCATATGCAATTTTTGAGAGGGAGAAGGGTGAATAAACTAAATGTCAGTCATCAAGTGGATCTACTTACCGTTGATGGTATTCTTATTCACTCGTTCAATAAAAAATGGCAGTCATATGCAATTTTTGAGGGGGAGAAGGGTGAATAAAGTAAATGTCAGTCATCAAGTGGATTTACTTACCGTTGATTTTATTCTTATTCACTCGTTCAATCAAAAAATGGTAGTCATATGCAATTTTTGAGGGGGAGAAGGGTGAATAAACAAAATGACAGTTATCAAGTGGATCTACTTACCGTTGATGGTATTCTTATTCACTCGTTCAATCAAAAATGGCAGTCATATGCAATTTTTGAGGGGGGAAGGGTGAATAGACTACATGTTGATTGATGTTTAAGAAATGGTCATACGACTCCTGAATACATCAGTTCAGGAGTCGTGCAAACCAAGCTTCTTCAACACTATATGTTCCACCTTCCATGAAGAAAGACGATATACTGTTTCAACCATTGGTTTGAAGAATACTTTCAGCTCCATCAAGTGTTGTATCTCCTATGTTTCCCGCTGATGCACAGATATCTGCTGATACAACCGGTACTCCTTCTTGAACCACAATGGTTCAAGAAGTACCATCTATTAGTACTTCTCCAACAACTCATGAAATTATATCCCTAGTCATTCATCAAGGTGTTGAAGAACAAATTCACGGAATTCTATCTCCCGAGATTGATAATGAACCCCTCCTCCATAATCTTACTCCAGACCCGAGCTCTGGAGAATCATCTTCACAAAGGGTTATTCGATCAGACCGTCATCAGCTCAATCAATCGTTTCATTATATCAGTAAGTGGTCAAAGGCTCACCCATTGGAGAATGTGATTGGCAATTCTTCTAGACCTGTTTCGACAAAAAGTCAACTACAAACCCATGCCAATGGTGCTACTTTGATTCACATGGACATCCGATACCATTTGGCAGAAAATGATCTGATTGAACTCTTATCTATCTAAGGAAGAATAGAGGTGGTAATTCTTCATGTATCCTCTGTATATATATATATATATATATATATATATATATATATATATATATATATATATATATATATATATATATATATATATATATATATATATATATATATATAAATCATAAAAACTCAAAAAGATTTTCCACGTTGTACATATCTTAAACCTACAAAAACCATAAAAATCAGAAAAATAGAAAATTCCAAAAATAGTTTTTCAAGGCATGTCTTCTGGTATCGATAACATTTATGGTCCTAGAAATGTCATTCAATAATGACACGGGTCTTTAAATGAAGTTCGAGCAGAAGTTCAAAAAGTTTTCAAAACATGCCTAAATGGCTTGCTATAATTTCAGATAGCAACCCGCTTTTCAAAATGGGGAAAGCACGTCGCCAAAAAGACGGCTATTCCTCCTACTTGGTGAAGTTCACCCGGGCATGGATTACTTTATATTCATGTTTCTTCGATTTGATGTACGTTTTAGTGCATCATCTCTCGCATAAGAAGAGAAGTCTTCTTTACATCACAAATACTTTTCCATCTATGATTCTTCAGGAAAGTATTTGTGCTAAACTTGGTGGTACCATGATTTTTGAATATCAATCAGAATTAAACTTTTCATAAAAATCTATCACTCAATCAATGACTACAGCTCTTTAAATAGAAAACGGGTCATCGATTGAGGGGGAGATTGATTTCAAAATTTTCATATCATCAAAACAAGTCACTTTGTACATAATAAGCAGTGAATTTAATGAAACTTGTTGTTATGTGTCAGTGTATGATTTTTTAATTCAAATATCTTTCAATCTTATCATACCTGACACTAACATTCTCCCTCATTGATTGAGGGGGAGCATTAGTATGTTCCATTATCAGCTCATTTTAAACCTGACCACATTTTCTCCCGTATTTTCCAAACTTATTTAAATCAATTGGGATCACAAAATCTCAAAAGGTTTGAAATTTCTGATCGGGGGAGAGAATGTGATTTAAATATGCAATCTAATAAAAATGTGATGTTTTGGACTTAAATGTAAGCTCTTCCATATGTGCTAAACTCTTTTGTATATCAATGCACATACTGAGAGGGAGCAAATGGATTGTGGTGACAAAAAGGATATGGCATCTCATGTGAGTGCGACTCAGACTTCACCAATGAATTGACGAAACAAAAACTATCATTAATCGAAAGGACTTGTCCTGGCCGGGTAATAATTTCAAGCTGGTCTAACCAGTGATGTAAGCATGTCTCGAAGAGGACTTGTCTGAGTAGAGTGTACCATTTTGAGAAACTTTCTGTGGACTTGACCAGGCCGGGTAATAATTTCAAGCTAGTCTAACTAGTGATGTAAGCATGTCACGAATTGGTCATGTTCACTTAAAGTGGATCAATTCAAAAGTGCGAAGTTCACCCAACATGTGCAAATTTATAATAAAATCATCCGAGCACATGTTAAGGGGGAGCATTTGAAAAGTATAAAACTCTCAAAGTTTTAGCAAAATGTGTTTTATAATCATAAACACTTTGAGAGATTTTTCAAGGATTTGGTTAACGGCAACATAGGATAGTCATGAAGATATAAGGTGGCTAAGTTTAGGAAAACCGTCCTATGATCCGCCAGAGCCGGAGGGATCTACCCAAGGACAATACCGAATAGTTAGTATTAGAAAGTCCTTAGGTATGATTATGAAAAAAAGGGAGTAAATATGAGAAAGGAGAAAGAAGGGGTTGAAGAATTAAAAAGAAATGTAATGAGAAAGGGTAAAAAGAAATAGCCCTCCAATTATTCAACCTTAGGGCAGAAACCGGGTTCAATTCATATGCTACTGGTAGTTACTAAGGTAACACCAGTATTGAAGACAAGACGTCATGGACCCAGTGACACACATCACTAAACCTTCTAGCCACTCAAGTTCTCTTAAAAGGGCTTGTTTCATTCTCACGGGGAACCCTGCATAATCTATCGACTGCTCATTACGAGTCATGTTGATATTGAAACAGGAGACACCGCTCCAGTCTCTGACTACCAAATATGCACTTATCGAGTCTAGAGCCATGAGATGCATCATAAGATCTCATAGGAACACATGTTACTTCTACACTGGTTGTTCAACTTTAAGGACACCAGTTGTAAACTTATGAGTCCTACGCAGATCTTAGCAATCTACCAGAACATTTATGAGGGAATTTATAAATGTAATTCTTAGTGATTGAATGAAAATTCCTGCCAGGGTCAACATCAAACAGCCCTGAAAGCAGGTCACTTCAGTAATTCCTTGTGGATTACGCTTAGTGGTCGCAGCGGTTTCAAACGGTCTACTGTCGTGGAGTGAACTCCAGCGACTCACCTAATCGTTGATGTACTTCGGTAGATCTTGTTAGCCCTCTCGGGGTATCCGATTTAAGAACGGCCGTGGCAAGGATTCGAGAAAGTTTTCACACTATGCTGTTTACGATATCGAAGTCCGAACCTATAAGTGTCAGAGGATTTGTTGCTAATTGTTTGCGTGCAGGAATCCCTGGCGGTTGCAGCTGGTTGCTGAAAAGATGCCGATTCATCACCCCATGCTAACACTTCACAATCTTAATCAAAGAAAGCATGATAATTGAAAGACTTTCAACACTGCTTCCGCAACTCTGATGCTGAAAATCATGATCCAGAAAAGTGTGAGCATGTCGGTCCAAAGTGTTAGTGATGAAGCGAAAAGTGTACCGCTTTTAGGGGGTCATTTAAGCCCTAAATCGTATTTATTTGATCAAATATCGCCCTAAATCGTTCCTTTTGTCATTTTAGGTACTTTTGAGAAGAAATCTGGAAAAGGAAGCATTTTGGACGTTTTTGGAGTATAAAAGTGAAGAAAACGACAAAGTCTTAAAATTATGCTGGAAGTTACCTTTGACGGCGTCGGGATTATCCCCAGATGGCGTCATGGCTTGGCAAAAGTGGTGGATGTGAAATTTACTCATGATAAGCCAGAGAAATTTGCATGGGAATTCTGACAGCGTCACCCTTTAATATGATCAAGGTCGTCACGGTATAAGTTAAAGCGAGACGGCGTCACGCCTAATTCTGACGGCGTCAAGCCTTGATAAGCCAGAACGGATTTTGGAGAGCTAAAGAGGGACGGCGTCAAGAAGGCCATCCGGGAACCCTAAAAGCGGCGAGGTGACGGCGTCACACTCCATAACGTGACGCCGTCAGATCTGAAAGTCTATATATAGTTTTGCAATTTTTTGTCATTAGTGTGGAACTTATTGTGGAACTTTGTGTGTAAGAACCCTAAGACGATTTTAGCAGCTTTTTCAAGGCTTTTTGCCTTGAGATCTTCCATGTTACATTGAAGATAAGTTATCAATTAATCATTCAATATGTCTATGTGTTGTTTGATTCTATCTTGTTCTTGTCTTTTGTTTAACATGCTAGGCTAGGTTTTCTTTGTGTTTGCTTAGATCTAATGAAACCTAGCTATTGATTATTGGTTATTAGTGTGTTATTAGTTGTATTGGATGATTGTTTATCTATGTTAGGCTTAAGAAAACTGGCTAACCTCCTATTCGGTAACTTGCTTGAACGTCTTAAGAAACATGAACCAATGCGTACTAGGGTTTTTATGGTTGTATTTAATGCACAAGCGAATTCTAGTGATCCCATGTTAGGAGCTTCCTAGCCGGCTCGACATAGGAGTGAAGTAGGAGCTTGTAGAGTTGGGGAAGTACGTACGCCACCCCACGATTGGTATTAAGGAATACACCCGTCATCCACGCAATTAGTACACACTAATCAATCGGTAAAAGATAGTTAGGGAGTAAGGAAATCTAAGTAAACACATTCCTCTCCACATAAGTTTTACCACCTTTTCATTTTCAGTTATTTTATTTTATTTGCATTTGTAGTTATTTGGGTTAGTTGACTAGCAACTAATTCCGCCCACTCCTTCAAAACCCGAGATTTTACTTGCTTTCATAAAATATAAAAACATAAAAAGAATCTTCTCTCACCCCTAGACCTATTAGAGTAGTTTTTCAATCCTAACGACACTATTCCCTGTGGAGAACGATCAATCCCCCGTACTTACCACTACACTATACTACATCGGTCAGGTACACTGCCTGGTGGGGTTGTAAGCCTCTTGAGATCCCTCGAGAGGTAAAACCTGTTGTAAGGTCGCAAAACCACGCATCAAGTTTTTGGCGCCGCTGCCGGGGAATAGTTATTGTTTAGGTTGAATTTTTTTTATTTTGTAGGTCTACTCACTAGACTCCTTTCTATAGGTAGTTTTTATTTTCTTTTTATGGTTTTCTTATGCTATCTATTTTCTTCGTTTCTTTGTTCGTAACCATCACCATTCGACATCATGGAGATGTTAATATCCTTGATCCCAACAACCCACCACCACAAACACCCAGCTCCTAGACCCCGTACTTTAGGACGACTACTCCGTCCTAGCACCATGGCTATCGAAACACATTGAGCTCATCAAGGAGCCATGTCACCCCCTTGCGATCGACACCATCCGGTTGTGCAAGCGGATGCGCATTCCATGGACTTCGTTTGAAGATCCTAACAACTCTCAAGGACTTTCTCAAAATCGTTGATTCTATAGACCTTGATGTTGCCACTCGAGAGACGACCCGACTGCGTCTCTTTCAATTCTCTCTGCGGGACTAAGCTAGTCAATGGCTAGAGCGTCTACCCGCAGGATCCATCACCTCTTGGGATGATCTCACCACTCGTTTCCTTGCTCAGTTTTTCCCACCGGGAAGAACTACCAAGCTAAGGAATGATATCTTGATGTTCCAACAACGTCAAGGCGAAACCCTCTACGAGGCATGGACTCGATTCAAGGACTTACTCCAAAAAGTCCCTCACCATGGCATAGAACTTTGGCTCCAAGTCCAAATCTTCTATGACCATATCCATCTCTCCACGAGGCAAACCATTGACCAATCGGCCGGTGGTAAGCTACGTGATCTAAGTGCGGAACAATCATGGGCTCTCCTAGAAGATCTTGCTCTTTATGACAATGAAAGTTGGAGTGATCCCCGTGATTTGAATAAAACGATCAAGGCAATATCTTTGTCTTCGAACAATTCAAGTGCTTCCGACCGTAGGATCATAGAACTTGAAGACCAAGTCAAGTTTCTCATGAAATCCTACGAGGCTCCTAAACCTTCAAGCCAAGTGAACAAAATCACTTCTTCATGTGAATTATGTAGTGGTCCCCACGATACTCGTGATTGCATGGAACTCCCCGAACAAGCTTTTGCGGACTACGCATCCTCGCGTACCGACGGAGCGGGAGACAAGTGGTACACTTTCAAACCCGAGCCAAACCCCTACGGTGATACATACAACCCCTCATGGAAAAATCACCCAAACCTTAGGTGGAAACAAAACCAAAACGCACAACAAACCAATTCTTCCAACCCACCTAATCGTTTCCAATCAAGCGGTTCCAATTCGAACCGTACTTTCAACAACAATCCTTCCGGAAATGGTAGTACCAATAACTTTGAAGGATTGATGTCCCAATTTATGGCATCTCAAGAAGCTCGTTTGGCCAAGTTTGAAGCCGATTTCAAACAAAAACAAAGCGAGATGACCAATAAGATTGACACTTTGTTGAAAGCCCTCAATGACCGAGAAATAGGAGCACTCCCTAGCAACACGGTCAAGAACCCGAAACTAAACGTCAACGCCATCTCGTCGGTTTCGTCTCCTATTTCTTGTCCACAATATTATTCGGTCAATTCCATGAGCTCATGTTTCAAACAAACCCAAGTCGTTCCAAATGACCAAGAAATTATGACATCCAAATTGGTCAACAACATAGTTGAAACACCTCCCACTCAAAACCTTGACAATGAATTCAAGGAGCTCCACCTTGAAAGTCCGGTTATTGATGTGTTGGATGAGAAGAAGCTCAAATTAGGCGAAAAAGGGACCTCCTTCGTTCAAAACAAGCTACCTAAGAAGTTAGATGATCCGGGCTTATTTGTTCTACCTTGCAAGATCGGTAATTCGGAGGCTTATGACACATTAGCCGATCTTGGATCAAGCCTTAACCTACTTCCGTTACCTCTCTACACCTCTCTAAAACCAGGGAAACTTGAAGAAACCGAGGTGATAATAGGCTTAGCGGATGGTAGTGTTGCTTACCCGGTTGGAGTAGTCAAGGACATGTTAGTAAACATAGGAAAACTAACCATTTTAGCCGATTTCCACGTCCTTGATATGGTTAGCGACCCTACATTCCCCTTGTTGATAGGTAGAGGATTTTTAGCGACCGCTAGTGCTATGATTGATTGTAAGGAATCTAAGATAGCGGTAGGAGAAGGAGATACTTGGTCAGTCTATGATGTGAAGAAACATGCCTATGATACTAGTGATGAACCAACACCCCATTGGTTAGAATTAAATAGGAGACCATCTAGATATGGACCTTGGATCGATAGAGACTTCATAGGACCCCAACGCCCATTTTACCTAGAAGAGGACTTTGTTAACTGAACACATACGGTAGAGCAACTCTTGGCTAGGGACACCGAATTGGATCCGTTTGAAGACCCTCTAGTTTTTAGGAGGATGATTGATTTCCTAGGAGTTTTGCCAATTAACCTAGGAATGAATAAGTGGACTCGTGAGGAAGATGATCATAAATGGGATTGGGACAAACCACCCAAAGATGGAGATGGGTCATGGCATATGAAGATGACATTGTATGACCCGGATGGAGAGAAGTTTGAAAAAAACATATTGTACTAAGCGGACCAATAGGAAACTTCAATCCAAGCTTAACCCTAAAGACGTCCTCGATGACGAACTCACTTACATAGGGTAGAAGGACTTTGAGTCTAGCTACAAGACTCGTTAATAAAGAAAAGCGCTTCTTGGGAGGCAACCCAAGCTTTATTTGCTTTGTGTGTTTATGTCATTGTTTGTTTGATTTTATTTGTTTCCGTATGTGTGTTTAATTTTTATTATTATTGATTCATGTTCAAAACTAAATTGTGAAAATGCTTTATTTTGTTTTTAACTTCGTCTTAACTACATATAAAGGTATTTTGCAAAAGTTAAGTGTAAGGGAAATCTAAATCGGTTTATTAGAACACAAATGAACATGAATCATAATAATAATAAATTAACATACATATTAGTATTTGTTTGAGTCAAATGCTTGTATCGAGTCATAATGATGTTTTGCAGGAATTCCAGGAAGTAAGGTGTAGGTTTTTTCCAAAAATTTTCCGGAAACATAACATGAGAATTCTGTCAGATCATTTCTGACGGCGTCAGGATTTACAACCTGACGGCGTCAGGTTTAATTTTCTGAAAATTTTGAAAGTTTTGTTTTCATAAAAAGTTTTTATTAAATCTCTAACTTATAATCTCCAGGAATCTGCAAAATTATCATTCCACAAGCATTATATCCTTATATATAGAGTTTATCCCGCCGATGTTATGCAGGTTTTCGTGTTTGTTTTCTCAGGTTTAACAGGTTATTTTGGACAAGGAAATGTTTGTTGGATCAAGCTTATGGCGATGCATTAGTCATGGAGCTTCAACATTACTTTGGAAGAAGATCTAACCATGTTACTTCATTATCCACCGAGCGAATCAGGGGAGTATTTGATTTCATTCTTTTACCTTTTTACTTTTACATCTTGTTATTTGAACATTGGGGACAATGTTCATCTTAAGTGTAAGGGGGGGGGGGGGTAAAGTACGATTAGAAAATGCTATTACGCTTGATTTTTGTTTGTTTGATGGTAGATGTGTAATAAAACTAAGAGAAACACCTGTTAGGGCAATTTTAGTGCCAAATTTAAAATTTTTTACAACACTTAGGAGTGAAACTTTGATCTAATGAGCGTCTCACGGATAGGAGTTATATGACTAGCACAAAAACCGTACAACTAAAATTTTTTTCCACCCCCAAATATGTGAGGTTCGCCCCTAGAATTGGTAGGAAAAGCATTTATGCTATGATGTGTGTACCGGTAGCACTTAGATTCTAGAACTTGCGTTAGGACCATTCCGAGGCCACAAGTGAGACTACATTCGTGTAGTTAGATTTACTACATGATAAGAGGCATTAGGATTAACCCATTGTTTTACACCTGTGTTTTTGTTATAATTACTTTGGCTACATTGGTCAAGTAATTCTCCCACACCCTTTGCGTTGTACCCATTTTTGGTACACGATACCCCTAGTACACCCCTCAGAGCCTATCTTTTCGTTTCGACCTTTAAGCATTTTACTTAAAGGAAGAATTTGTTACACCCCACTAAAATGTACACCCAAATCGCCTTAGCCTACCTTGTATGCACTCATTTTTAGTGCATTATTGTGACAACATTTGTTTTAAACCCAAGTTAATTATCTAATTGATTACATGGTTGCTAAGTCGAGTCATATCCTTGTACATATTGTTTTGGGACGATTGGGACTCGTGGGTAAAGTACTAGTATAATGGAGTAATGGGGAAGAACATCATTTATTACCCCCATATGTGCTAAATATTTTAAAAGTACTCCAAGTTTTTCGATTATCTTAATTCGAGTCGATAGAATAGTAATTGTAAAGTTATGTAAAAGTTCAAGTGTAAGGGGAATGCAACGCCCCTATGATGTATAATTTTGGATGGTAGGGCAAGAGTGTATGAAAAAAAAAATCAAAAAATCAAGAAAAATACAAAAAAAATGAGCAAAAGAAAAATAGAAAAACATACGGACTACCATCTCGTTTCATTTTATCTTTATCTTATGTTTTTGTTATTTTGTTTTTAGCTTAAGATTGAGTCGAGTCTTGGCTTAGCAACATTGTATAGTACATGTAATTAATCAAGATCTTTAACTCGCCACCAGTAAAATATCCCTTATCCAACAAAACCGTGTTTTCCTTTTCCCTACACCTAACGTTATAACCCATGTAAAAGCCCTCTTTGATAGTTTATCTTAGGTGCTTACGCCTAGTGGAGGAGGTTTTCGATCCTTTCCCAAGCCTATGGTAATCTATTTGCTATGACAGGTAGTGAGAGATATTATCCGTTTTC
This sequence comes from Artemisia tridentata subsp. tridentata, assembly GCA_021014915.2. Taxonomy (NCBI): domain Eukaryota; kingdom Viridiplantae; phylum Streptophyta; class Magnoliopsida; order Asterales; family Asteraceae; genus Artemisia; species Artemisia tridentata. The sequence continues at coordinate 291,720,895 of CP139505.1, read as the reverse complement.
ATCTATGAGATTTATTTTGATGACACTTGAGAGATGTGAGTATCTAAACACTACTTGTGAGGTGCTAGTTTGTAATCTCCATGCTTATTATGATTAAAGTGGAACGATTAATTGTTGCAATTACTTTTATATTAGCGTTAAATGACCCCTAACTTGTATTTTGATTAGAATAAAAGCGCATTTGCTTGAGGACAAGCAAATCTCAAGTGTAAGGGTATTTGATGAAGCGAAAAGTGTACCGCTTTTAGGGGGTCATTTAAGCCCTAAATCGTATTTATTTGATCAAATATCGCCCTAAATCGTTCCTTTTGTCATTTTAGGTACTTTTGAGAAGAAATCTGGAAAAGGAAGCATTTTGGACGTTTTTGGAGCATAAAAGTGAAGAAAACGACAAAGTCTTAAAATTATGCTAGAAGTTACCTTTGACGGCGTCGGGATTATCCCCAGACGGCGTCATGGCTTGGAAAAAGTGGTGGATGTGAAATTTACTCATGATAAGCCAGAGAAATTTGCATGGGAATTCTGACGGCGTTACCCTTTAATATGATCAAGGTCGTCACGGTATAAGTTAAAGCGGGACGGCGTCACGCCTAATTCTGACGGCGTCAAGCCTTGATAAGCCAGAACGGATTTTGGAGAGCTAAAGAGGGACGGCGTCAAGAAGGCCATCCGGGAACCCTAAAAGCGGCGAGGTGATGGCGTCACACTCCATAACGTGACGCCGTCAGATCTGAAAGTCTATATATAGTTTTGCAATTTTTTGTCATTAGTGTGAAACTTATTGTGGAACTTTGTGTGCAAGAACCCTAAGACGATTTTAGCATCTTTTTCAAGGCTTTTTGCCTTGAGATCTTCCATGTTACATTGAAGATAAGTTATCAATTAATCATTCAATATGTCTATGTGTTGTTTGATTCTATCTTGTTCTTGTCTTTTGTTTAACATGCTAGGCTAGGTTTTCTTTGTGTTTGCTTAGATCTAATGAAACCTAGCTATTGATTATTGGTTATTAGTGTGTTATTAGTTGTATTGGATGATTGTTTATCTATGTTAGGCTTAAGAAAACTGGCTAACCTCCTATTCGGTAACTTGCTTGAACGTCTTAAGAAACATGAACCAATGCGTACTAAGGTTTTTATGGGTGTATTTAATGCACAAGCGAATTCTAGTGATCCCATGTTAGGAGCTTCCTAGCCGGCTCGACATAGGAGTGAAGTAGGAGCTTGTAGAGTTGGGGAAGTACGTACGCCACCCCACGATTGGTATTAAGGAATACACCCGTCATCCACGCAATTAGTACACACTAATCAACCGGTAAAAGATAGTTAGGGAGTAAGGAAATCTAAGTAAACACATTCCTCTCCACATAAGTTTTACCACCTTTTCATTTTCAGTTATTTTATTTTATTTGCATTTGTAGTTATTTGGGTTAGTTGACTAGCAACTAATTCCGCCCACTCCTTCAAAACCCGAGATTTTACTTGCTTTCATAAAATATAAAAACATAAAAAGAATCTTCTCTCACCCCTAGACCTATTAGAGTAGTTTTTCAATCCTAACGACACTATTCCCTGTGGAGAACGATCAATCCCCCGTACTTACCACTACACTATACTACATCGGTCAGGTACACTGCCTGGTGGGGTTGTAAGCCTCTTGAGATCCCTCAAGAGGTAAAACCTGTTGTAAGGTCGCAAAACCACGCATCAGTTAGGAATATAAATATTCATCTGAAGACTCGGTCACCCCGAGTACTCATTAGCATTTAATAGCTCGTAGTAATAGTAGTACTATTATTAATAGATTAGTTATTTTAGTATTTGTGGAGTGGGTCGGGTCTTTACCCACTGTCAGCTCGCTCTACAGCCCACACGGGGCACTTATTATTGTACCTATATATACCCCTCTCCACCTAGGGAGAGGGTTGGACCTTCATTCACTCTTAATCTAATATCATCTTATTCTCTCTCTAAAGGTTCCAACTTTCTCTTCTTTCTCACTCTATATTCGGATCAAATCCACAAGAACCACACGAGTTTGATGTTTGAGTAGCTTACAATTGGTATCAAGAGCCTTGGTTAGGTTCATTTCATTGAATACTCACGGATTTGTAGGTTGTTTTTGTGTTTTTTTGGTTCGAATAGTATCTTAAGGAAAACACTTTGATTCGACCTTGTTTGTGGTTAGTGTTGTTAAAAGCTTGTACTTTCTCGATTAGGGTTAGTATATAAGCTTAATTTAGTGTTTGGAAAGATTGTTCTATTCGGTTTGTGGTGTTTTTTGGTCAATTCGTGGGGTATTTAAGGTTTGTTCTTGGTTGCGATTTGCCATTCGGTAAACGTTTCTTGCCTGCGATTTGAGGTGTGTTTGGAAATTGGTGGTTGTGATTTGGCATATTGTGATTCTGCGATTTGTCTCATTACTTTAAAGGAAAAAGAAGACAAATCACTAGAAAGGGACTGTTTTGGAGTTTTGTGTGCTGGGGTTTGACCAGAAAATGACTATTCTGTCGTTTTGTGATTGCTGCGATTTGAGTTTGGTCTGCGATTTGGTTGTTGCGATTTGGGTAGTTTGGGTTGCAAATTGATAGTTGCGATTTGAGCACTCAAGTTTGTGATTTGCTTAGTGCTATTTGAGCATACACAATTGCGATTTGAGGAGGTGACTTGCGACTTGAGTCTTTGCGATTTAATCTTTGCGATTTGAGTCACAATTGACAAATTGCGATTTGGCAAGCTGCTATTTGACTTGTTGCGATTTGACATATTGCTATTTGACTTGTTGCGATTTGACGTTGCGAGTTAACAATTGTGATTTGACTTTTTGCGATTTGGTTAGTCTGCGATTTGACAATCTGTGACTTGACCTGTTGCGATTTGATCAATTGAGATTTGTTTTTCTTTGAGAGTTGAATTTTGAAGATCAGTGTTGCAATTTTCTCTTGGACTACGGTTTCTCTTGTTGATTTTAGAAAATCCCGCGAAAGAACTTATTTCTCGGTTTAAATCTCAAGAATTGTAAAATCCCGTATACAGTATGGCAAGCATACCAAGCACTGCATCTGATGACATTCAAGCAGCTGGGTCCGATACCCGTCCTCCTATGCTTGATAGGATGGACTATGAGTCGTGGGCACAACAAATATGGCTTTACTGCTTGGGCAAAGAAAAGGGATTTAATATTCTCAAATCCATTGATGAAGGACCATTTCAGATGGGCACCACCAGAGATGTTGTTACTACTGGTGATGACGGAACTGTCACTTTGGGAATCGACAGGCCTCGAACTTACAATGATCTCAATGAGGAAGAAAAGAAGAGGTATGATGCAGATATTAGAGCCTCAAACATTGTCATTCAAGGTCTGCCCAAAGATGTTTACAAACTCATCAACATCAACACTGAAGCAAAAGCAGTATGGGACAATGTAAAAATGCTGCTGGCTGGATCAGAACTCACAAAGGAAGATCGTGAGTCACAACTGTATGATGAGTTTGAGCATTTTAAGATGAACCCTGGTGAGAACATTACAGACTACTATGTGAGATTTCATAAGTTGGTAAATGACATGAGGATCATCAGAATGACTATGCCCAACATCCAACTTAACTCAAAGTTTGTAAACAACATGACTCCAGAATGGGACAGATTTGTTACTGCAGTGAAACTCAACAAAGGTCTGAGAGAAACAAACTATGAACAGTTGTATGCCTATCTACAACAACATGAGAAACATGCTGCTTATGATCGTCTGTTGAGAGAAAAACTCAATCCGACTGCATCAAATGAGCCAATCAACCAATTATCATCTGACCAAGCTTATCACCATCCCTATTCATCACCATCTGCTATGAGTCCACAACTGGATTCAGGTTACACTCACACCGACAAAATGATTGATAACCTTACCAACCAAGTGTCCTTACTTGTTCAACAATTTAAAGCAACACTCCCTCAGACTAACAATCAACTCAGAACCTCATCAAACCCACGCAATCTGGCAACGGTGGAGGATGGAAGAATTGTAGTTCAAAATGTTCAGGGGAGGCAAAACTTGAATCAAAGGAACATGGGTCGAGGTAATGTGCAGATCAGAGTAGGGAATGCAAATCAGGGGCAGGGGAAACAGCCTAAGTGTTATAACTGTTGTGGACTTGGACACATTGCCAGAAACTGCAATCAACCAAAACGTCCTCAGAACTCAGACTATTTCAAGAACAAGATGTTGTTGATGCAGGCTCAAGAGAATGGAGCTATGTTGGATGAAGAAGAAATGTTGTTTCTTGCTGGCGATGGGGGAAATACTTTTGATGCCGATGTGGACAAACAGCCAGCTCAGGACCTTGCACTTAATGATCCCAACATTTTCAAAGCTGATGATTGTGATGATTTTGACTCTGATGTGGATGATGAACCAATAGCTCAAACAATCTTCATGGCTAATCTGTCCTCTGTTGTCTCATCACCTCAACAAGCTGGTTCCTCCAATGCATCTGTGATTTCTGAGGTACTAAAGCTTTATGACACATATGACGTGGTTGATAAACAAAAGATTTCCAACGAAGTACAACAGACAGATGGGGTTGATTCAGATACTGTTGACATGGGAAATAGTAATATTATTCCATATGAACAATATGTGAATCACAACAACGTGTCTGATGTACAAGGTGGTGCATCTTTTGTTGAAAATATTGCTTGTGTTGCAGATAACGCCTGTGTGGTAGATAATGCTTGTGAGTGGCATGAAAACACTGAGTTTGTCCCTGATGACCCCTTGACCACTAGACAAAACATATATAAAGATCAGGTGACAATTTATGAACAACGTGCTAAATTTGAACTAACTGAACGTGAGCAGAAAATGGATAGTCAAATGCGTACACTTATTATTGAGCGTAACTTAAGGGAGGAAACATTAAAACAAAAGTTGAATTCTTTACAAAAATAGCTGGATCAGACTGTTAAACAAAAACAGGAGGCCCTAGAGCATGTAAATACACTAAAACAAGATTTGAAGGAAAAAGAAACACAACTCTTAAATGATTTCTCAAGACTTAAAAACTTAAAGAATAAGCTTGAAAATAAGTTGTACACGCAAGACCAATCTAGACAAACGGTACAAATGCTTCAAAAGCACAAAAAGTTGTGTGATAAGCACAGTGCAAGTAATGTAGGTGAACCTAAATTAGCTCTCCTTAGGAAAGCTAAAGTGACCCAACCTGCCTTATATGATGCCAATGTGATGATTGTGCCTGGCCATGCCCCACCTGATGTTTCATCTTTAGAAGAGAGTAATGAGATAGATGAGAGAAATAGAGAAAGAATGAATGAGAAAATGAAGGATCCCAAATGCATAGCCAATCGAATAATAGTCAAACACCATGATTATTATGAGGAGAATCGATTGACTGTGTTTGTACCTCAAAAGAAGTTAACGCCTGAACAAATATTTTGGTCTATAGATATGGAAAAGAGAAAGGCCGATGAGCTTGAAGCCAAAACTCCATCCCTTAGGAAAATTGCAGCCGCGACGGTGTATCCTCCCAATACACCTAGGCATTTGGTTCCTTTGACTCTTCCTACTAAATGTAAAACCTTAATTATCATATATGTACTTTGTCAACTATTTTCTGATTTTGATAAAACATGTAAGAAGAGAATTACACCAACCGGAATTACTGAGGGGGAAAGGGGTTTTGAACAGACAAAAAGGTGTTACTTAACTGAGGTCATTCCATTCTTTAAATTACTCAAGGAACAGTTTGAAGGATTGCAAAACGCTCTTGAAACTAAAGTAAATGAAATGAAAGTAATGTTTAAAGATATGGAAAATGAGGTAGCTCAAAATGCGATAGAACTTAAGAGCCGTGAGATCGAGAGAAAGAACATTCTCATCACCAATGAGAATTTGATTGCTAGATGTATTGCACAGGATATATTTTATACTGCCACTGATTCTGCTTTAACTACCTGTAAATTTCATGAGTATTCTATTGCATTGAATGTTACCCAGAATCGTGTTGTTGAGCTTGAAGGGGAAGAATTTGAAACTACAAGAGAAAATTCAAAATGATGACCATGAGAACATGGTCAAGCGTTTTTCAAAACTAGAAGTTGATCATCTTAATTTACAATTAAAATATCAACACTTAGAAGAAAAATGTAAAATATCAAATGCCAAGACATCTCTGGATGCTTCTGAATTTGATACATATTTTGAATTGAGTAAACGTGATGAAAAAATTCAAGCTCACACTAACACGATTGAACAATTGAGGGCTCAAATTGCCCAATTAAATTCAAATAAGAGTGAAGCAATTGGCACCAATAAACCATCATCTTTGGATTCTCAGAATTTTCACTATCAGGACACTATCAATAAGCTACATGGTGAAAATGAGTATTTTCGAGCTGAAAATTCAAAAATCAAACAACATTACAAAGAGTTATATGACTCAATTAAAGTCACACGAAACAGTCATAATGAAAAAATAACTTCTTTGTTAAATGAAATTGAGAATCTTAAGACTCAGGTGAAAGGAAAAATGCCAAGTGACACTTGTGATAAGGTTGCCCCAAAGGTTTCTGTTGTTAGAAAGTATGATGTTGATGTTGTGCCTATTCCAATTCCCCTTAGGAACAATAGGTCTGCCCATCAAATTTATCTTAATCACCTTAAGGATAGCCTGGATATACTTCGTGAGATTGTAGAGGAGGATAGGATAGGAAAACCACTTGATAAAGCAGTTGTGGATGCCTGCTTCCTCACTAAAATGTCTCAGGAATTTTTAGAGTACGTCATTGGCACTGGCCCTAAGATTGATAACAAAATAGATAGATTTGTTGCATCATCATCTTCGACTAAAAACAAGCAAGTAACCTTTGATCTACCACTAAGAACATCAGAACCCAGCACATCAAAGTCAGGAAAGCAAATGACAGTAAAACAAACTAATGTTCCCATCATTACTTCTACAGGAGTAAAATGTGACACCAAAGCTAGCGGGTCAAAGCCTAGAGGCAATGCAAAGAAAGATAGGACTGCGCCGACTAAGAGTGGTCACGAGAAGAAAGTAGAAGCCCAACTTAGGAACAATAAGTTTGCAATGAGTAGAATGAATCGTGCTGATTCTAGTATCAAAAGTACTGTAATTAATTAGAATTCTAATGCTGTCTGTAAAACATGTAACGAATGTTTAATTACTGCTAATCATGATGATTGTGTTGTGTCATTTTTGATGTCTCCTGTACAACCCCATGTTAAGAATGTTAGGAAAATTGAAACAAGTAAGAAAGTTTGGAAGGCAACAGGAAAAACGTTTTCAAATGTCGGGTATCAATGGAGACCCACTGGAAGGAAGCTCACTTTAGGAGATCAGTGCCCCTTAACTAAGTTGAATAACTATAAAGTAGTGAAGGTTAAGGAATGATGACCAACTGGTCGAATGTTGCCTTTAGTGACACAATGCCCTACTACTAGGTCAATTGCTTCCTCTAGTGTAATTTTCACTGTAAATACAGTTGCATCTATGAAACCTGTAGTTCCATAATTTGTGTGTGCTAACGAAACGGACCCCAGCTGTACATGGGGATCCATATTTTTCAGTTATCCATCGTTATCTGTTTTCAAATGCAGGTCGTACAAATCGTCCTTTGGTATTTGGACTCAGGCTGCTCAAAACATATGACTGGGGATCGCTCACGGCTCAAGAATTTTGTGAAAAAGTTTATCGGGATAGTTAGATTTGGGAAGGACCATTTTGGGGAAATTATGGGTTACGGAGATTATGTGTTTGGTGACTGTGTAATTTCCCGAGTATACTATGTGGAAGGACTAGGACACAACCTGTTTTCTGTTGGTCAATTTTGTGACTCCGATCTTGAAGTTGCTTTCAGAAAACACACTTGTTTCATCAGAGAGTTGGATGGTGTTGATCTTCTTAAAGGCAATCGTGGTACCAATTTATACACCATCTCAATTGAAGAAATGATGAGGTCCTCTCCTATATGCTTGCTTTCAAAGGCCTCGAAGACTAAATCATGGCTTTGGCACCGTCATTTGAATCACTTGAACTTCGGCACCATAAATGACTTGTCTCGCAAGGATCTTGTACGAGGCATGCCCTGACTAAAATTTGAGAAAGATCATCTTTGTTCTGCATGTCAATTGGGCAAAAGCAAGAAACATACTCACAAACCCAAAACCATCAATACCATCATGGAAGTTCTTTAGACCCTTCACATGGATCTGTGCGGACCAATAAGAGTGCACAGTATCAATGGAAAGAAGTATATTCTGGTGGTGGTCGACGACTACTCTCGGTTTACATGGGTAAAGTTTTTTTGAACCAAGGATGAAACTCCAGAAGTTATCATTAAACTAATCAAGCAGTTACAAGTAAGGCTGAACAAAACTGTCAGAATCATCCGGACGGACAATGAAACTGAGTTTGTTAACCAACAACTCAGTCAATTTTAAGAAGATATTGGCATAACTCATCAGAAAAGTGTTGCACGCACTCCTCAGCAAAACGGTGTTGTTGAAAGACGAAATCGTACTCTAGTGGAAGCTGCAAGAACTATGCTAATATACTCTAAGGCTCCGATGTTTCTTTGGGCAGAAGCAATTGCTACTGCGTGTTACACCCAAAATCATTCCTTGATACACACTCTTCACAACAAAACTCCTTACGAGCTGTTACATGGGAAGAAACCAGATCTTTCCTTTCTTCGAGTGTTCGGTGCTTTGCGCTATCCGAAAAATGATGGTCAAGATTTGGGAAAGCTAAAAGCTAAAGCAGACGTAGGTTTCTTCGTTGGGTATGCACCAGATCGCAAGGGGTATAGAATCTACAACAAGAGAACCCGACAAATCATGGAAACTATTTACGTTACATTCGATGAGCTGACTGAGCAAATGACTCCTGGACAAACCAGTTCTGGACCCACACCTAATCTATTGACACCTGGACCAATTAGTTCAGGTCTTGTACAAAGTCCCACGCCTACAGTTCCTTATGTACCTCCCACCAGTGAAGAGTTGAAGAAGTTATTTGATTCGATGTTTGACGAATATTTTGAGCCACCAACAGTAAATACCACAACGGAAGTTCCACCTGTACCTCCTGTTGCTGATGCTCAAATTCCACAGAATTCAGAAAGTCCATCTGTATCTGTATCAATCAGTCAAGATGCTCCTCCTGCCAGTCAATTTCCCTCATCAGCAAATATTCAGTCTTCCTCGGTACAACAAGGTTCTGCGGAAAACAATTCTTTTGAAGTTAATCCTTTTGCTCCTGTTGATGATGTTCCGTTTGAGAACATATTTGCTCCTGAGTCTTCAACTGATACATCTTCTTCAGGAGATCACAACACAGCAACATCAGTTCAAAACCCTCAACCCCACGATCATCTCAGAAAATGGACCAATGATCATCCAATTGACAACATCATTGGTAATCCTTCGCGTCCAGTATCTACACGTAAACAACTTGCCACTGATGCACTGTGGTGTTTCTTCAATTCCGTACTATCCAAAGTCGAGCCAAAAGATGCTAAAGAAGCAATGTCCAAAGACTGCTGGTTTAACGCTATGCAAGATGAAATTCATGAATTTGATCGGATTGAAGTATGAGAATTAGTGCCTCCTCCAGAGTGTGCAATGATCATTGCTCTAAAGTGGATCTTCAAGGTGAAACTCGATGAGCATGATGATGTTCTGAAGAACAAGGCACGGCTAGTTGCAAAAGGATATTGACAAGAAGAGGGCATAGACTTTGAAGAATCTTTTGCTCCGGTTATATGAATTGAAGCCATTAGAATCTTTCTCGCAAATGCTGCTAGTCAAAATATGATAGTCTACCAGATGGATGTTAAGACAGCTTTCTTGAATGGTGACTTAAAGGAGGAAGTCTATGTCAGTAAACCAGAAGGATTTGTGGACGCTGATCATCCCACTCATGTCTATCGCTTGAAGAAGGCCCTCTATGGCTTGAAGCAGGCACCTAGGGCATGGTATGACACGCTGTCCAAGTTCCTTCTTGCAAACGGATTTTTCAAGGGTGTTGTTGATCCCACGCTATTCACCAGGAAGGCGGGCAAACATCTACTTCATGTTCAGATATATGTAGATGACATTATTTTTGCCTCTTCTGATCCTAGTGAATGTGATCAGTTTTCAAAGGGGATGAGTTCTAAGTTCCAGATGTCGATGATGGGACAAATGCCATTTTTCATAGGTCTGCAAATCTCTCAAAGTCCTGGAGGCATCTTCATTAATCAATCCAAATATGCAAACAAAATTTTGAAGAAGTTTGGATTTGATTCAAGTGATTCTATTGACACTCTCATGGTTGAAAGATCAAAGCTGGATGAAGACCTCTCTAGGATCCCGGTTGATCAAACAAAGTATAGATGTATGATTGGATCCTTGATGTATCTCACTGCTAGTAGACCTGATCTTCTGTTCGCAGTATGTATGTGCGCTCGGTACCAATCCAAGCCTACCAAAAAGCATCTGGAAGCAGTGAAAAGAGTCTTCAGATATCTTCAAGGCACTGTTCATATGGGTCTCTGGTATCCTAAGGACACTGCAATGGAACTCACAGCTTATGCTGATGCTGATCATGCCGGGTGTCAAGATACTCGTCGAAGTACTTCGGGGGGAGCTCATTTTTTGGGGGAAAAGTTGGTTAGTTAGTCTTCTAAAAAGCAAATGAGCACTTATATATCTTCTACAGAGGCCTAGTACATTCCTATGTCTGCTTGCTGTGCTCAAATCCTATGGATGAGATCACAACTTTCGGACTATGGTTTTGCATACAACAAGATTCCTCGGTATTGTGACAACAAAAGCGCTATTGCTCTTTGTTGTAACAATGTCCAACACTCCCAGTCTAAGCACATCGATATCAGGCATCACTTCATAAGGGAACAAGTTGAAAAAGGGATTGTTGAACTATACTTCGTAAGGACGGAGTTTCAGTTGGCTGACATCTTCACCAAGGCACTTCCGAGAGAACGGTTTCAGTTTATTCTCCCTCGTCTTGGTATGAAGAGCTTGACACCTGAAACACTCAAATGTCTTCAAGAAGAGAAGGAGGAGTAAAGGATTGGTTTCACATATCCTTGTATATACGTGTATATATCTTAAACCAAAAAGAAAATAGAAAAATATAAAACCTATAAAAGCCCTAAAAATCAGAAAAACAGAAAATACCAAAAATAGTTTTTCTAGGCATGTCTTCTGTTTATCGATAACATTTACGGACCTAGAAATGTCATTTAATAATGACACAGGTCTTTAAATGAAGCTCGAACAGAAGTTATACTAACCGGTTAAAACATGTCTAAATGGCTTGCAGTTACTTCATACTGGAACCCGCGCTTTATAATGGGGAAAGCATGTTGCCAAAAAGACGGCTGTTCCTCCAACTGGGTGATGTTCACCTGGGCATGGATTACTTTATCCATGTTTCGTCGAACTGATGTACGTTTCAGTGCATCATTTCCTATATAAGAAGAGAAGTCTTCTTTACACCACAAACTCTTTATCTTCTATGATTCTTCAGGAGAGTTTTGGTGTTTCACAAGGTGGTAACTGGACTTAAATTTTCACAAATACTTAACGCTCAATTGAATGACCACGACTCTTTAAATAGAAAACGGGTCATTAATTGAGGGGGAGAGTATTTGTTCAAAATTTTGACACCTTTTTAAGCATTGTACAACATCAGTAGTGACACTCTCTCATGGTTTAAGGGGGAGCATAGTATGCTCCATAATCCGATTGTATATTAAAACCTGGCCACATTTTCTCCCTAATTTTCTAAACATATTTATATAAATTGGGATCACAAATCTCAAAAGGTTTGAAATTTTTGATCGGGGGAGAGAATGTGATTTAAATATGAAATCTGATAAAAATGTGATGTTTTGGACCTAAATGTAAGCTCTCCCATATGTACTAAACTCTTTCGTATATCGATGCACATATTGAGAGGGAGCAAATGATTTATGGTGACAAAAAGGATATGGCATCTCATGTGAGCGTGACTCAGATTTCACCAATGAATTGACAAAACATAAACTGTCATTAATCGAAATGATGCGTCCTGGCCGGGTAATAATTTCAAGCTGGTCTAACCAGTGATGTAAGCGTGTCTCGAAGAGGACGTATCTGAGTAGAGTGTACCGTTTCGAGAAATTTTCTGTGGATGTGACCAGGCCAGGTAATAATTTCAAGCTAGTCTAACTAGTGATGTAAGCGTGTCTCGAATCGGTCATGTTCACTAAAAGTGGATCAATTCAAAAAGTGCAATCTCTACCCAACATGTGCAAATTTTAATTTAAAACATATGTGCACATGTTAAGGGGGAGAATTTGAAAAATATAAAACTCTCAAAGTGTTAGCAAAATGTGTTTCATAATCATGAACACTTTGAGAGATTTTTCAAGGATTTGGTTAATGGCAACATAGGATAGTCATGAAGTTATAAGGTGGCTAAGGTTAGGAAAACCGTCCTATGATCCGCCAGAGCCGGAGGGATCTACCCAGGGACAATACCGAATAGTTAGTATTAGAAAGTCCTTAGGTATGATTATGAAAAAAGGAGTAATATGAGAAAGGAGAAAGAAGGGGTTGAAGACTTAAAAAGAAATGAAATGAGAGAGAGTGAAAAGAAATAGCCCTCCAATTATTCAACCTTCGGGCAGAAACTGGGTTCAATTCATATGCTACTGGTGGTTACTAAGGTAACACCGGTATTGAAGACAAGACGTCATGGACCCAGTGACGCACTGCACTAAACCTTCTAAACCACTTAAGTTCTCTTAAAAGGACTTGTTTCATTCTCACGGGGAACCGTGCATAATCTATCGACCGCTCATTACGAGTCATGTTGATATTGAAACAGGAGACACCGCTCCAGTCTCCGACTACCAAAATTGCACTTATCGAGTCTAGAGCCACGAGATGCATCATAAGATCTCATAGGAACACGTGTTACTTCTACACTGGTTGTTCAACATTAAGGACACCAGTTGTAATCTTGTGAGTCCTACGCAGATCTTAGCAATCTGCCAGAACATTTATGAGGGAATTTACAAATGTAATTCTCAGTGATTGAATGGAAATTCCTGCCATGGTCAACATCAAACAGCCCTGAAAGCAGGTCACTTCGGTAATTCCTTGTGGATTACACTTAGTGGTCGCGACGGTTTCAAACGGTCTACAGTCGTGGAGTGAACTCCAGTAACTCACCTAATCGTTGATTTACTACAGTAGATCTTTAAAGCCCTCTGTGGGTTTCCGATTTAGGAACGACCTTGGTAAGGATTAGAGAGAGTTTTCACACTATGCTGTTAACAATCTCGAAGTCCGAACCTGTAAGTACCGGATGTTTTATTGCTAACTATCGTATGCAGGAATACCTGGCGGTTGTAGCTGATTGCAGTTGTAGCTGATTGCTGAACAAGATGCCAATCCATCACCATATGCTCACACCACACCATCATCATCATAATCAACGAAATCATGATATCTAAAAGACCTTCAACACTGCTTCCGCAACTCTGATGCTGAAAATCATGATTAAGAAAAGTGTGAGCATGTCGACCCAAAGATCACAACATCACATGGAGACATACTGCTAAACGATGACTTGGAGACATACGTTGGATGAAGACATCAAAGAATCACCAAAGATCATCCAAGACAGAAGAACGGTCATCAAAAGTTCACTGCTGAATGTACAAAGACTTATGAATTTGAAGAATCAAAGACTACGAGCTATGAAGTCAAGTTCAGAGGATAGAATGCTAGAATTCATAATATTATTTCCGGGGTGACCTCCCTTAGGGGGAGATTGTTAGGAATATAAATATTCATCTGAAGACTCGGTCACCCCGAGTACTCATTAGCATTTAATAGCTCGTAGTAATAGTAGTACTATTAGTAATAGATTAGTTATTTTAGTATTTGTGGAGTGGGTCGGATCTTTACCCACTGTCAGCTCGCTCCACAGCCCACACGGGGCACTTATTATTGTACCTATATATACCCCTCTCCACCTAGGGAGAGGGTTGGACCTTCATTCACTCTTAATCTAATATCATCTTATTCTCTCTCTAAAGGTTCCAACTTTCTCTTCTTTCTCACTCTATATTCGGATCAAATCCACAAGAACCACACGAGTTTGATGTTTGAGTAGCTTACACAAAGATCAAAACACCACATGGAGACGATACTGCAAAAAGATGACTTGGAGACGTATGTTGGATGATGACCTCAAAGAATCCTCAAAGATCATCCAAGACAAAAAGAACAGTCATCAAAAGTTCGCTGCTGAATGTACAAAGATTAAAGACTTAGAAGAATCAAAGACTACGAGCTAGGAACTCTAATCTATGTAATAGAATGCTAGAATTCAAAGTATAATTTCCGGGGTGACCTCCCTTAGGGGGAGATTGTTAGGAATATAAATATTCACATGAAAGACTCGGTCACCCCGAGTATGGATTAGCATTAAGTAGCTCATAGGTTTAATCATATTAGAATAGATATCGTTTCACCATGGAGTCGGTTCGGGTCTTTACCCACTGTAGCCCGCTCCATAGCCCACGTGGGGCGTTATGTATGTCACTATATAAGCCCTTCCCCACCCATGGGAAGGGTTGGAACTTTCATTTGCTTAATCTAATATCACATAGTTTCTCTCTCTAGAAAGTTTCCACTTCTCTCTTTCTCTCTCTACACCCACGGCCAAATCACAAACCTTGGGTGTGTTATGTGTTTTTGATATATTACACAGCATCAGTATAACAGGTAACTCTGAGTTCTCTGTTTGGGTCTCCACCGTAAACAAGAAACATATCTTTAGTATATCTGAGATACTTCAGTATGTTCTTCACAGCAGACTAGTGATTGTCACCTGGATCTACTTGAAATCGACTTGTTAAGTTCTGAGCGAACGCAACATCTGGTCTAGTGCACCTCACCGCATACATGATGGATCCTACAGCCGAGGCATACGGAATCCTCTTCATGCGTTCCACCTCTGCAGGTGTTGAGGGTCCTTGAGATATTCTCAACTCAAGTTTTACTTGCATTGGGGTAGTTCCACGTTTGGAATTTTCCATATTAAATCTTTTCATGATTTTCTCAATTTATGCACTTTGACAAAGTCCAATCAACCGCATATATCTATCTCTGTAGATCTTGATTCCTAGAATATATGCAGCTTCACCTAAATCCTTCATAGAAAAACAATTTCCAAGATAGGCTTTAATAGCTTGTAACATTGGAATGTTGTTTCCCATGATCAATATGTCATCAACATATAAGATTAGGAATGCTACATTACTCCCACTAGCCTTACGATATACACATGGCTCATCAAGTTTTTGAGTGAAACCAGACTTCTTGATTTCGTCATCAAACCTTTTATTCCATTGCCTAGATGCTTGCTTTAATCCATAAATGGATCGTTGTAGCTTGCATACACGGTTAGGATATTGTGGATTGACAAATCCTTCAGGTTGGTCCATGTAAACCTCTTCGGTTAATTGGCCATTGATGCGCGTGTATGTCGTTGCGGTTTAGCAGTATTAATGCCTACTCAAGTTTTAAATTTATATTTAGCCGACTTATCAATAACACACACACTTAACGAGCAGTGTACCCGGTCAGTATGAATATAATGGTAAGTAGAGTGTCGATCACTAAGAGTGGAACGTATTATCTAGTTATTCTAATCAGTATTTTAATATATTAAGTTAGCTATACAACCTATTCTAACGCAAGGGGGTTCAGCCTGAGAGACTGGCACGATTTGGTTGCAATTAAATAATAAACTAAACCAATAGGCACGAATCAGCGAATAGCACACACGTACACAGATAAATACTCGAGACAATAAGAAGATCTGTCCTGATAGATAAGTAGTTTGTCACTTGTTTTATTGCTAGTTTTATATGAAGTGTATAGTTCGATGCAACGCACCGAGATTAAGTCCTTTCTCGTTGGTTCTAATCTTATCGGCGAGTAAACCCTTAATGATTACTTATGACTATCCTATTTATCTTTCTTCCTACTTTTCTACAGACGATAGAATGCATAGGCGATCTAATAAATAGGCGAGGGCAGAGGCATGGCGACCCGATCAACGCTCAGCTAGACACAGAGGTTATCAATGCACTAATAAAAGTCACCAAAGACATCAACATATAAACTTTAATTAATGAGAAAGCAGTTTTAAGGGAGTGCAATCTTTCCGTTGTCACATTACACAAGCCACCAATCTTGATGAATTAAAGTTTACTAACACAATAAAACAAAACTACTTAATGAATTAAACACATGCAGCACCTTCTTACAGCTCTTGTATCTTCGTTTGGGTGTGTCTTATGCTGCCTATTCGTCTGAATTCGTCCTAGGTTTCTGTACTTCGTACTTCGGATATAATGTTATTATTATGCCTCTCGAATTCGTCTGGTCTTGGGGTATTTATAGTTTCTGTCTGAGGGTAAGATGCGGCGCATCTAGTAAGTAGATACGGCGCATTGACTTAACTTCGCGTGGGGTCCAAGATTATAATATTCAGAAATATTCGTACACCGCCAAAAGATGCGGCGTAACTCCATAAGTAGATGCGGCGCATGTCCTCTTGTATCTTCGATCGTATCTGGTGAAATCTGGATAGTGATGCGCCGTATGTGATAAGCAAGATGCGGCGCATCTGGAGCAGAATGTCTTGATCTTGTGCATTTCAGTAGACTCTTAACTTCTTGCATGTTTTGCTCCATAATTAGTCCAAAATCGCCAAGTTTCACCAAATGCTTGTTTTTACCTGAGAATTACAAAAGTAAACGATTAAGTATCAATCCTCATACATAATATAATAAAACAAGTCAAATAATTAGGATAAATGATAGTAATAAAATGTACTTATTTGAGTTCATCAAATATCCCCCCACTTGAACTTTACTTGTCCCTAAGTAAACCTTAGAATTAATCTTATGAAAATGTATCCTAAAAGATATTAGGATTTATTTTTATATTTAAGCATGTATTCATTTTTGCCATAATCACACAACCAAACACTTAACGAATTAGAAGTAAAAATAAAATAATTTGATAAAAGCAAATCTAATCGTTTAACTGTCCAGTCGTGACGAATATTCTATCATAAGCTTGGCAAGTATACACATCTCCCCCACTAAAGCCAAGGAATAACAAGTCTAAAGCGGTAAAAAGGATTTTGAGGCTTAAAGGGTTAATTATTCTCCTTAATCTCTATCGATCTCAAATTCCAGAAAAGGCGACAAAATCACAAATACATGATCGAATCCACGAACACGATACTTGCAATTGCTCAAATCCTTAACTCGAATAGGCTAAAGATAGGACCAAGTAATCTTTACCAATAATATTATATCAAAAAGGGCGACAAAATCATAAATACATAGTCGAATCCACGACTACGATACTTAAGATTGCTCAAATCCCTAATCTCAATAAATCAAAGGTTTGGATCAAGAATAATATAGGGTATGGATAATATTTGGGATACAAATTGGTGTAAAATAAAAAATAAACGAAACAAATAAATTAAAATCCTAAGTGTGGTTAATCACTATCCCAACCATCCCATGAATAAGACTCATATCATAGAATAACTCACGCTTTAACACTTGAAACACACACTTTAGGTAGACACGAATTATACTCAACAAGATCTTAATCAAAGAATAAACCTTAGTTGGCGTTCCCATAACTGCCAACTCCCATTCAATCCATAGATATAATATACAACAATTAGTGGTGATATCGACCACTTACATAACTTTACATAAGTTGGTTAAAACAAACATCCAACTTTCTTCTTTTTTTCTTTTTCTTTTCTCATTTTTTCGATTTTTTTTTTTTTTTTTTTTTTTTTTTTTTTTTTTTTTTTTTTTTTTTTGACATCAACATAGATGTGTAAAATTTCACCACATCACTATAATGATAATTCTGGATAATTTTTCCATACTTTTCATGACTTCAGAAATAACGGTAATAGTGAAAGTAGTAAACACACGAAAAATAAACTCAAAGATATACAATATTTACTTTCACTCCAATTGCATTGTGCAATTTCCCGACCTAACCATAGATAATGAATTACGCACGCGAACACAGGTAATGTTAGGAAATACACTTTGCCTAAAGCAATTAACCAACCACGGATTTTAATCTATAGGGTAGGCTAAGGTGTAAGGGTGTAACGAAACATTTTAACAAAGGTGTAAGAAACGAAAGGAATGGCTCTGAGTGTTTTTCTAGGGGTATCTTACTCTAAAAATGAAAGTAACAAAAAGGGTTTATACGGGGGTTAACTAACCAGTGTAGTTAGCTAATAACACATAACATATAAGGCTATTTGGGTGTAATCCTAGAAATTTTACCAATTTAGACAAGTCATTCCAATTATATAAATAATACTTATTATGGTGGTCTCGAATAGTATACAAGCCAAGTTCTAAAGTTTACAAGTCACCGGCACACTCATAGATTTGTGAGTTTTGAAAAATCACAATTTTTGAAAATAACGTCATGTGTGCAGCTATGCAACTTAGATTAAACAAAAACATGCTAAAAAATTTAAATTTTGATATATTAAGCACATTTTAAGCATATTTTGAAAAGTTTAGGACAAGTAAGTGTTAAGTGTTCTAATTCTCCAATCCCCCCACTTAAGTTAAACAACGTCCTCGTTGTTTGTATCAAAGGTTAAAAACTGGAAAATAAAAGAATTAGAACAGAAAAACTCCCCTGAGATTTGCTCGGTATGATCCTCCATTTGTATAAGAGCAAAAATCATCTTTCTTGTGGATTAGAACGTTTAAGCTTCATAATCAATGTATCCACAGGAAATGCAGGAATCTATAATACCACCAAGGCTTTAAAACACACCTAGATTAAGAAAGGTTCAAACTTGCATAATACATTAGTAGTTAGATAAAAATAAAACATAAAAATTAAAAATGAAAATCATCAGGTCAGTCGATGCGCCGTATCTTATGGAAGAAGATACGCCGTATCGAGCCTGGAATAAATACGGATCAGAATAGAAGATGCGCCGCATCCTTAACCAGGGATGCGCCGCATTGAAATAAACTGATAAAAAGTTTTAAAGTCGAAAATAAAAAATGCAGAAAAAAATAAAGATATGACCATTGCAGGAGATGCGTCGCATCTCAGGATTGAGATGCGCCGTATCCTCTGCGGCCTGACTGACTCGACACAAAAACAGAAAATTAAAAGATAAATCCGGGTTGTCTCCCGGTAAGCACTTGTCTTTATTCCAGAGTCTTCAAGTTAGACTCACGTTCAGCTCATCAATATCGATCGTTGAAGGAGTCGGAAACATCACGCTCCCTCATTGCCAATTCAGTAATATTGAACACTCCTTGCTCGTCCTTAATTTCCACGCCGTTCTTCTTCAATATCTGTGTAAACAAAGTTCTGTCCCTTTCGGGCAGAGATGACAAAATGATAGACGGGAAATTCTTATTATCATATAGGCATAAATAAGCAAGGTGGGGTGGTAGTTCAATAAACACATCATTATTCAAATTCGTCTTCTCAACTATTCTCCTACGTTTGTTAATTACTACGCAATCATACCACTCATCATCAGAATCATGAACAACATCGCGTCTAAGTTCGGTAGGTACATTAAGGTCAATAAATTCCTCAAAGTTTTCATGATTAGGATTAGTTGAGTTGTTTTGAATCAATGTTTCCCCCATAAGCCTAGCTTCAAGATCGAGGTCCATACGCTCTCTTAATCCTAGCACATAGACACCTCTAATTATGCTATTAACAGGATCTTGGCACTTATAGACTAGTTTATTATTCCCTACCCTTAACGAGATTTTTCTTTTAAACACATCAATCTTAGCATGGGCAGTAGACAAGAAAGGTCTTCCAAGGATTAAAGGAACCTTAACATCCTCGAGCATATCTAATATAACAAAGTCTACAGGGAAAATAAACTTCTCAATCTTAACTAGCACATTATTAGCAATCCCTTCAGGTCGTTTTACCGTTTTATCAGCCAATTCAATAAGTAACTTAGTTGGTGCTAATTTTCCTAGTCCTAGGGTAGTGAATGTCTTAAGAGGCATAACACTAACACTAGCTCCTAAGTCAGCTAACACGTTATTGAAAGATATATCATTAATTGAACAAGGCAAAGTAAAACTTCCTGGGTCTTTTTCTTTATGAGGCAAGGCTTTTAAGTCGGTTGCAGAGCTCTCTTCTTTCATTGTAGCCTTGATCTCTTCTTCAATCTTTGTCTTTTCTTTGAGTAGTCTCCTTAAACTGATTGAAGAATTAAAGAAAAATTCGGGTCTTGCACCATCATTACCATTCATCGACCTTCTAGGTAAGTAAGGAGTGACTTCTTCAGTGGTGCTTATGGCCTTGACATGATCTCTTGGGTTGGTTTCGGTTGAGCTAGGTAAACTTCCATATCCCCTTTCTTGAAGAACTTTGCTCATTTGACCAATTTGTTGTTCCAATGCTTTGATCGAAGCTCCTTGATTTCTTGTAGTAGTGTCCGTTGAAGCTCGGATTTCTTTGATCATAGCAGTATTCTCTTCATGTCTTTTAGCAGCATCGGCCATAATTTGCTTTAGAGTGTCATCTAAAGTCTGCCTCCTTTCTTGATAAGCGAGATTAAAGTTGTTCTTTTGATAGAATCCCGGGGTAGTTTCCCTAAATCTTCCTGAAGGTCGGAATGGTTGTCCAAATTGGGTGTAATATGCTTCTTCAAACGTCTCACTTTCATTCTTATTCGGGCAATCCTTAGTGTAGTGAGGTCCTTCGCACTTTTCACATCCAACTTGAGCAGCATACACTCTTTCATCACGCTTCTTCATCTCTCTACTAATTTTATCCAATTGAGCTTGAATAGCAGCAATCCCGTCAAAATTAGTGCTGCTCTTAGATCTAGTAGAGGTCCCATCGTGCCATTTTTGAGAATGATCAGCAGCTTCTTGGATTGCTTTCCTAGCATTGGTTGCACTCATTTGAGGCACAGCTCCCTTAGCGTCCAAGATTTGTCTAGTAGGCACGTCCAATCCTTGATAAAACAATATTATCTCCTGCATAGGGGTTAGATAGTGTTGAGGACATTTTACCAGTAAATCTTTAAATCTTTCCCAAGCTTGATAAAGAGTTTCATCAGGCTCTTGCTTGAAACTGTTGATAGCCTCCATCTTTTTAGCAGTCCTAGCAGGTGGACAATATCTCTTCAGGAATTTGCTCTTCAAATCTTCCCATGTAGTGATTGAACTAGCAGGTTCATTCCTTAGCCACTTGTTAGCAGCTCCTTTTAGTGAGAGTGGAAAGATTCTTAGCATGATTTGATCGTCAGTCACTCCTTCTGAAGTAAACAAATCTGCAATCTCGAGGACCTTTTCAACATGCTCATTAGCATCCTCATGTTCCGATCCACTGAAAGCATTTTCCCTTAGCTCCTTGAGAAACTGACCCTTCAATTCAAACTTTGACTTATCATCAAACTTTGGTCTAGCAACTCCTGAAGTGTAATCAGCACGGGTTTTGTTCGTGTATTCCTCCATAGTTGTGTTTTCGCCCATTGTTTCTGTTTCTTCTTCCTCTTTCTCTTCAGAAAAATAATCAAGCTCGAATGAACTTGAAGTATCAAAGCTTTTTGTGTTGAAAAGCCTTTTAAGCGAATGAAAGACTCGTTCAAGATCTTCGAAAGGTTGAATCAAGTTCTTCGTAGAACTCCTGGTCATGCACTTCCTGAAATCAACACAAAAATATCAGTAGGGTATGCTCGAGAAAGTAATATATCAGAAAATTAACAACAAAAACGGAATACAAAAAATTAAAGTTACTGATATCTGCAGACGATGCGCCGTATCCAAAAAGTTGGATACGCCGTATCTTATAATCGTTAAAATTAAATCAGACTTTTATTCAGAAAATAGATACGCCGCTTAGAAATTTGAATGCGCCGTATCCGTTTTAATTATCAAAAATCGATATTTTATAAAATTAAATGTTTCGTATTAACGAAAGTTAATGCGCCGTATTTTCGTTACGTTTCAAAATATAAGATTTTTGATTCAGAAGATACGCCGTATCGACAGACATCGATGCGTCGTATCTGTTTAATTAATCGAAAACTGTCTTTAATTAAAATAATAGATACGCTGTATCTGCTAAAGCAGATGCGTCGTATTGCGTTAACGTTTAGAAAATTTTTTTATCAAAAACAGATACGTCGTATCTTGGGGAAAAGATGCGTCATATCGAATTAATTAAAAGCGTTGTATTTTATAAAAATTAAACGCAATACGCCGTATCTGAGATATCAGATGCGCCGTATCGTTCGATTTAGCTCAGTACAACGATAGCAGAATACAAAAAATACGAAAAATTAAAAACAAATAAAAACACAAACGAAAATAAACACAAAGAAAACAAATAAAACACAAAAACAGAAAATATGCAAGATAATACAATGAAGGCAAATTAATCTAATACACAACAGAATTAGCGGTTAGATAAAAAAATTAAATACCTAATTAAAATACTAATCAAATTAACAGATAATAACAATTCACTCCCCGGCAGCGGCGCCAAAAACTTGATGCGCGTGTATGTCGTTGCGGTTTAGCAGTATTAATGCCTACTCAAGTTTTAAATTTATATTTAGCCGACTTATCAATAACACACACACTTAACGAGCAGTGTACCCGGTCAGTATGAATATAATGGTAAGTAGAGTGTCGATCACTAAGAGTGGAACGTATTATCTAGTTATTCTAATCAGTATTTTAATATATTAAGTTAGCTATACAACCTATTCTAACGCAAGGGGGTTCAGCCTGAGAGACTGGCACGATTTGGTTGCAATTAAATAATAAACTAAACCAATAGGCATGAATCAGCGAATAGCACACACGTACACAGATAAATACTCGAGACAATAAGAAGATCTGTCCTGATAGATAAGTAGTTTGTCACTTGTTTTATTGCTAGTTTTATATGAAGTGCATAGTTCGATGCAACGCACCGAGATTAAGTCCTTTCTCGTTGGTTCTAATCTTATCGGCGAGTAAACCCTTAATGATTACTTATGACTATCCTATTTATCTTTCTTCCTACTTTTCTACAGACGATAGAATGCATAGGCGATCTAATAAATAGGCGAGGGCAGAGGCATGGCGACCCAATCAACGCTCAGCTAGACACAGAGGTTATCAATGCACTAATAAAAGTCACCAAAGACATCAACATATAAACTTTAATTAATGAGAAAGCAGTTTTAAGGGAGTGCAATCTTTCCGTTGTCACATTACACAAGCCACCAATCTTGATGAATTAAAGTTTACTAACACAATAAAACAAAACTACTTAATGAATTAAACACATGCAGCACCTTCTTACAGCTCTTATATCTTCGTTTGGGTGTGTCTTGTGCTGCCTATTTGTCTGAATTCGTCCTAGGTTTCTGTACTTCGTACTTCGGATATAATGTTATTATTATGCCTCTCGAATTCGTCTGGTCTTGGGGTATTTATAGTTTCTGTCTGAGGGTAAGATGCGACGCATCTAGTAAGTAGATGCGGCGCATTGACTTAACTTCGCGTGGGGTCCAAGATTATAATATTCATTAATATTCGTACACCGCCAGAAGATGCGGCGTAACTCCATAAGTAGATGCGGCGCATGTCCTCTTGTATCTTGGATCGTATCTGGTGAAATCTGGATAGTGATGCGCCGTATGTGATAAGCAAGATGCGGCGCATCTGGAGCAGAATGTCTTGATCTTGTGCATTTCAGTAGACTCTTAACTTCTTGCATGTTTTGCTCTATAATTAGTCCAAAATCGCCAAGTTTCACCAAATGCTTGTTTTTACCTGAGAATTACAAAAGTAAACGATTAAGTATCAATCCTCATACATAATATAATAAAACAAGTCAAATAATTAGGATAAATGATAGTAATAAAATGTACTTATTTGAGTTCATCAGCCATTCAAGAAGGCAGTTTTGACATCCATCTGCCAAATCTCATAGTCATAGTACGCTGCTATGGCTAAAAGAATCCTAATAGCTTTTATGTCTGCGACAGGAGAGAAGGTTTCCTCATAATCTACACCGTAGGTTTGAGTATAACCTTTTCCCACAAGACGAGCTTTATAGGTGTGTACCTTTCCATCCATGTTAGTCTTCTTCTTGAAGAGCCACTTGCTACCAACGGTTTTAGTGTTAGGAGGGAGGTCAACTTCAATCCAGACTTCATTGTCTTTCATGGATTTCATTTCCTCGTTCATAGCATTAAGCCATTTTTTAGATTCAGAATCTGCTAATGCTGCTTTATAGTTAGCGGGCTCATTGAGATCCCCTAACTCATGCTCTTCTGAATTGATGTACAAACACATACGTTCAGGTGCACGTATTGTCCTTGAGGACCTACGAACAGGAATAACTTCACTTTCTAGTTCAACATTTTCATGTTCAACCATCTCAGGAAGTTGGCTAGTATTTTCAGAAGGGTGAGTATCTTCTTGAATTTCATCAAGTTCTATGATCCTCCCACTTGCTTCTTGTGAGATGAGACGATTCTCAAAAAAGTCAGCAAAACGAGCAACAAATACTTTGTGCTCAGGTGGGTAGTAGAAGTAGTAACCTATTGTTTCCTTTGGGTATCCTACAAAGAAACACTTAATAGATCTTGGCTCAAGTTTGTCAGGCGTATCACGTTTCACGAATGCCTCACAACCCCAATCCATTAAGTAAGACATATTAGGGACTTTCCCATGCCATAGTTCATATGGTGTCTTTTCAACCTTCTTTGATGGAACCATATTGAGAATGCGTGCAGCAGACTCAAGAGCATAATCCCAAAAGGACATTGGTAGAGTTGTTTGATTCATCATAGATATTACCATGTCAAGCAGGGTTCGATTTCTTCTCTCAAATACACCATTATGTTGTGGTGTACGTGGAGAAGAGAGCTGTGAGACAATCCTACACTTCTTAAGATGATCTATAAACTCTTGACTCATATATTCGCCTCCACAGTCAGACCGTAAAGCCTTTATGGTCTTACCAAGTTGATTCTCAACTTCACTTTGAAATACTTTGAAAGTTTCAAAGACTTCATGTTTATGTTTAAGCAGGTAAACATAACCATATCGACTAAAGTCGTCAGTGAAAGTTAAGAAATAGTTGTATCCTTGTTTTGACACAGTTCTAAAAGGGCCACATACATCAGAATGTATGAGTCCAAGCAGATCTGTAGCTTTCTCCGTTTTATGCGGAAAAGGATTTCTTGCCATCTTATCAAAAGACTCAAGGTCAGTTGATTTAAGAAGCCCATCAAGTTGCAGCTTCTCAATGCGTTTCTTGTTAATGTGCCCAAGTCGGCAATGCCACAAGAATGTAGAGTCCAAGTTACGCTTGGCTCTTTTACTATTAACAGAATACATAGAACAATCATTCGAAACAGAATCATGCATATCAATTTCAAAAATACCATTCCTAGAAACAGCATTAAAATAAAACACGTTATTCATTGAAACTGAAATACCAATATCTGTAAAACAATGAGTAAAACCCTTGTCTTTCAAAAGTGAAACTGAAACAATACCCCTAGTAATACTAGGAGCATAATGACAATTGTCCAACACAATAATTAAACCACTAGGAAGGTATAAATCAAAACTTCCGATAGCTTCAATGGCTGCACGGTTTCCATTTCCCACGTACAGGCTTAAAGCTCCTGGCTTCAGTCTTTTACTTCCCCTGAGACCCTGAGTAGTATTATAGATGTGAGTACCACAACTAGTGTCATATACCCAAGATTTATGAGGAAAAGTATAAAGTTCTATGACGAAGATACCTGATGTGCTAGCATTGTTAGTCACATTGCACTTCTTCTGCATCAACTCGGCTAAATAGGCAGGACAGTTCCTCCTCCAGTGTCCAGTCTGATGACAATGATGACACTCAGTGTCCTTAGCAGGATGCTCCTTTTTAGGTGGAGGGGGAATCTTGGCCTTGGGGGCATAAGCAAGCTTAGTCTTGCCTTTACCATGATTCCTACCCTGAGCACCATTCAGCGGCTTCTTGTTCTTATTATTCTTCTGGATCCTTCCTGCTCTTATAGCAAGTAAAGCATGGGTAGCATCTTTCTTAGGAAGCCCTTGTTCGTGCAGCTTAAGCATTGCATGCACTTCATTCACTGTCTTCCCCATGCATTGCATATTATAATTCTGTCTGAATCCAGCAAAGTCCTTGTTCAGAGAGGTAAGAATCAAGCTTACTGCAAGGCCAGATGACATGGGGTGACCAAGGCATTCCAGTCTATCTAGATAGCCCTTCATTTTCAGAACATAGGTGCTAACAGATTGACCCTCCTCATGCTTACATGCATGAAAGGCCTGCACAGTCTCAAGGAGTTCCTGTTCTGCTTGTTAAGCAAACATGGTCTTCAATTCCTTAAGCATGTTATATGCATCAAAGTGCTCCAGATTCTTTTGAAGTTCTGGAGTCATGCTTATGAGCATAAGACAACCTATGTCCTTAGATGCTTTAACCCATTGGGCGTAAGCAGCAAGGACATCAGCAGGAACCTGCTGATCAGGAGTTTGAGGAACAGGAGTAGCAGGCATGGGATGCTCCACATAGGTTAGCTTATCCTTGGCTGTGAGGACGATCCTCAAATTCCGATACCAGTCGAGGAAGTTGGATCCAGTAAGTTTTTCCTTTTCGAGGAAAGACCTGAAGATCGAATTGTTGACAAATTGATTAGCTGCCATCTACAATAAAACAAAGTTAAAAATTTTAGTATTTTCGATAATTAATTCTTTTACAAATTAACTACCCATGTTTTATTAAATAAAACAATTAATTTACTAAAAGACTAAGAGCCTCTTGAACTCCCACTTATCACGGTAGTGCTTGCTACTCTGGTAAGTCTTGTGGGCACAAGAGGTAGGTGGCGTGCGACAATTGCATTACAAGTGCAACTCTTAGATTTATGAGACTTATGGCACTAGAGTACAAGCTGCTAGTGTCATGCATATTTTGTCTCATCCTATGCCTCGGGCTCAAGGATCTCACCACTTGACTTGATTAAGTCGTCCAATTAGAGAACATGTGTAAATAACTCTAGGTCTAACGCTAGAGAATAAACACCTTGGGTTGCAATTCACTCACGTCCCACGAAGAGCAAAAGGCAAGTGCAAGTGTCCTCAAACTTGGATGGCATAAACTTAAATTTCAAATAGGGTATCACATAATTTTTGACAAAAGTATGTATCAAAAATTATGTACAAAGAGGCATGCATACATCTTTGTAACACAAGTTTGCAAAAAACAAATTTTCCAACTTATTAGGTGTACTATTATCACGGGCAAAGAATGGTCAAAAACCCTATATTGTACTCTGCATGAGTCAAAAGACCCAAGTTCTTCCAATAATTCCCTTATATGCCGAAGAATGTAGTGGGGCGGGAAAAGACCACACAAAACCCTAGATCTTGATTTGATCAAAGATCATTAATAAAAGCACAAAACTTTAGGTATTTTATAGTTAAAGTTTATTAAATCACACGATATCCAGCAAGCTATATCCTGGTAGTTTCGAGTAATGATCCACACCCTCAATAGCTTGATGGAACCCGCAATTTAATTAAATCATATTTCAATAGTTTATAGTCCGTTTAAGTGTAAAAAAAAGTTTCACACATAACACATAACTGGTCACAAGGAATTAAGTGTGTATATTAACAGACAATAATTAAATCTCACGATATCCAGCAAGCTATATCCTGGTAGCTTCGAGTAATGATCCGCACCCTCAATAGCTTGATGGAACCCACGATTTAATTAAAAGCAAGTTTCGATATAAGTAATTAGTCTGTTTTTATTTCCAAAATCAATAGCATATATGTAAAGCAAGTCACAAGGAGTAAAACATATAAGCAATTAAAACAGACAGAAGAAGGGGTAGAAGAGAAGACAGACTCTAATGGAAAGCAGTAAAACAAGTAATGCTCCAAAACTCAAGAATGAGTCTTCCCCAATTGGAGAATCTAAGGCTCCCCCAAGGTTTTCGAGCTAGGTACCAAGTGGACCACAGACGTCATAATAATGACCGCGTAAGCCTTAAGATTGGAAAAGAAAAAGAAGAAGTACATGTTACAATAATCTTTTTAATTTTTCTAACCCCTTTTAAGTCTTATTAACCATTATTAATTAAACAAGATCAAGATTTAATTAAATGACAATAATGCATGTTATTGTCATAACAATTAATATATGTGTTTAATTAGCGTAGCAAGCGACTCTATGTGTAACCCATAACACCAAACGAGATGGCTCGTGATGCCGCTGTTGGGAATTCATATTGATTAAACCATCAATACCGCGAGTACGCAACGGATGGATCTATATTTAATGTTATGAATTGAAACACATAATTAAAACACATAATAAATAGTAACCTCAAATCTATTGAAAATAGATAACCACCAAGTCTTGATCTTGATCACGAACACTTCAATGGATCTCGTCTCACCACGAAACCCTAATCAACTATAGTGAGTTGATCTCTATCGAAAACTCACTCTACGCGTCTAACGAGAGCGTTAGGATGCTAGTGCTTAACCCACGAGCTTACGAACTAAACACGAATGCTAGTCGTAGAGACGAAACAAAGCCAACTCCCTTACAAGGGGTGCTGGAGAGTTTTTAGAGGGCAAGAGAGAAGATCAAAGAATGCTTTGATTTGAGGTGTGAATAAATGAAGACCTAGAGGCCTCCTTTTATACTAATAGGGTAGCTTAGGGAAAAAGCCATCCTCTTCTTGCCCTAGCCCATATGGTCGGCCATACCATGGGTTCCATGGGTCTCCATATTGCTTTTTGTTCCTTGTGAAATAACTATGTACAATACAAGTTAACTTTGGACTTAACGACCGTTAACCGTTACACTAACGAACTAACGACCGTTATGTATATTTCGTGGATTATATTAATTATAATTAATAGTATACATTAAACATATTAATTATATTTAATAAACGCTCTCTAAATGTATACGTGTGTGCCCCGATGGGCTCACGTAATTTCCAACCATATCACCATTGATTTACGAACGCATAACCAATAGCTAAAGCTTAAAAGTAAAGGTCCGGTGAAGCTCTAATTGAGGTAGTTAATTTTCTTTTAAAGTGTATTCTAGTTGAGTTTTACTAAAATTTATAATAGAGTAAATTGCAAAAATCGTCCCTAAAATTTGGCCAAATTGCAAGTTTCGTCCCAAATGTTTGAAAAGTGCAAGGATCGTCCCTGTGAGAAACCTTTGGGGCAAAAATCGTCCCTGACCAACATCAAATGACTAAAATACCCTTGTTTTCTTCTTTTTCTATATTTTTTTTTTCAGTTTTTTACACAAATGGTCCTTGTGTTTCGCAAGGTTTTACAAGTTTAGTCCTTATTTTTTTTAATTATTTATTTAACTATTAATATTAGTATTATTTTTTTATACGTTTTCGTCCGTTTTTCTTAAATTTTTGTCCGCTTTTCTTATGTTTTTTTCCATTTTCATACGTTTTCATCCGTTTTTCTTACGTTTTTGTCCGTTTTTCTTACATTTTTTCCGTTTTCATACGTTTTTGTTCGTTTTTATACGTTTTCGTCCATTTTTATACTTCTTGTCCATTTTATCCTTTTTGGTACGTATAAAAATGTAAAAAAAATGGACGAAAACGTATAAAATCGGACAAAAAATGGGCGAAAATGTATAAAAACAAATAAAACTGACAAAAATGTAAGAAAAATGGGCAAAAATGGATAAAACGGACAAACATAAGAAAAACGAAATAAAATGGATGAAAACGTAAGAAAACGGGGCGAAAACGTATAAATACGAACAAAAACGTACGAAAACGGAAAAAATGTAAGATAAGCTGACAAAAACGTAAGAAAGACGGATAAAACGTACAAAAATGGACAAAAATGTAAGAAAACAGGCGAAAATGTATAAAAACTTATGAAAGCGTAAGAAAATGGGCGAAAATATACAAAAATGGATAAATACTTATGAAAACGGAAAAAAAACGTACAAAAATGTAAGAAAAACGAACAAAAACGGATAAAACTGACAAAAACGGCCGAAAACGTTTAAAATGGATGAAAGCGTAAGAAAACGGGCGAAAACGTATAAAAACAGATAAAATTGTATGAAAACAAATAAAAACGGACAAAAACGTAAGAAAAACTGACAAAAACGGATAAAAACAGACAAAAACTTAAGAAAAACAGACGAAAACGTATAAAAACGTATGAAAACGGGCGAAAACGTATAAAGACGGACAAAAATGTATGAAAACAGAAAAAACGTAAGAATAACGGAGGAAAATGTAAGAAAAAGGAATAAAAGTAAGAATAACGGATAAAAACGTAAGAAAAACGGACAAAAACATATGAAAACGAAAAAAACATAAGAAAAACGGACAAAAACATAAGAAATACAGACGAAAATGTATAAAAAAATAATAATAATATTAATAGTTAAATAAATAATTAAAAAAAAAACAGGACTAAATTTGTAAAACCTGGCGAAACACAAGGTCCATTTGTGTAAGAAACTGAAAAGAAATATAGAAAAAGAAGAAGACAAGGGTATTTTAGCCATTTGATGTTGGTTAGGGACGATTTTTGCCCCAAAGTTTTCGTACAGGGACTATCCTTGCACTTTCCAAACATTTGGGACGAAATGTGCAATTTGGCCAAACTTTAGGGACGGTTTTTGCAATTTACTCTTTATAATATTAACGATGCTAATTATTTTGACACGATTGAAGCTAACCACGCAATCTTTTTGTTTGCTAAATAAATTTTGATATTTGCAAATGTTTGAAACATAAAAAAGAAATCGGGCATGCAGTGTTAATGGCAACAAAAACTAACATTTCGTGATACAATCAACATATCACAAATCTAGTTTTCATGTTACCAATCCAATTTGGCATGATATTAAAACGAGGGTACTACTGAGGAAAATTCAATTGCATACCTTTATTTTAGTGCATACCAATGGACAAGTCCTCACCTTCCATCCATTTTGATCTAATGGTATACATTAATCTATGATTTAATATGCTTAACCTTAATACTCCCAACTATATAAAGCATTTTCTTTTCTTTTCTTTTTTCATTCGCTTCATTTTTTTCACACACTTCGTGTATGTGTTTTCTCTGCTCTCATTCCCTCCATTCATAACCAGTTATCCCCACCCACAATTACCATTCCGATCATCATCATCGTTCCGATCATCATCACCATCACCATTCCGATCACCATCACTGTTCCGATCATCATCTCATCATCTCCATCACTGTTCCGATCACCACTCCAATTACCATCACTGTTCCGATCGACAGTTACCGTGCCTTTCATCATCACCGTACCAGTCACCATCACCATCACCACTCCGATCACCATCACTGTTCCGATCATTATCATCATTTTTTATGGCTTCTTTTGATCTGAAATAAGCGTTTGTTTCAGAAGCAGATTTGATTGATATTGTTGCGGTTGATAATGTTGTTGAATCAGTTGTTAATTATGTGAATCAAGTTGTTAACATTTCTTCTTATCAAGTTGCACACCAAGTGTTTGATGAAATGTGTGAGTAAAAAATGTTTGATAATCTTGTTATCTGCTTCTGTAATTTTGCTTATTAATTAAGTTGTTAGTTGAATTTATGCTTTTAACTGCATTTGAATGCTATTTTTGTGTCTAATTGTTGTTTTGAATATGCCCTATAGCGTATGTGTATCACCAGTGATATTTGTGAAGTTGATGATTATAAGCTGGTTTAGTATCACCAGTGATAATTGTTAGTCTGTTTATTTATAATTGTGCTTTTTTGTTGATGATAAGTTGTTGATTATAGTGTTATATTGCTTATTAGTTATGCCGTTAGTTTTAAGAGCTTAAACATGATTATAATTGTGCTTTTTTGTTGATGATAAGCTGTTGATTATAGTGTTATATTGCTTATTAGTATCGCTTTTAGTTTTAACAGCTTAAGCATGATGATAATTTGCAGTATCACCAGTGATATGTTTAGCTTTTTTATAAACATGATGATAATTGTGCAGTATCACCAGTGATATGTTTAGCTTTTTTATAAACATGATGATAATTGTGCAGTATCACCAGTGATATTTTTAGCTTTTTTATAAACATGATGATAATTGTGCAGTATCACCAGTGATATTTTTAGCTTTTCATAAACATGATGATAAATATGTTTAGCTTTTCATAAACATGATGATAATTGTGCAGTATCACCAGTGATATGTTTAGCTTTTCATAAACATGATGATAAATGGGCAGTATCAGCAGTGATATGTTTAGCTTTTCATAAACATGATGATAAATGTGCAGTATCATCAGTGATATGTTTGTTTATTTAGTTAAGCCTGTTGATGATATATGTGTAGTATCCCCAGTGATATGTTTTTTATAAGCTGTTTTTTGTGTTATCCTTTTGACTATGTGTTTTGTTACCTTCTTTTACAGCTTCTAGTGTTCTTAAAACTCCACAATCTTTTGCTCATCATGATTTTATTGATACTCCTGTTCGCACAGTTGCTCAAATGGTTCATTGGTTTTTGGGTGTTAAGAAGCCTAAAAAAAAGAATGTTAACAATCCTTCAAGAGCTAGTAATAAGGGATATATGAAGGATCGTATTAAGAGTGGGCGTGAGATAGCACTTGAGGAAAATAATAAGAAGAAGAAGGGATGTGGTATTTGTGGGTTTACTGATCACAACAGGCGAACTTGTCCACTGAGGAGTGGAGCAAGCGGAAATGGAGGTGATGGAGCAGGCGGAAGTGGTGGTGATGGAGCAATTGAAGTATGATTTTTAGTTATTGGTTTATTCTTTTATTTTTGTGACTTTATGGAATAT
Organism: Artemisia tridentata subsp. tridentata; assembly: GCA_021014915.2. Lineage (NCBI taxonomy): Eukaryota > Viridiplantae > Streptophyta > Magnoliopsida > Asterales > Asteraceae > Artemisia > Artemisia tridentata. Next base: position 291,687,869 of record CP139505.1, on the reverse strand, counting down.
TTGTGACATTTATCACTTGTGATAAAGCATTAAAGTGTTTAAATAGTTTTCATCATTTTTTTTTATGAATTTTTTGTTGATTAGAATGATTGAATTTCTGTGTATCCCTTGTGATACTTTTTCTGGATTTATTAGTTTATAGCATCTCAAGTGTTTATTTGAGTTTTATCACCTGTGATACATTCAAAATCACACACTGGTTTATATAATTCAAAGGCATTTAAAACCATAAAGAATAAACTTCTCATTTGTACATTCATTGCATCAAACTTTGTATATTGTAAATATGCAAGCTGTTTCATCAACCATTTATCAGATATGACATAAATAGAAAACATTCATATGAGGTATCACTGGTGATATCACATTCATATGAGGTATCACTGGTGATAGTATCTCCTGGTATTCTAAAAGCAAAGAACATGTAAAAACAAAAAAAAATAAAAATAATTGCATGTATATTTAAAACCATAAATAATAAACTGCATCTGTCTTCATTTCCCAAAATCCAGATGAAAGATAATACAAAGATACCATCGTTTTTTTTTTTTTTTTTTTTTTTTTTTTTGCATAGCTATCAGCTAATCCTAGATGCATTCAGATTCCGCAAAATCCAGAACAAAATATAGCACAATATCCACCACTAGGGAATGTGGTTCAGGACCTAATAGAGCCTCCCGTCATTCTTAGGTAACCCCAAACTTGGACAGTTGTCCGTCACATTCCGTGGCTCGGCAGTGCTTCAATGGATTTTTGCTTATCAAATTCTTAATCCTAGTTTAACCAACATTGTTTAGAAATTTAAAATACACAAAACATAAACATAAATTGTCTTTGAAAATAAATTGTCTTTGGAAAAGCATGGAAGTCAACTAATTCTTTTCTTATGCTGCCCTTTTCTTCATAGCTGCTTCAACCATAATCTTCATCTTTTCTTTATCACTGCTTCAACCATAATCTGAATTTCTGTGTATCCCTTGTGATACTTTTTCTGGATTTATTAGTTTATAGCATCTCAAGTGTTTATTTGAGTTTTATCACCTGTGATACATTCAAAATCACACACTGGCTTATATAATTCAAAGGCATTTAAAACCATAAAGAATAAACTTCTCATTTGTACATTCATTGCATCAAACTTTGTATATTGTAAATATACAAGCTGTTTCATCAACCATTTATCAGATATGACATAAATAGAAAACATTCATATGAGGTATCACTGGTATCACTGGTGATATCACATTCATATGAGGTATCACTGGTGATAACCTACCAAAAACTGAATAAGACATCTACAACTGATTTATCACTGGTGTTAATCTACCAAAATCTGAATAAGGCATCTACAACTATTTTATCTCTGGTGATAATCTACCAAAATCTGAATAAGACATCTACGACTGTTTTATCTCTGGTGATAATCTACCAAAATCTGAATAAGACATCTACAACTGTTTTATCTCTGGTGATATGTTACCTAAAATTGAAGTGAGTCACTACAAATGTTTCGTTATCATCGCAGATCTTCTACTAGCAAAAACTGAACTAAATAGCTACAACTGCTTTTTATCACTAGTGATAACCTACCAAAAACTGAAGTAATGCATTACAATTTTTTTTATCACTAGTGATATAATACCAAAAATTGAATGACATCTATTTTATCATCATCACAGATCTTCTACTACCAAAAACTGAATAAAATAACTACAAATGCTTTTTATCACTAGTGATACTATACGTATGATACAAAGCAGATTTAAAACATCAATCATAAGTAAAAATATCACTCCAATGCAGTTAAAAACAAAAAAAAAAAACAACTAACAGCTTAATTAATAAGCAAAATTGCATGACCGGATAACAAGATCATCAAATATTTGTCACTCACACATTTTATCAAACACTTGGTGTGCATCCATATATACAAAATTTGTTATATCAGTCCTATGTATCATTCTTTGATAAATAGCAATACCATTGATAAATAAGCACAATATAACAATAAAATAAGCAGTTTGAATCACCGTACCATCATTTCGATACTCATTAGGTTCATTTTGAACCGTTTTTTTTTCATGTATCTGCTTGTGCACTCGTCGATTATTCCATTTTTGTGTTTTATTGATGATTTGAACGGTTAAAAAGCGGTTATTTTTTATTTGTTATGGTAGTTTTTGATGATGGTTAGAGAGAGAAAGTGGGTTTTTTGTGATATGAAATGTGTGGAAAGTGAGAGGTAGGGGGTGGGGTTGGTGGGTAAGTTTGGTGAGTTGGCAAAAATGGTCCTTCCGTGTTTTTTATTATTAAAAATTGTCTTTTAATCCGACGCTTCTGATTGGTCCATTGGTATGTGGCACTTTTTGAGTATGTGAAATAAAGCTTTAATCCACTATGCGAACGCGTGTTTTCTTTTAGTTTTTAATAAAGTGAAATCGGCCAAAAGTTTCTTTTTATTAAAAGCACACAAAAAACAAAAGATCCTACTGAATGAACCTTAATCCACTAAACCTATATAATAGAAGCTTTTGATAAATGTGACTAGGTTGATGACCTATTTGTTAGAAAATGGGTTTTTCAAATTGAGTTTTTGCAAAATGTGGACACTATTTAATATATTTATATATTATATATATTTATATTTCTGGGCTAAAATAGGTTCGAAGCTTTTGAACTTATGCGAGCCCGCACGACCTGTGGACACGAATGCAGCTCTGTAACCTCGCATACGTGCGAATCTTTTTGCTGCAGATTTCGTTTCCAATTTTAATATGTTTCCAGATTTTGTATCCATTTAATTTTAGAACTGATTTAAACTTTGAGAACAAGTTTATACAGAATCAGTTTTATATATGAATGGAAGATATCAAATAGTGTTAACAGATTTGCAAATCTTTTATTATTAGCTGATATTTTATCTTGGTGACCAAGATAGGTTTAGGCTATATAATAAACGTTTTGTTCATTCAGTTTTATACACAGAAAAATAAAACGCAACTCCTATAGCAGACGATTTCCAGCAGTCCTTCGATCGAAACACGCTTCGCTTCAGTGATCTATCAGGCAAGTTGTCAGGTCCAGCTGTACAACAGATTTGGACGCTGTACCCTGGGAAACAGACGGCGAATCTGTTTTAAGGGAATCGTGTTTAACACGAGCCTCGTGCCACAACCTTTACTGCTTTATATATTTATCGGTCATAGTGTTTGTCTTCTGCTTCTACCATTTTCTGCCTGTTTTTAATTTTCTGCTATTTACTGTTAATTATATTCCTTGTAATCTGATTTTATTAATAAAAAGTGTACACCATTTCCCACAGTCTTAAAACAGATTATGTGTAACATAATTAAAACACTTTTCTTAAATCGGATTAATTTTAATTAACAGATTTATAACTGTTGGGAATACGTTTAATTAATATCAAGTGTCGGTCATTATTTTATGTAATAGCTTGCTTAAGTTATAGGCCTTTAAGTTTGTTTAAATGGCTTGGCCCTTGTAGAAGGTCCATGGGCCGTGGCCTTGTTTTTAGTTTCTAGAAAGAATGCACAAGAGTGTTGCCCTAACACTCTTGTCCTATAAATACTATATGTAATCATACTATTATCTTGTTGGTTATTTCATATATGCAAGCAATACTTTGTCATTCTCTCGTGTGAAGTAATCGACCATTATATATTTCTTTCTCTCATCTCTATCTTACTCATATACTTGTGTTTATACTATTATGGAGACCTAACAAGTGGTATCAATCGCCTAAAGATCATTGAGTAGTGTGTTTAAGAGTAGTTCGTAGTTTCTTCTTCGTGTACAAGTTGGTTTTGTGTTTACTTTGTGACAAAATCTCATTTCTAGCACTCATTCTTCATGATTGTAAAGTGTTAAGAACTATATAGTGTTTAGAAGTTTGATTCATAGTCGAAAGGTTGAATCTTTTTGATTTACATTTGCTTAATATCGTAGTTTAAGTTTCGATCCTTTATCGAAATTGGTCAAATTTCTTTTAAAACGTTAAAGCTTAAAAGTTTCTTATTATTTAAGTCATTTACAACATTTTTGATCAAAAGGAATCGCTAGTTAAGCTATTTTACATTCAAATTTAGTTGTTTTTGTTTTCCGAATATCCATCGGAATTGCACTTAAGGGTTTGTCGAAATTGAAGATTGAGGGTTTATCGGAATTGACAACTAGGGATTATCGGAATTCAGACTAAGGGTTCATCACAATTCGTCAAAAGTTCTTTTTCAAGTTTCACGGTTTACTTAGTATATTCCTAGCTTGTATAAGCTTGTGAAAATACTTCGACTTTTTGGAAATCTCCTATCTTGTATAAGTTAGTGAGATAACATCGGAATTGCAAACTGCCATCGCAATTGCACTTTCTATCGAAATTGCTAAGTTGCCATCGCAATTGCACTTTCTATCACAATTGCCAAGTTCCATTGCAATAATCTATCAAAATTGCCAAGTTCTGTCGCAATTGCAAAGTCTATCGCAATTCAGCTAGCTTATTGGAATTGACCAAGTTCTGTCGCAATTCACTTTATTTTGTCGGAATTGGATAAATCCATCGCAATTGTAACTTTGTCGCAATTCAGTTAACTCGTCGCAATTGGTAAACTGTGAACAGTGTTTGTCAAAATTGGACATGAACAGTAAACTTAACCAAAACCAAACTTCATAACTCACAACACACCTCTCAATTGTCTACAAGATCCATAACAACACAAGTTAACTAATCACAATCATGTCTCAACCATCTTATTTCAACTACTTTCAACAGCAGTATCCTCAGCAACCGTAGTATCCTCAACAACAACTATTCATGCAACAACATCAATTCTTTCCACAACAACAATCCCCTCAACAACAACCATACCAACAACAGCCAATGCAATCCTTCCCACTTCCTGCAAAACAACCACATTGGTTTGATCAAATGTGTGAGGCCATCAGTAGCCAACAATCTAGACATGAAGCTAGATCACTTGAGACACCTCCAATGCTCACTCCTGGTAATTATGTTCAATGGGCAAGTCGATTCTTAAGGTTCATAGAACTCAAGAAACCACATGGCAAATATATGAAAAAGGTTATAATTGAAGGTCCATTCCAAATGCCAACTACAACGGTTCCTAGAGATGCAACTGCTATTCCTCCAAGACCTGACACCGTGACCCCTGTTCCTGAAAATCAACTTATTGCAGAGCAAATACTTCATCGTGAAGAAAATGAAATTGCAATGTCATATATTCTTCAGGGAATACCTAATCCGATTTTCCGAAGCATTGATGCTCAGAAAACAGCTAAGGATATGTGGGAACACGTTCATCTCTTAATGGAAGGCACTGGACTGAACCAAGAAGACATGGAATCCAAACTTTACCTCGAATATACAATGTTCATGATTGAATCAGGGGAGTCACTTGAGTCTTATTACCATCGGTTCACAAACATCATCAATGACTTGGACATACACAACATTGTTTTACCAAGGATTGCAATCAACACTAAGTTTCTCAGCTGTCTTGGTCCTGATTGGAAAAAAATATGTCACATTTTGTTGATGCAAATAATGTTCTAAAAACGTTATTAATATCTTTCGATAACTTCACGTTTTGATGATAACAAAATGTGAAATCACTTTACGTTAAAATTAACGTAAACAAGTTTTTAGTCGAAATATCCCGTTTCTACGTAAATCACTCTAGGTATGAACAAACAAATTTACAAATTGACAAATGATCAAGGAAGTGAATTTATGTTTCAAACTTCACATTTTTAATGTGACAAAACATTTTTTTCAAAAATATATCTGACAAGTTATTTTTGAATTATAAAGAAATGTTTTATTGGAAAAATAAGTTTAAAAATCATAACAGCTATTTTTCCCCCTAAATCAGCTCCAAACTTCCCCAAATAAACTTTTACCACTAAAAACAAAAATTGGAGCGTCCTTGTCTAGCACGGTACCTCGGTACCACTGAATTTAGTGGTACCGTGTGATATTTAGTGGTACAGTGTCCTTATAACGGTCAGATTTCTTCTACCTATAAATACCAGCCCTCTTCACAGTTTTTGGACATCCTTTTTCACACACAACTTTCTGAGTTTAAAACTCTTATCACTTCTTGTTGGGAATTATAATTTGAGTTGATAAGTACAAAACCACAAATGAAGAATGAAACAAGTGTGAAAGATGAAGGACCAAAGAAGACAAAAGAAAAAATTCTATTTAGAGATAAAGATTACAAAATATACGGTTAGGAATCCTTTGTTAACCTTAATCCTCTATTATATAAAGAGGGTTTGGGGCGTTAGTTTTAGTACAGATGTTAAAGATGTAACATCAGGAAAAGGGGTGTGTGTGTAACCAGGCGTGAGTCTTGTTTAGACGCCCAGGTTTAAAGTTTTGGTTAAGCCTCAAGGATCTTTGATCCCTGTTAGAGTAAGTAACCATGCTACACTTGATCACGTAGCATTGGGGCTGTTTGTGTTTGTAAGTAGTTGTTAGAGATGATGACGAAGAACCATGTAATGATAATATTGATTCTATGTTTGAATATTCAGCCTATGTTATCATGTTCCTAGATATAAGACCTAATAAGTCTTAAGCTTTAAACGATTTTCACAATTGGTATCAGAGCTTGGGAGCTCTCGATATCTAGGGATCATACAATGTTTTGTCGATGAAAAGAAGAAAAATTCGTAACTGGTTTCTATTTTCGCAACTTACTGCCGAGCTATTTTCAAAGGACGATAACTCCTTCGTTAACTGTTGGATCGGGCTAAAATTTTTACTAGAGATTCTTAAAATACCAAGGTACACTTTCACTGGAGGGATCTTCGATCTGAGTGCTAGATCGTCAGGTATTAATTTTTGAAAACTGCTGCAGAGGAGTTTATGATTTTCAAATTTTAGGGTTTTTGGCATCTGGAAATTCATGAATTTGTTCTTATTCGGTTATATTCCTCATTGAAGCTTTAAATTCATGTGTTAATCTGGTCTACACAGCAACTTTGAATTAATTTTCAATCGATTGGTTAGGGTTTCTTGATTTCTTTATTGTTTCAAAGAAACCCTAGATATTTAAGGTTGCTCTATTGGTTCTATCTGGTATTGTGATCTGGTAATCGTTGTGTGCTGCTACTGGGTTTTTAATGCTGTTCAACGTCACAAGTTTGTACTGGTTTGGTTTTAGTACTGCTAGTAATAGCAGTTAGTACTGCTTCTTCATTCGAGTTCGTACTGTTCATTCCATGATTAGTACTGCTATAGAATTGTTTGTACTACTCACGCAACTCGTTCGTACTGCTCGCGATAATTAGTCCTGCTCGTGTGACCTTCTATGTTACTGAAACGTGAGTGTGCACTGCTTATGAAGGTTCATTTGTACTGCTTTCATAAGGATCCTATCTGCTTGGTATATGTTAAGATGGGAAAATATGTGCGCCTTGATACTTACGCTGCTATACATAAGACTTTACACTGGTTGTTATTATTTTGGTGTGATTCGTGCACGATAGGGTGTTAAATAAAATAATAAGCAGCTTCATGGTTCAAGCTCATATGGTTGGGTGAATATGATGAAGGCAGGTTGATTGATAATCACACACACTGATGTTAGAGTAAGGGGAAGCATTGGTTGCTCTCGGATAGCACTAATGTTTGGTTCTCGGATGTGGTTAACAGTTCTTGGCTATTACACACACATAATGTTTTTGGCGTTTAGATTTTTCTTCTTAATGGTATACAATGGCTCGTTTTTATTTGTTCTAATGGGAGAAGAAGATTATTTATTCCGTATTTGACGATGAAGTAGAATTTTTCGAGTTTGTATTCTTATCATATCTTAAAGTGAGGTGTAACACTTTAAAGATAACTTGTCCGTGCGTTCAAGTGGTGACTACGAATTGACAAACACTTTAAGGAGTTACGTTATTGTGCTCAATGTCTCATTGAAGATGAGTTTTATTGTCAAGAGATTGCGGTCTCCCTATACATCTTGTATACGTTCGAAGTCATATTTAGTACAAGATATAAGACACAAGGTTGAGTTATTCTACTTCAGCATCACCTTGGTAATGGTTAGTTTTCTTCATCATTACATAAAGCTTACAGAATTGAAGATTCAACAAATGGTTAACATATGGGTTTCAGGGGAAGCTTAATGTTCAGATGATTAACCATTTATATGCTACATCGAGGTGAAGGTTTTTCACAATTACTAGTTGGTATTTTTACGGATAGATTAGGATTTTTTTGTCTTGAGTTCATTTATAAAAGTAAGCGTTTTTGGTGTTCGTTCATGAAGGGCAATTCAAGACATTGGAAGACTAGATTGGAAGTATGATAGTGGTTCGTAGTTGTGATGATCAAAGTTGCTTTTACTTAGAGTCCCCTAGTAGATAATACAAAAAGGGGAAGAAGATTTATAAATAAGAATTGCAACTTGAAGATCCTTGGTAGAGCATGTTATTTAAGTTCACGTGGTGAGCTTAAGGGGAAGATTTCATTCATGGAAAATCGAGTCGAAGGTTTTGTAATTATCAACTAGGGAAAGATTGTTGGGAATTATAATTTGAGTTGATAAGTAAAAAACCACAAATGAAGAATGAAACAAGTGTGAAAGATGAAGGACCAAAGAATACAAAAGGAAAATTCTATTTAGAGATAAAGATTACAAAATATACGGTTAGGAATCCTTTTGTAACCCTAATCCTCTATTATATAAAGAGGGTTTGGGGCATTAGTTTTAGTACAGATGTTAAAGATGTAACATCAGGAAAAGGTGTGTGTGTGTAACCAGGCGCGAGTCTTGTTTAGACGCCTAGGTTTAGAGTTTTGGTTAAGCCTCATGGATCTTTGATCCCTGTTAGAGTAGGTAACCGTGCTACACTTGATCACGTAGCATTGGGGCTGTTTGTGTTTGTAAGTAGTTGTTAGAGATGATGACGAAGAACCTTGTAATGATAATATTGATTATATGTTTGCATATTCCGCCTATGTTATCATGTTCCTAGATATAAGACCTAATAAGTCTTGAGCTTTAAACTATTTTCACACTTCTTCTCTTCTTGATCATTTAGTTTAGTTTTCTTTTTTTTAAAAGAGTGATCCAATCATCCAACCAAGAGATCACCTTCATTCCTCTACTAGTGCAAGAGAAGAACACAAGGTATCAAAGAAAATGCAAAGTGTTGTAGTTATAGTTAGTGCACTTGTAACACTTATTACATATTTGTTGTATCCTAGCATAAATCAAGTTCATTTTCTTTTGAGTAGTTTGTGAGAGTAGATCACTGTGATCTTGTTGAGATCTTTGAGATCTCTTGTAACTTGTGAGCTTGTGAGTTGATCAAGTAGATCTAGGGTAGATCAGGTAGATCGAGTCAAGTGAGAGTAGATCATTGTGATCTTGTTGAGATCTTGGAGATCTCTTGTAGCTTGTGGGCTTGTGTGTTGATCAACTGGATCAAGGGTAGATCGGGTAGATCGAGTCAAGTGTGTTGATTGTGTGAAGTAGTAAGGATCATGTGGATCGTGGTGGATTGGTACTAGCTAAGATTAGTACTGGACATTTAGCTTAGTGTCGGAAATAAGGATAAGCGACGTTGTACGGTTTTCTCCGCCTTAAGGGAGCTTTGTTGACATAGTGCTTAGAACTCTAGAGTGTTGTACTCGGGGAGTGGAGTAGGGCGAAGAAGAGCTTCGTGACTGAACCACTATAAATATCTTTGTCCCGTTTTGATCTTTCCATCTCATTTCTTTATATTTATTGTTTATATTAGTTAGTATTGTTTAGTGTTCATATTGGTGTTGATTGATTTCACAAAAGAATCGAATCAAAGTTTTTCACAAGTAAAGTTTTAAAACGAATTAAAAACTGGGAAAACTATTCAACCCCCCCCCTTTCTAGTTTTCCACAATTGGTACCAGAGCCATGTGAGACAAGATTTTAAAATAAATTGTATTTTAAAACTTGAATCAATCAATGGATTTCGACAAATATCAAGAAGGGCAATCTATGCAAAGACCACCACTTTTCGAAACCGATTGTTTTATATATTGGAAAACAAGATTCGAAACGTATGTGAAATCAAAAGACAATGATCTTTGGCATATTATTATCGATGGTTAGTTTCAACCGATTGAAAAGAATCCGGAAACTAAAAGGGAAGAAATAGTTCCTTACAATAAACAAAGTGATAACCTTAAAAGAAAATTAGCCAAAAATGATGAGGCTAAAATGATGATTTATAATGCTTTGCCGAAAAAGGAATTTGAAAGAATTTTTTTGTGTAATACGACAAAAGAAATTTGGAAAACTTTGTTAGTCACTCACCAAGGTAATAATCAAGTCAAAGAGAACAAGATAGATCTTCTTGTGCAACAATATGAATAATTTTCCATTCCGGAAGATGAATCTATTGATAATGCTTTTGCTAGATTTAATACTACTATTACTAGTCTTAAAGCTCTTGATGAAAGTTATTCTAGCAAGAACTATGTTAGGAAGTTTCTTAGAGCTCTACATCCCAAATGGAGAGCAAAGGTCACCGCCATTGAAGAGTCAAAGAACTTGGCGACATTATCACTTGATGAACTAATAGGAAACTTGAATGTTCATGAAATGATAATCAAGAAAGACTCCAACATAGTCAAAGGCAAAAACGAGAAAGTTAGATCTCTAGCATTAAAAGCCAAAAAGGAGTCTAGTGATAAGGAAAGTTCGGATTCCGATTGTGGAGACGAAGAATATGCACTAGCTGTTAGAGATTTTAAGAAGTTCTTTAGGAGAAGAGGTAGGTTCGTTATACAACCTCGTGATGAAAAGAAGTCGTCACAAAAGAACGAAGATGAGAAGAAAGGAAAGAGTGATAGGAAATGTTTTAGATGCGGAGATCCCAATCATCTCATAGGAGAATGTTCCAAACCACCGAGAACAAACAACCAAAGAGCTTTCATAGGAGGTTCTTGGAGTGATAGCGGTGAAGAAGAAGAGAAGAAGCCCAATGACGAAACATATTTTATGGCTCAAGCTTCAAATGAGGTACATTCCGACTCTTCTTATTATAGTGATGATAATTCGTCAATAGATGATAATAGACTATATGATGAATATAATAAACTATGTGAAGTAAGTTCTAAAATCATAAGTAGAAACAAAACACTAAAAGGAACATTGCATGAACTCGAAGTGCAAATTTTAGAACTAGAAGATCAAGTAAAAAGACTTGAGAAAAATAAAGAAATAGATATTGGATGTAGGTCATGCATGTGTCTTCGAGTAGAAAATGAAAAACTCAAAGAAAACGCTTTAAGGATCATTAAGCTTGAAAAAGGAACAAAGACACTTAATGATATGCTTGAAAATGTTAGGTATAGTGAACATGCCGGAGCGGGCTTAGGATTTGACCCAAACAAAGCTTCTAAAAGTGATACTAAACAAGTAAAATTTGTAAAGTCTAGAGAATCTGAAATAGCAGAGGACCGTACCACTAAAGGTACAGACGGCACCACTAAAATTAGTGGTACCGTGGTACAGTCTGGTGCTAAAGTCAGAACAGGGTTGATTTTAAAAAATAACTTAAGTCCTAAACCGAGTCACATAGTTGTTAATAATGTTGAAGTACCTATTGCTAGTGAAAAGGAAGTCAAAAGTTTTTACAAACCTTTGTCAACCCCCGGGCTTGGTTTTGTAAAACCTGATATTAGATCAAAGACTCCTCCACCTAGAAAAACAAATGTTCCTAAACCTCGGTCAAGAACTCCTCTACCGAGAGGTAACTTTAGAAGACAAAGTTATCCAATTAACTGTCCTGTAACTTGGAGTAACTGTCAACTACAAAGTTACTTACCATGGAAAATTTGTCCTCCATTTCAACATCCAAGCCAAATGCAAGAAATGCATGGGATGTTTAACACTAACAACTTTGGACCCATGAGATATTGGGGACCAAATGTTTGAGTTTCTATTTTGCTAGATAGATATGATTGAGAATCGACTTGGAGTCCGACGAATGGAGTATGATTAGTGATTGCACTAATCTCATGACGGAAAATCAAGTCTTGTCTCATATTACTTAGCATACAACAAAGGTTGTGTCACGTTTTTAAGTTTAAACAAAACCTCAGGCTAAGGTACACTTTCTCAAAACCTCCTTACTATTAGATATATTGAGCATGTAGTGTTCTTAGAATCTAACTTAGTAAGCACTTACATAATGGACGTGAAAAGTGCATTCCCAAATGGTTTTGTCAACAAGGAGGTTTATGTAGTACAACCTCCAGGATTTGTTGATCCATAAAAACCATATCATGTTTATAAACTCAAGAAAGCACTCTATGATCTTAAACAAGCCTCCTAAGCTTGGTAAGACATATTAAAGGCTTTATTACTTAAGCATGATTATACCATGTGAATGGTTGACATCACACTTTTCATAATGAAACGAAATTCACATCTCATCATTGCTCAAATATTTTTCGACAACAATTATATCAGACTCAACTTGTCCAGAGATGTACAATGATCGTTCAAAGATCATGCGTGACAAGTTTGAGATGAGCATGATGAGTGGATTAAGTTTCTTCCCTAGCCCTCATATAATATTACTTGAAGATAGTATCTTCTTAAATCTAAGTATACTAATATATATATATATATATATATATATATATATATATATATAAGATATTTAGATTAGATTCTTAAATCTAAGTATACTAATATATATATATATATATATATATATATATATATATAATATATATATATATATATATAAGATATTTAGATTAGAACAATCTTAATCGATGAAAACACCTATGTCTGCGGAGACGAATCTCACAAGAGACGATGAAGGTGAGTACGCGGATAGTACTAAGTTTAAGGGCATGATAGGTAGTTTACTCTACCTAACGTCAAGTAGGCCCGATATCATGTCTAGTGTCTGCCCCTGTGCCCGCTTCTAAGAAGGATCCCAAAACTTCTTATCTTAAAGCGGTTAAGTGTATCTTCTGATGCAATAAAGGCACTATACACTTGGGATTGGTGTAGAAACTAATGTCTATACCAACTCTGATAATGCGGGAGATAATGTGGATCAAAAAAGTAAGAGTGATGTTTGTACCTTCATGGGTTGTTGTCAAACTTCTTGGTTCTCCAAGAAACAAATGACTCTTGCTATCTCCACGACCGAAGCCGAATACGTAAGCACCGAAAAGGCATGATAACAAGCACTATGGATAAAACAAACTCTAATCGACTGCGACATCCATCTCAATGACAATCCTATGAAGTACGACAACCGAGGTGCAAATTGACTTGACCAAGAACCCCGTGGAATGCTCATGTACGAAGCATATCGAAGTACGTCATCTACTCCGTCGTGATAATGCCAAAGAGGAAACATTTCTATTGAAAAGGTTCCCTCAAAGGAAAATATCGTCGATATCCTAACCAAACCTCTCAAACAAGAACCCTCTAACTTTCTTCGTCTAGCTCTAGTAATGATGGAACACATTCCGTGAATTTCACAATTCCCACGTGTTCAAATACGTTCTTTAAATCCCTCTTATGACTACTTAAATATTTCACTGGAAATATTGAAGTCATCCCTTATGTGTCGTCTCATGACCATTAAATATTTCACTAGAAATATTAAGTCATCCTTCACATCTCTCGCATGACTACTTGAATAGTTCACTGGAAATATTGAAGTCATCTCTTATGTCTCGTCTCATGGCTTTCTAATATTTCACTGGAAATATTAAGTCATTCTTCACATCCCTCCAAATGACTATTTGCGTATTTCCTTGGAAATAACAAAGTCATCCTTTCACGTCTAGCTTCAACGTTCAAATCCCAATGGACTCATCTTGTAAAAGAGTTTATGACTATCTATTTCATTGGAAATATCTAAAGTCATACCTAATATCGCTCTAATGACTACCTATGTATTTCCTCGGAAATACTAAAGTCATTTCTTGTCATCTAGCCTAGTCGTTTCCATTAAAAGAGTTTATTAGGTATAAACTCTCCCCTCGCGTCAAAAAGTCTTACTAATTAAGTAAGATTAATTCGTCAAAAATCAAAATGAAACAAAAATTAGTCTCAGAAGTGCATGGCTCCACTAAAGTGGCACGGCACCACTAAACATTAGTGGTACCGTGTGTCTGACAGACTCATTTTTCTTCCTCTTTCCCTCTGCATACTCATTCAAAACAATACTTCAACTTCTCCTCTTGCTACCAAAACCGAATATCACACCCTAATCCAACTACACTCTTGTCAATTAAGATCGAGGCATTGCATTTAAAGAATATCAATCACTACAATATCAATTGTAAGTAAATTAACTTTAATTTCTTTATAATTTGAGTCTAGGGTTTGTTCTTATGCATAAAATCGAATTGGGGATTTTCAATTTTGGTTAAATTTTTATGCAATTAGGACTAGGATTTGACAATGTATAATTTACATGATTCCTTAATCATAGGATTTGCATAAACCCACTTACATCATATATCTTAGTCCAAATTTCACTATTTATATTGGAATTAGATTATATATTTTTAGTAGAATCATGTCTAGGATACTTAAAATTGAATTAGGAGTCATTAACATTCAAGCTTTTCAACTTTAAGATTTTTGGCGCCAAATTGACGCATTTGCCAAACACCCCAATTTCATTGTTTTCAAAAAATTTCACACATCAAGGATCATGAAACATTTTTCGTTCATTGTTGATGCAAACTAAAAATGTTCTTGCATTCATACATGATCTCACAAATATTGATTGAATTACATAACTAATATGTATTCTTCGACATATTTGATTGAGCAAAAGTGAAGTTAGGAGCGTTTGGGTAATCTCATTATTTTTGTTTTAGAGTCGAGATTACCGCACCTCCATATTGTTTGCATATAGGCACACACACTAGAAATGTGATCATCAAAATACAATAAGTTAACATATACATACTTATATTTTTGTAGGTAACAATGCCTCGTACCGATTACCAAGACACCAAATCTTACATCCCTTTAGTAATCGATGATCCAAACATTCCCGATGAGCAAAAAGCTTATCTTCTTAAAGTCCAACATCGATATATACACGAAGGTCGTGTAGTCGATGCTTATTTCGCTCCTTTGAATGGCATAAATGTATGCTTTCCCACTATCCACTTTGATTGTTTATATAAAATAAATGATCAAATTTGTCCTCGTTTCACCCTCAAATTCTATAGCCGTGTTCGTACCTTCAATGATCTTGAGGGTAATGTCTTCCTAGATTTTTGGATTCAAAATGAACATATCGTTTTGTCCATCACCGAACTCGGTGACATTCTAGATGTTCCTTCCTATGGTCAATGTGCCTACACAGAAGCTCATTCCTTAGAGTCACTTCACTATCATCTTGAAAGTGAAGGTCCATATCTTACCGAAATTCCCGACCTCCAAAGCATAAAGCAACATGTCCAAATCCCCCGAGTCGCCAACACGTACCAAAAATGTGATGGTTCTATAGTTCACCTCGACCCAAACCGTATCTATCTCAAGGAAATTCTTCCCGATCTTAAAAATTGGGAGCTTCTTCTTCGTGAGAATGTCTTGTGTCTTGCGGGTAACCGAGATCATGTTCTGGAAAGTCTAGCCCACATGCTCTATTTCCTTGGTAACGAGGAGCCATACAACCTCACATACTATATGGCAAAAAGAATGGAAAACATTCATAGTCGGTCCGATAAGCTCATGCCATACGGTATGTTGCTTACTCATCTCTTCCGTTGGGTTATGGCTAATTACCCACATCTAAATAACGTCGACCATTTTTTTGTTGATCCCATCATGAAACCCCTTGGTAGACCACAACGTCGCACAAAGCAACGTAGTGACAAAGGGTCTAAACGTGGTCGTAAATCCACCTCCGATGCTACTTTCTCTTCTTCCTCCTTCCGTCATGGATCATCATCTCACCCTATGGATGAGGATGATGATGAAATGAATGAAGAAGGAACTTCTCGTGCTCGTACTCCTTCACCCGACACTTTTTTCTGTAATATTGACACGTCATCCTTCACACCAACAACCGACCTTCCTTACAACAACACCAACCTTAACGCGGTGATGAGAAGGCAAACACCGATGTACAATCGACAAGTGTTCATGCATGAGCAAACCATCGGGGGGTTCAAGTCAATTGGAAAGGCACTCATGGGGATCGGGAACAAGATCAAGAAGTTGGGGAAATCGAGAGATTAGACAATGCTAACTTAATTAGTATTATTAACTCAAGTAGTATTAAACTATTACTAATGGGGTCTTGGCTACGGTTATTTAACATTAACAAGTTTGGCTTAACTTAGTATTTCTAACTTGGCATGGGTTACTTTGGATAGTTAATGAAGCTTAATGCTTGATTATATTTATGAGCTTTATTTAGTTCATATATTTTATTTTACATTTTTCTTGCATGCACTAGATGATCATATTACTTGATATATTGCATGCTTAATAGTAGCCTAAACTTAGATAATCACATGTTCTTGTTTGTTGCTAGTTGTGGCTAGTGTTATGAAAACTATGTGATTATTCTTTAGTGAATTGAGGCAATAGGATTTGCTGTAAATAGTACCCCTAGGATTACCCATTTAGGCAGCCTAAATCCTGCAGAACTGGTAAAAATGTCAACTGCAGGTCACGGAACCACTAAATAGGGCACGACACCACTAAATTTAGTGGTACTGTGGGTGATTTAGTGGTACTGTCCCCTGGGAAGACGTTTTTAACTATTTGCTTTCACTTTTTGACTTCCTTTCCCTTAGAATTTGCAAACATGTGCTGATTCCAACACTCCTAATTCCCTAAACTCACCATCCTACCTATCCTTGCATGCCTTTGATTTGGCTATTTAAGCTCTTATCATGCATTAATCTTCCTCACCATCACACATTTATCATAAACTCACCATGTCTTCTACCATGGCTACCACCTCTCACAAAGCAAAGAAACCAAGACTCAACATAAAACCATCCAATGAAATACTTCTCATTGATCTTACATTGGATGATGATGAAGACGTTCATACACCATTACCCTCCACCAATTCAATCTCATCAATTTCTACACCTTTGGCTCCTTCTAAAGCCACCTCTATAAGGCCAACCTCATCATCCTCTTCCACAATTAGGACTATCACACCCTTATCTCCACCTAGTCCTCCTCAACCATTGGCACTAACATTCACCCTATCACCAACAAATCCTTTTGAGCTTGGGCCCAACACATCATCATCTTTCGCCTCTCCATCACCACAAACACTAATGGGTCACCCCATTTTCTACCCTCTAGAGCCACATAGCCTAAGTTGTGCATGTTGTCATCACAACCGAAACCTCATTTTCAATCTTAGGGATAAATTGAACTTCATGTTCTCCTACCTTGAATACCTCTTAACACCACCACAAGGACCCATTATATCACTTCCTCCACCAACCAATAGCCCAAACAACTAAACATTTTCATGTTTAGTTTCCAAAAATAAAAGTCTAGGATTCCTTTTGTTATTGAAGCAAATCTTAGGGCCTCTTGTCACTAAAGATTTATAAGTGCTTCTTTTAGTTTGTTTTTATTTTTATGTTGTAGTCATACCTTATGTATGGCATTTCTTTTTATTAATGGATGGGCTTATTATGTGGTTGTTTTATCTTTTATGGTGTTTGGCTTCTTAGCCATTTTCTTAGTTTATGGTTGGATATTTGTCTTCATTGCTACATGTTAGATATTGTATATGTGTCATCTAACTTTGTTTTGTAGCAAGAACCATTGCTCGATTCCTTGGTGTCCTCCAAACAAGGGAGAGTATACATCAAGGGGGAGCCTTAGCAACCTTTTTGCTTCGACAAAAAGGGGGAGAAATGGGATATAAACTTATGCTAAAAACTTGTTAAAATTAATCTTTAACTTAAAATGAGTTTATGTTTTGTCATCATCAAAAATGGGGAGATTGTTGATGCAAATAATGTTCTAAAAATGTTATTTATATCTTTCGATAACTTCATGTTTTGATGATAAAAAAATATGAAATCACTTTACGTTAAAATTAACGTAAACAAGTTTTTAGTCGAAATATCCCGTTTCTACGTAAATCACTCTAGGTATAAACAAACAAAATTACAACTTGACAAATGATCAAAGAAGTGAATTTATGTTTCAAACTTCACATTTTTAATGTGACAAAACATTTTTTTCAAAATTATACCTTACAAGTTATTTTTGATTTATAAAGAAATGTTTTATTGGAAAAATAAGTTTAAAAATCATAACAGCTATTCCCCCCCCCCAAATCAGCTCCAAACTTCCCCAAATAAACTTTCACCAGTAAAAACAAAATTTGGAGCATCCTTGTCTGGCACGGTACCACTAAATTTAGTGGTACCGTGTCCTTATAACGGTCAGATTTCTTCTGCCTATAAATACCAGCCCTCTTTACAGTTTTTGGGCACCCTTTTTCACACACAACTTTCTGAGTTTAAAACTCTTATCACTTCTTCTCTTCTTGATCATTTAGTTTAGTTTTCTTTTGTTTAAAGAGTGATCCAATCATCCAACCAAGAGATCACCTTCATTCCTCTACTAGTGCAAGAGAAGAACACAAGGTATCAAAGAAGATATAAAGTGTTGTAGTTATAGTTAGTGCACTTGTAACACTTGGTACATACTTCTTGTATCCTAGCATACATCAAGTTGATCAAGTAGATCAAGGGTAGATCGAGTCAAGTGAGAGTAGATCATTGTGATCTTGTTGAGATCTTGGAGATCTCTTGTAGCTTGTGGGCTCATGTGTTGATCAAGTGGATCAAGGGTAGATCGGGTAGATCGAGTCAAGTGTGTTGATTGTGTGAAGTAGTAAGGATCGTGTGGATCATGGTAGATTGGTACTAGCTAAGATTAGTACTCGACATTTAGCTTAGTGTCGGAAATAAGGATAAGCGACGTTGTACGGTTTTCTCCGCCTGAAGGGAGCTTTGTTGACATAGTGCTTAGAACTCTCGAGTGTGGTACTCGAGGAGTGGAGTAGGGCGAAGAAGAGCTTCGTGACCGAACCACTATAAATCTCTTTGTCCCGGTTTGATCGTTCCATCTCATTTCTTTATATTTATTGTTTATATTAGTTAGTATTGTTTAGTGTTCATATTGGTGTTGATTGATTTCACAAAAGAATCGAATCAAAGTTTTTCACAAGTAAAGTTTTAAAACGAATTAAAAAATGGGAAAACTATTCAACCCCCCTTCTTGTTTTCCACACGTTTGTTCGTCAAGCTAAAAATCTACACAATGCATCTTATGGGTTGTTGTATAATTATCTGAAGCACCATCAATCTGAAGTTGACAAAGATCGAGCTCTTTGTGGTACTTATTCACCTTCTACAACTCCAAATTCATTGGCACTGATAGCTCAATCTCACTTTGCTCCACCTCCACAGTCAAACCATGCTTATGTCCAACAACAACATCACTTTACTTTCCCTCAACAAACTCCATCAACCCAATTTATTCAATATGAGTCAATACAATAACCAATTGACAATCAACTTGTCCCCTATGACAACACTGACACCATGTTCTACACTAATACAAACAATGACGAAAACGATGCATTCAACTCTTTAAATGAAGGATTTGCACTCATTGCTCGTGCTTTCAGCAAATTCTCTAACAAATCCAACAATCGTCTCCGCACTTCATCTAACACAAGGAATCAAGCTGTTGTACAAGATGGACGGGTTGAAATACAAAATCGTACTTATGAAAGAACTGGATCAGGCGGTTATATGGGAAATTCAGGAAATGGACAACGGTTTAATGCAGCTAGTGGAAGTAGGAACAATGCAGGTGCTCCTCAGAAAATGGTTGAAATGGTTGAAACTGGGAATATAGGGACTGGGAATACTATGGTTAAGTGCTATAACTGCAATGGGAAATGTCATCTGGGTAATACATGTCCCAAACCTAGAGTCAGAGGCAGTGAGTTTCATAAGCAGGCACTACTTCTAGCTCTAAAGGATGAATCAGGGGGCACTCTCACTGACAAAGAAAACAGCTTCATGGCAAATGCATATTCAGATGATGACATGGAGGATTTGGAAGCAAATGCAGCTATGATGCTAATGGCAAACATGCAGGAACTTCACGTGAGTGACTGATGAACTCAAATAAGTACATTTTATTACTATCATTTATCCTATTAATTTGACTTGTTTTACTATATTATGTATGAGGATTGATACTTAATCGTTTACTTTTGTAATTCTCAGGTAAAAACAAGCATTTGGTGAAACTTGGCGATTTTGGACTAATAATGGAGCAAAACATGCATAAAGTGAAGAGTCTACTGAAATGGACAAGATCAAGTTAAATCTGCTCCAGATGCGCCGCATCTCACTCATGACATGCGCCGCATCTCTATCAAGATATCACCAGATACGATCCAAGATACAAGAGGACATGCGCCGCATCTAATCATGGAGTTACGCCGCATCTTCTGGCGGTGTACGAATATTCCTGAATATTATAATCTTGGACCCCACGCGAAGTTAAGTACATGCGCCGCATCTACTTACTAGATGCGCCGCATCTTCCCTCAGACAGAAACTATAAATACCCCGTAGACCAGACAAATTAAAGAGTTCCAAAGCTTTTGGATACCATATTATAACCTAAGTCCGAACAGAAGAACCGAAGGACGAATTCAGTCAAGGAGGCAGCACAAGACACACCCAAATCAAAGATACAAGAGCTGTAAGAAGGTGCTGCATGTGTTTAATTCATTAAGTAGTTTTGTTTTATTGTGTTAGCAAACTTTAATTCATCAGGATTGGTGGCTTGTGTAATGTGACAACGAAAGATTGCACTCCCTTTAATACTTGCTTTCCCATCAATTAAAGTTTATATGTTGATATCTTTGGTTACTACTTATTAGTGCATTGATAACCTCTGTGTTTATTAGTGGCTTGCGGACATTTGACTGCGGAAAATAATGTGGCTCCCACGGTTATTACTAAATTGATCACTTAGGAATAACTTTTAGACATAAGTAATCATTAAGGGTTTACTCGCCGATAAGAATAGGACCAACGAGAAAGGGTTAACTACATACACTTCATATAAGGCTATCAATAAAACAAGTGACAATCTACTTAATCATAAGGACAGCCCTCTTATTGTCTCGAGTATTTATCTGTGTACGTGTGTGCTACTTGCTGATTCGTGCCTATTGGTTTATTTTATTATTTAATTGCAAACAAATCGTGCCAGTCTCTCAGGCTGAAACCCCCTTGCGTTAGAATATTAAAATACTGATTAGAATAACGAGATAATACGTTCCACTCTTAGTGATCGACACTCTACTTACCATTATATTCATACTGACCGGGTACACTGCTCGTTAGGTGTGTGTGTTATTGATAAGTCGGCTAAATATAAATTTAAAACTTGATTAGGCATTAAAACTGCCAAAACTTTACTCCAACGCACGACCGCATCAAGTTTTTGGCGCCGCTGCCGGGGAGTGAATTGTTATTATCTGTTAATTTGATTAGTATTTTAATTAGGTTTTTCTTTTTATTAGATTAATTGCATCATTGTATTATTTTGCATATTTGTTGTATTGTGTGTTAATTGTTTTCTTTTATTTTTGTGTGTTTATTTTTGTTTGTGTGTTTAATTTTTGTTTTTATTTTTCGTATTTTTTCTGTTCTGCTATCGTTGTACTGTGCTAAATCAAACGATACGGCGCATCTGATTTATCAGATACGGCGTATTGCGTTTAATTTTTTTTAAATACAACGCGTTTAATTAATTCGATACGACGCATCTTTTCCCCAAGATACGGCGTATCTGTTTTTAATAAGAAATTTTTTTAAAAGCGATAAAGTAATACGACGCATCTACTTTTGCAGATACGGCGTATCTGTTTTTGAAAAAAAAAATAAAAATTTCTAAACGTTAACGCCATACGACGCATCTGCTTTCGTAGATACGGCGTATCTATTATTTTAATTAAAAACAGTTTGCGAATTATTAAACAGATACGACGCATCGATCTATATCGATACGGCGCATCTTTCTGAATAAAAAATCGATATTTATTTTTAAACGTAACGAAAATATGGCGCATTAACTTTCGTTAATACGACGCATTTAATTTTAATTAGATAAGTTGATTTTTGATTAATTAATTCGATACGGCGCATTCATAAATTCTAAGCGGCGTATCTATTTTCTGGATAAAGTCTGATTAAATTTTAACGATTATAAGATACAACGTATCCCATTTATAGGATACGGCGCATCATCAGCTGATATCAGCAACTTTTATTTTACTTTGATCGTTTCACCCTTCTTTTGCACAGAGTAAGTTTTATTTCAGGAAGATGGACGATCAGGATATTACAATGGAAGAATATATCAGACTTGGAGAGGAAAGAGCCTTGAGCAATAATGGGATCTACGATTGGGAAAGAGCAAGATATGGTGCACAAGTCATTGATACGAAAGAAATCAGTATGGAAGAATACTTGATTCTTGGACGAGAAAAGTCAAGGAAAGAAAGAAACAAATTGCCATTTCAACACACCTGGTGTATGCCAAGTGATGATGAAGAAGATTCATATACCGTGAAACCAATTCCGGCAATTGTTATTGATAGTACTTCTTCTCCGGAGATTGCACAAGATGATGATGTGTATACGGAACCTTACGTTGAAGAATATTCTGCAATCGTATTACCACCATTAGACAATCCAACGGATGAAGACGAAAAGTATTCTAATTTTGATTTCGATCCATTTGACGCCATAGTTTATGATGACATACCTCAACCAGATTTTGACCCAACGAGGGATTTTGAAGAAATCTGGGATTACTTATTTAAGAATGAAATTCGGGACGATGCTGAAGTTGCAAGACCACTTGTTGAAGATGGAGATTCAAATGATGAATTGGAGTCACTTACAACACAAAGTGGTACAAATTTATTTAATATTATTAATCCCATTCCTAATAATCTTGCTAGTCTTCCTAAACAGGTTGCAAAACATAATGATGATGAGGTGAAATTTATTACACTACCTATTGAAGCACCTGTGATCAACCCGTATTTGGTGGAGCTCGAGGAAGAATTTGGCGATGAGCTCTTAAACATTGCTATGATTGATGAAGATGATGATTTAGACCCTATGAAGTATATTGAGGAACTCGAACTTTTACTTGCTAAAGACCCTTTCTCATCTTCTGCGGAAGTTAAGGGACGCCTTACTACCAAAGAGACTAACCAAGAAGAAAGGAAACTCATTTTTTCTCAACACACTACTCTTTCAGGAATGGTCAAGTCATCCAATTTATCAACCAAACCGGGTAAGGATAGGAATGATGTACATATATTGCCAAGGTATGATCTTTATTTATTTCTTCCATCTTTAATAGCAAATTTACACTCTTTTCGTGTTTATTGCTACTATCATCCACACTTGATCCCAAGTGGAGGGAACAACACCCTATTACACAGTAAATAAGGGTGGAGTCAGGCTCATGACTCGAACAAAAACAAGCGCTTCGTGGGAGGCAACCCATGCTTATCTTTTATTTTATTGTTATTATTCTGTTCTGTGTCGAGTCAGTCAGGCCCGCAGCAGATACGGCGCATCTCAATCCTGAGATGCGACGCATCTCCTGCAATGGTCATATCTTATTTTATTTTTCTGCATTTTTATTTCCGACTTTAAAACTATTTATCAGTTTATTTTAATGCGGCGCATCCCTGGTTAAGGATGCGGCGCATCTATTATTCTGATCCGTATTTATTCCAGGATCGATACGGCGTATCTTCTTCAATAAGATACGGCGCATCGACTGACCTGATGATTTTCAGTTTTAATTTTTAAGTTTTATTTTTCATAACTACTAATGTATTATGCAAGTTTGAACCTTTCTTATCTTAGGTGTGTTTTAAAGTGTTGGTGGTATTATAGTTTCCTGGATTTCCTGTGGATACATCAAGTATGAAGCTTTAACGTTCTAATCCACAAGAAAGATGATTTTTGCTCTTATACTAATGGAGGATCATACCGAGCAAATCTCAGGGGAGTTTTCCTGTTCTAATTCTTTTATTTTCCAGTTTTTAACCTTTTATACAAACAACGAGGACGTTGTTTAACTTAAGTGGGGGGATTGGAGAATTAGAACACTTAACATTTACTTGTCCTAAACTTTTTCAAAAATTATGCTTAAAATGTGCTTAATATATCAAACTTAAAAATTTTTTAGCATGTTTTTGTTTAAGATCTAAGTTGCATAACTGCACACATGACGTTATTTTCAAAAATTGTGATTTTTCAAAATTCACAAATCTATGAGTGTGCCAGTGACTTGTAAACTTTAGAACTTGGCTTGTATACTATTCGAGACCACCATAATAAGTATTATTTATATAATTGGAATGACTTGTCTAAATTGGTAAAATTCTAGGATTACACCCAAATAGCCTTTATATGTTATGTGTTATTAGCTAACTACACTGGTTAGTTAACCCCCGTATAAACCTTTTGTTACTCTCATTTTTAGAGTAAGATACCCTAGAAAAACACTCAGAGCCATTCCTTTCGTTTCTTACACCTATGTTTAAAATGTTTCGTTACACCCTTACACCTTAGCCTACCCTGTAGATTAGAATCCGTGGTTGGTTAATTGCTATAGGCAAAGTGTGTTTCCTTACATTACCTGTGTTCGCGTGCGTAATTCATTATCTATGGTTAGGTCGGGAAATTGCACAATGCAATTGGAGTGAAAGTAAATATTGTATATCTTTGAGTTTATTTTTCGTGTGTTTACTACTTTCACTATTACCGTTATTTCTGAAGTATGAAAAGTATAGAAAAATTATCCAGAATTATCATTATAGTGATGTGGTGAAATTTTACACATCTATGTTTATGTTTGAAAAAAAAAAAAAACAAAAATCGAAAAAAATAAGAAAAAGAAAAAGAAAGAAAGAAAAGTTGGAAGATAGTTTTAACCAACTTATGTAAAGTTATGTAAGTGGTCGATATCACCACTATTTGTTGTACTATATCTATGGATTGAATGGGAATTGGCAGTTATGGGAATGCCAATTAAGGTTTATTCTTTGATTAAGATCTTGTTGAGTATAATTCGTGTCTACCTAAAGCGTGTGTTTCAAGTGTTAAAGCATGAGTTATTCGATGATATGAGTCTTATTCATGGGATGGTTGGGATAGTGATTAACCACACTTAGGATTTTAATTTATTTGTTTTGTTCATTTTTCATTTTACACCAATTTATATCCCAAATGTTATCCATACCCTTTATTATTCTTTTCCCAACCGAACCTTTGATTTATTGAGATTAGGGATTTGAGCAATCTTAAGTATCGTATTCGTGGATTCGGCTATGTATTTATGATTTTGTCGCCCTTTTTGATATATTATTATTGGTGAAGTTTGGACCTATCTTTAGCCTATTCGAGTTAAGGATTTGAGCAATTGCAAGTATCGTGTTCGTGGATTCGATCATGTATTTGTGATTTTGTCGCCTTTTCTGGAATTTGAGATCGATAGTGATCAAGAATAATTAACCCTTAAGCCTAAAAACCCTTTTTACCGATTTAGACTTGTTATTCCTTAGCTTTAGTGGAGGAGATGTGTATACTTGCCAAGCTTATGATAGAATATTCGTCACGAATGGACAGTTAAACGATTAGATTTGCTTTTATCGACTTATTTTATTTTTACTTCTAATTTGTTAAGTGTTTAGTTGTGTGATTATGAATTAAACGAATACATGCTTAAATATAAAAATAAATCCTAACATCTTTTAGGATACATTTTCATAAGAGAAATTCTAAGGTTTACTTGGGGACAAGTAAAGTTCAAGTGGGGGGATATTTGATGAACTCAAATAAGTACATTTTATTACTATCATTTATCCTATTAATTTGACTTGTTTTACTATATTATGTATGAGGATTGATACTTAATCGTTTACTTTTGTAATTCTCAGGTAAAAACAAGCATTTGGTGAAACTTGGCGATTTTGGACTAATAATGGAGCAAAACATGCATAAAGTGAAGAGTCTACTGAAATGGACAAGATCAAGTTAAATCTGCTCCAGATGCGCCGCATCTCACTCATGACATGCGCCGCATCTCTATCAAGATATCACCAGATACGATCCAAGATACAAGAGGACATGCGCCGCATCTAATCATGGAGTTACGCCGCATCTTCTGGCGGTGTACGAATATTCCTGAATATTATAATCTTGGACCCCACGCGAAGTTAAGTACATGCGCCGCATCTACTTACTAGATGCGCCGCATCTTCCCTCAGACAGAAACTATAAATACCTCGTAGACCAGACGAATTAAAGAGTTCCAAAGCTTTTGGATACCATATTATAACCTAAGTCCGAACAGAAGAACCGAAGGACGAATTCAGTCAAGGAGGCAGCACAAGACACACCCAAATCAAAGATACAAGAGCTGTAAGAAGGTGCTGCATGTGTTTAATTCATTAAGTAGTTTTGTTTTATTGTGTTAGCAAACTTTAATTCATCAGGATTGGTGGCTTGTGTAATGTGACAACGAAAGATTGCACTCCCTTTAATACTTGCTTTCCCATCAATTAAAGTTTATATGTTGATGTCTTTGGTTACTACTTATTAGTGCATTGATAACCTCTGTGTTTATTAGTGGCTTGCGGGCATTTGACTGCGGAAAATAATGTGGCTCCCACGGTTATTACTAAATTGATCACTTAGGAATAACTTTTAGACATAAGTAATCATTAAGGGTTTACTCGCCGATAAGAATAGGACCAACGAGAAAGGGTTAACTACATACACTTCATATAAGGCTATCAATAAAACAAGTGACAATCTACTTAATCATAAGGACAGCCCTCTTATTGTCTCGAGTATTTATCTGTGTACGTGTGTGCTACTTGCTGATTTGTGCCTATTGGTTTATTTTATTATTTAATTGCAAACAAATCGTGCCAGTCTCTCAGGCTGAAACCCCCTTGCGTTAGAATATTAAAATACTGATTAGAATAACGAGATAATACGTTCCACTCTTAGTGATCGACACTCTACTTACCATTATATTCATACTGACCGGGTACACTGCTCGTTAGGTGTGTGTGTTATTGATAAGTCGGCTAAATATAAATTTAAAACTTGATTAGGCATTAAAACTGCCAAAACTTTACTCCAACGCACGACCGCATCAGTGACACAGGCCCAGTGTATGATACTGACGGTCTGTCTCAGGTACCTGATCCAACAACATGTCTAATACATGAAATTGTATCACCATCTGCATCTGCATCAGACGAGGAGCAAGTTGTTCAAAATGATTCATTATTATCTCCTCAAGAAGATGAACAAATGAACACAGTTGTTACATTTGATGAAGATCAAATTAACCCAGTTGTTACATTTGATGATCCAATTGATGACGATAACAATGATCAAATTGAACAAAATGAACCTTCGCTCGGTCCAGATCCAGAACTCATGACCTTACTATTGACCACCCAATCCCAATTGGACTCACAAAAATCTCAGATTGAAAAATGCAATGAAATCAACAGAACATTAAAAGCAAAATGCAATGAAATCAACAGAACATTAAAAGCAAAATTGAACAAAAAGCTTATGTCAAAGAACAAGATTTACAACATCAAATACGAGAATTAGCTGCTTCCAAAAATAACTTGGTTTCTCAAATGGAACAAGAAAAATTAGAATTCAAACAACAGGTTGAACACCTCAATTCTGAACTTTCAAAAACAAAAACAGAGTTGTCAACTTGTCAAGCTAGTTTTTCTGAACATAAACAAGTGTCTAGGAAACGAATTGATTCTTATCTTGATGAAATCGTAGATTTGGAAAGTAAATTAAAAGAGTTTCAAAAAGTTGTTTATAAAACTGGTGAGTCTGTAACAACAATTCAAAAGTTTACTTTAAAGTAAAATCCACAAGGTTATGGTTTTGCTATTGGTGATGACAAACCACATTTTCTACACAAAGCACTCAAGAAAAATCCAAAGTTGTATAGTGCAGACCAGCTCTTTGATGATTCAATTATGCGTGTTGTTGTATATAACTATGAGGAAGAACAGGAACAGGACGAAGAGAGTCGATAAAAAATGAGCAATGTTAAGTTCGATAAACCATTTGATTATTCAAAAATGCCTCATATTTCTGAAACCTTCATTCCTTAAACAGATAAAACAGAACAACCATGGTTTGTAATGCAAATTAATGAATCTTCTTCTGATGTTGGTCCTGTTAAACCGGTGGCACAAATAAATGGTCCTTTACCAACTTCTAGAGTAATTGCACCATTACCCAAACGATGTCTTGTACTTAGATACTTTGATACTTTTATGGAAGACATCAACCTTTTAGAACAAGCAATTGAACGTAACTCTGAGATAAAAGTTTCCACTTTTCTATCTCCTTACGAAAAAGAAAAGAGAGAAATTTTTCACAAACAATTTTTACCATACGTTAAACATTTGCGTCTTTGTGCTACACACTTGGAACAGGAACTCCAAACAGAAGTAACATCCATGATGAACACTTTCAATGCAACATAAAATTCGATTTCAAAACAAAAACGTTGAAACAAAGTTTTACAAAATGAAGCTGATCGATTCTTGGAAGATGTTCTAAGTTCTAATATTATCTCCGTGATTATGAATTCGATTTATGTGTCTTGCAATTCTATGCTTGTCGATGATCACACTGCTGACACTGAAATGTTTAGACATGAAATTGAAACTTTAAAAAGAGAAAATGAGAGAATCATTAAACACAATGATGATGTGCAAAGTAAACTTTCAACAGAAAATTTTCAACTTAATCAGAAGCTACAATGGTGTCGAACTCAGAGTCTTGATTTTGAATTAAAATTGCAAAGTCAAAATGAAACGATGTCCTTTCCTAACAGTCACACATCCAAAGTTGAGAATCTTGAAGATGAAAATGCTGTTTTAAAAAGTCAAATTTTCAAATATGAAAACGAAATCGATGAAGTTTGTCAAAATCATAATGACACCGTTCGCTTAAACAGAGAACTCGATTCAAAAGTTCAACAAAAGACTCACATCATCATTGAATTTAAAGAGAAAATTCAGTTACTAGATAAAGGAAAGTTTGTTAACACAAATGTGATTGCACCAGGAATGTACAAAATGGACACAACACCTAGGCAAACATCCCCTCAGACTACTAATTTGAATCCTTCCACTTCTACAAGAATAGTCCCTACTACTAGCGTTAGCAGATCAAAGCGTAAGAGCAACAAACAGAAGAATAGGATCTGGCAACGCAGAAGCGGAAAACTAGAAGCCTAAGAATTAGAAGATTAATTTAGGAATTTCAATAAAACGCATGTTGCGTCTGATTTAGATTCGAACTTAAAAACTTTTAATTCTAATATCGATGTAACGAATGCTCAGACTTTGAATGTTTTGAATGTTAATGTATCTTGTGTGTTCTGTCGTAAAAGCATGTTATCTGGTGATCATATGAAATGTGTTGCAAAATCTCTTTTAACTCGTAACAAGAAACGTACATCTGGCATTCCCTCTAGGCCCACTATTGCTTCTAAGTCTGTGCTAGGAAAACCACCAAGTGTAGTTTCTAAAAATGTCTTAGACATACCCATAGTTGCGAAAACAACTCCTAAGATAATCCCATCACCTAGTGAATTCACTAAGAAGAAAGCTAAAAATAGTTGGACATGGCAACGTTGGTTACAAAGGAAACCTAGTTTTACATGGCTATCTAAAGTTATTTATAACTGTGTTACTAACCTAACGGAACCCACAAATTCTCTGGGTTCTACCGTTACCATCACCCCATCTTCGTCGTCTTCATGTGATGCAGGTGGTACAAATTGTTCTATTGATTGCTGATAGCGGCTGTGCCCGACATATGACAGGCAATCTCAAACTGTTGGTAAACTTTGTTGCAAAGTTCATCGGCACTGTCAGATTCGGAAAAGATCATTTCGCTGCTATCATGGGCTATGGAGATTACGTCAATGGCAACATCGAAATTAGTCGTGTCTATTATGTCAAAGGCCTTGGTCACAACCTTTTCTCCGTCGGCCAATTTTGTGATGGGGATTTGGAAGTAGCATTTCGGGAGAAAACTTATTTCGTTCGTGACTTACAAGGAAATGATCTAATGTCGGGCACTCGTGGAACTAGTCTTTATACCATCTCAATGTATGATATGATTGCTTCTTCTCCTATATGTCTGCTCTCCAAAGCACATTAGACTAAATCATGGTTGTGGCACAAACGACTGTCTCATCTGAATTTCAAAACCATGACTGAACTTGCACGTCACAAACTAGTCAATGGTCTTCCATGGTTTCGATATTCAAAATATCACTTATGTCCAGCTTGTGAACAAGGAAAAAGTACTCATGCACATTTCCCTTCTAAAACAGAACACAGTACAGATCACATTCTTCAACTACTTCATATGGATTTGTGTGGCCCTATGCGTGTTCAAACGATAAACGGTAAACGCTACATTCTAGTAATTGTTGATGACTACTCTAGATGGACTTGGGTCTAATTTCTTCGAAGCAAAGATCAAGCTCCTTCAATGATCATCACCTTTCTCACAAAAATTCAAGTTCAGCTTCGTAATACGGCCAGAAAAGTTAGAACATACAATGGAACTGAATTCAAAAATCAAACTCTTCGATCTTATTTTGAGAAAGTGGGAATTGAACATTGATGAACTCAAATAAGTACATTTTATTACCATCATTTATCCTATGTATTTGACTTGTTTTATTATATTATATATGAGAATTGATACTTAATTGCTTACTTTTGTAATTCTCAGGTAAAAACAAGCATTCGGTGAAACTAAACGATTTTGGACTAAAAATGGAGCAAAACAAGCAAGATTGGAAAAGTCTACTGAATTGAAGAGATTAAGGACCATTGCCTGACTTTGAAGAATGCGCCGTATGGATTTATCCCATGCGCCGCATATGAAACCTTGGTCAACAAGAAAAACCAACTTGTTTTACTCCAGATGCGCCGCATGAAGCTCCTGATATGCGGCGTATCAATCTCAAGACTTCACCAGATATCCAAGATATTGAAGAATATTTGCAAATATTATAATCTTGGACCCCACGCGAAGTTACCTTGATACGCCGCATCGGACCAATCCGATGCGCCGTATCGGCCATATACAATCCTTACCAAGAATTCAAGAAATCAAGTGAAGATTAGAAGCTTAATGAAGAAGTCAGGATTACAAGTCGACACTTGAAGATGCTTTCGTATTTTGACCATAAAATCTTCATCCGGACTCCGTTTTAGTTGATTCAAGCGGCCACGGAAAGACAAAAAGGAGATCTACCTGTATCTGAAGGAGATGCGGCGCATCTGGTCCTTAGATGCGCCGTATTGGGAGATAAGGCGCATCTGGTATTTAGATGCGCCGTATTGGGTCAGTTTCAGACTTGGAGGCTACGTTTACTTATAGATGCGGCGCATCTAACTCTATAGATGCGCCGTATCGACCCAGATTTCAGAATCTATAAATACCGAACTCATTAACGAATTTGGGCATCTTTGGGAACCCTTAGGGCAATTCCCAGATGATCAAAGCCTCTCAAAACAGCAGAAGATCACCCTTGAAGACCCAATTATACTTGAAGAACATCTCTTATCATTGCTATATTACTTAATCATTCAGTTAGCGTATCGTATTCACTATGTTTCACACTCTATTCGTCTTGATTATGTTTTTGTATTTTGTTACAGAGATTATGGGCTAACGCTCTTATGTGTTAGCCAAGTTTATGAGTATTTGATGGTTCAATTAGTTTCTAATTCGATTGGTTGCTTGGTCTTCGTTTTGATTACTTTATTAGTTTATACTTCATTAATATTGTTTGCGTGATTAATGTAAGCCCCTTAAGGGCTAAATAATATATAAACGTGGTAATCATTAAGCAGCTTTATGCGGGTTCTGATTAATTGTGACTGGATTAGTCAGTCAAAAAGACTTAAAATGGAATCTAGAATAGGATAGACATAAGTAATCATTAAGGGTTTACTCGCCGATAAGATTAGAGCCAACGCTTTGGTGACTTTTATTAGTGCATTGATAACCTCTGTGTCTAGCTGAGCATTGCTTGGGTTGCCATGCCCCTTCCTCGCCTATTTAGGATAGACCGCGCCTAGTCGTGAGCACCATCACTACATGTCTTAGAAACTTATCAAAACTTAATCATATATGACTGAACTTGGTTAACACGTTCTTCTTATTTTTGATACCTTCAAGCTTCTAGCGTTTGTTTAGCTTAGTTTAATTAGTTTAGTATAAAACCAAACTCGTGCCAGTCTCTCAGGCTAAACCCCCCTTTACGTTAGTTTAGAAGAGTCGAATACCTCTAGAATTAGTATATTAGAAATCTCACTCTTAGTGATCGACACCCTACTTACCAACTAGGCTACATTGATCGGGTACACTGCCCGTTAGTGTTGTTATAGGTTAAGTCGGCAAAATATAAATGTAAAACTTGATAAGGAATAGTCACCTATACAACGATACATCAAGTTTTTTGCGCCGCTGCCGGGGAGTGAATTTATCTATTTGCTAGTTTTATTGGTATTTTTCTGTTTTTAGTTTATTTTTGTGTGTTTGGTTTATTTGTTTTATCGTTTGTTTGTTGTCTGTGTGTCTGTCTCAGAAGGGAGATACGGCGTATTCTTGTCT
Source organism: Artemisia tridentata subsp. tridentata (assembly GCA_021014915.2). Lineage (NCBI taxonomy): Eukaryota > Viridiplantae > Streptophyta > Magnoliopsida > Asterales > Asteraceae > Artemisia > Artemisia tridentata. The sequence goes on along the minus strand of CP139505.1, from coordinate 291,655,006 downwards.
GTGAATACGACGCATCTATCTGTTTCAATACGGCGTATTCTTGTCTGTGAATACGGCGTATTGACGCTCTGTGGGCAAAATTTTTTTTTAGTTTGTGTGATTTTTAATTTTAAAATTTTCTAAAAAAAAAAAAAAAAAAAAAAAAAAAAAAAAAAAAAAAAAAAAAAAGATTGCAGGAAGCTAATACGGCGTATCCATTGTCTGTTGGATACGGCGTATTAACTTGTGCCGTATACGGCGTATCCATCTTCTGTGACCTAAAAATATTTTTCGTTTTTTTTTTTTTTGTGTTTATTTAATTTTTATTAGTTTAGTTTTTATTTTTGTTTCGTCTACTGCTGTTCTTGGTTGTTTATCTGTCAGGTAATAATGAAGATGGACAATCCAGACATTACTATGGAAGAATATATGAGACTTGAAGAGGAAAGAGCCTTGAGCAATAATGGGATCTACGATTGGGAAAGAGCAAGATATGGTGCACAAGTCATCGAGGATAAGGAACTCACGATGGAAGAATACTTGTTATTGAAGCAGGAAAAGTCAGGGAAAGAAAGAAACAAATTGCCATTTCGACACACTTGGACTTTATCAAATGATGATGATGATGATGAATCATACGATTTTGGTGCAATTAGGTTTCCGGCAATAGTTATTGATGATGTTATTTCTCCGGAAGTTGCCCAAGATGAAGAAGAGTCACAAGTGTTTGATTTAAATGAAAATCCGGCAATTGTTTACAAAGAAGCTTATTCATCCGAAAGTGCTTATGATGAAAATGAAGATGAATGTGGGACAATGGTGAATAGTGCTATTACTTGTAATTTTCCACCCGAGATGGAAAATATATTCTCATCATATCAAAAACACCATGATAATATTCCCTCGGATAAAGATAATGAGTATTCTGATATTGAAAAGTTTGATGCTATTGCGTACGATGGCATACCGCAATTACCACAACAAACGGAAGTATTTAGGTGTAGAGCGGATGAGCCAGATTATGACCCCACAAAGGATTTTGAAGAAATGTGGGATGACTTATTTGAGGCGGCTATTCAGGATAAAGCTGATATTGCAAGACCACTAGTTGAAGATGGAGATTCACAAGATGAATTGGAATCACTTACAACACAAAGTGGTACAAATTTATTTAATATTATTAATCCCGTTACTAATAATCTTGCTAGTTTTCCTAAACAGGTTGCAAAACAAAAGAATGATGAGTTCAAATTCATTAAACTACCTATTGAAGCACATGAAGCACCTGTAACCAACCCGTATTTGGTGGAGCTCGAGGAAGAATTTGGTGATGAGCTCTTAAACATTGCTATGATTGATGAAGATGATGATTTAGACCCTATGAAGGTTATAGAGGAACTCGAACTTTTACTTGCTAAAGACCCTTTCTCATCTTCTGTGGAAGTCAAGGGACGCCTTACTACCAAAGTGACTAACCAAGAAGAAAGGAGACTCATCTTTCCTCAACACACTACTCTTTCAGATGAAATGGTCAAGTCATCCAATTTATCAACCAAACCGGGTAAGGATAGGAAGGATGTACATATATTGCCAAGGTATGATTTTTATTTATTTCTTCCATCTTTACTAGCAAATTTACACTCTCTTCGTGTTTATTGCTACTATCACCCGCACTTGATCCCAAGTGGGGGGAACAATACCCTATTACATAGTAAATAAGGGTAGAGTCAGGCTCGTGACTCGAACAAAAACAAGCGCTTCGTGGGAGGCAACCCATGCTTGTCTTTTATTTTCTTTTTAGTTTATTTTACTTTCCTGTGTTTATTTTTATTTGTTTTTTCTGCATGACTGCTGTCGTTGTATTGTGCTTATACAAAAGATACGGCGCATCTGTTTTCACAGATACGGCGTATTGCGTTTAATTTTTATAAAATACAACGCGTTTAATAAATTCGATACGACGCATCTTTCCCCAAGATACGGCGTATCCTGTTTTTAATAAGAAATTTTTCTAAGAGATAACGCCATACGACCCATCTGTTTTAACAGATACGGCGTATTTATTATTTTAATTAAAAACAGTTTTTCGAATTATTAAACGGATACGACGCATCGATCTTTATCGATACGGCGCATCTACTAAATCAAAAATCGATTATATTTATTTAAATTTGAATTCGTTATGATTTTTGATAATTTAAACTTGATACGGCGCATTCTAATTCATAAGCGGTGTATCTGTTTTCTGAATAAAAGTCTTATTACATTTTAACGTAATAAGATACGGCATATCCAACTTTCTGGATACGGCGCATCGTCCGCAGATATCAGCCATTTTTATTCTTTATATTCGTTTCTAAATTCATTAATCTTCTAGCGAACAGATGCTACTGACGATTTTACCTATGATAACTGGTTTTGCTATGGAAGATATGTCAATGAACGGATATCTTACTAAAGGAACAAAACAACATGATTAATGGATTGGCAATTGAGTGCACCAATTGTCAACGGTGCTTAACAAAGTTCTTTTGGTAAAACACGATTTGAAAGGGATTACAACTAGAGGCGGAAAATCAACCTTTCAAATGTGATCGGTATTAAGGAGCTGAACGTGAGTCTAACTTGAAGACTCTGGAATAAAGACAAGTGCTGACCGGGAGACAACCCGGATTTATCTTTTAATTTTCTTTTCTGTGTCGAGTCTGTCAGACCTGCAGAAGATGCGGCGCATCTCCATCATAAGATGCGACGCATCACATGCACCGGTCATATCTTATTTAATTTTCTGCATTTTTTATTTTTGACTTTAAAACTTTCTGTCAGTTTATCTAATGCGGCGCATCCCTGGTTAAGGATGCGACGCATCTTTTATTCTGGTTTGTATTTATTCCAGGCTCAATACGGCGTATCTTTTTCTATAAGATACGGCGTATCGACTGACCTGATGATTTGCAGTTTAATATTTCCTACAGGGTGTTGATGCGGCGTATCCAATATTCCATGGATACGGCGCATCGACACTCTGACCTGTAATTTTTAGTATTTTTATTTTTCTAACCAATGATTAACGAGATGTTCTCGAGTCTATTTTTCTGTGGTCTCTATATTTTTACAGGTCTGGACAATTGAAGGTATTAATGAACTCCCATATTACATGAGCTCACATTCTTACATTGGAGGATCATACCGAGCAAATCTCAGGGGAGTTTTCCGTTCTAATTCTTTCTATTTCCTGTTTTTAATTTCAAATTAAACAACGAGGGCGTTGTTTATCTTAAGTGGGGGGATGGAGAATTAGAACGTTTACTTGTCCTTATTTTTCAAAATTATGCTTAAAATGCGCTTAATATATCAAATTTAAAATTTTTTAGCATATTTTTGTTTAAAGTCTAAATTACATAGCTGCACACATAACATTATTTTCAAAAATTGTGACTTTTCAAAATTCACAAATCTATGAGTGTGCCGGTGACTTGTAAACTTTAGAACTTGGCTTGTATACTATTCGAGACCACCATAATAAGTATTATTTATATAATTGGAATGACTTGTCTAAATTGGTAAATTTCTAGGATTACACCGAAAAATCCTTTTATATGTTATGTGATATTAGCTAACTACACTGGTTAGTTAACCCCCGTATAAACCCTTTTGTTACTCTCACTTTTAGAGTAAGATACCCCTAGAAAAACACTCAGAGCCATTCCTTTCGTTTCTTACACCTTTGTTATAATGTTTCTTTACACCCTTACACCTTAGCCTACCCTGTAGATTAAAATCCGTGGTTGGTTGATTGCTTTTGGAAAAGTGTGTTTCCTTACATTACCTGTGTTCGCGTGCGTAATTCATTATCTATGGTTAGGTCGGGAAATTGCACAATGCAATTGGAGTGAAAGTAAATATTGTATATCTTTGAGTTTATTTTTCGTGTGTTTACTACTTTCACTATTACCGTTATTTCTGAAAGTATGAAAAGTATGGAAAAATTATCCGGAAAGAAAGTGATAGAAAAGTTGTGAAATTCTACACATTTATATGTTTATGTTTGAAAAAAAAAAAAAAAAAAAAAAAAAAAAAAAAAAAAGAAGAAAGTTGGAAGTTTGTTAAACCAACGATGTAAAGTTATGTAAGTGGTTCATATGGCCACTATTTGTTGTACTATATATATGGATTGAATGGGAGTTGGCCGTTACGGGAACACCAACTAAGGTTATTCTTTGATTGAGATTTTATTGAGTATAATTCGTGTCTACCTAAAGCGTGTGTTTCAAGTGTTAAAGCGTGAGTTATTCAATGATATGAGTCTTATTCATGGGATGGTTGGGATAGTGATTAACCACACTTAGGATTTTAATCTATTTGTTTTGTTTATTTTTCATTTTACACCAATTTATATCCCAAATATTATCCATACCCTATATTATTCTTTATCCAAACCTTTGATTTATTGAGATTAGGGATTTGAGCAATCTTAAGTATCGTAGTCGTGGATTCGGCTATGTATTTATGATTTTGTCGCCCTTTTTGATATAATATTATTGGTGAAGATTACTTGGTCCTATCTTTAGCCTATTCGAGTTAAGGATTTGAGCAATTGCAAGTATCGTGTTCGTGGATTCGATCATGTATTTGTGATTTTGTCGCCTTTTCTGGAATCTGAGATCGATAGAGATTAAGAAGAATGATTAACCCTTAAGCCTCAAAACCCTTTTTTACCGCTTTAGACTTGTTATTCCTTGGCTTTAGTGGGGGAGATGTGTATACTTGCCAAGCTTATGATAGAATATTCGTCACGACTGGACAGTTAAACGATTAGATTTGCTTTTATCAAAATATTTTATTTTATTTCTAATTCGTTAAGTGTTTGGTTGTGTGATTATGAATTAAACGAATACATGCTTAAGTATAAAAATAAATCCTAATATCTTTTAGGATACATTTTCATAAGATTAATTCTAAGGTTTACTTGGGGACAAGTAAAGTTCAAGTGGGGGGATATTTGATGAACTCAAATAAGTACATTTTATTACCATCATTTATCCTATGTATTTGACTTGTTTTATTATATTATATATGAGAATTGATACTTAATTGCTTACTTTTGTAATTCTCAGGTAAAAACAAGCATTTGGTGAAACTAAGCGATTTTGGACTAAAAATGGAGCAAAACAAGCAAGATTGGAAAAGTCTACTGAATTGAAGAGATTAAGGACCATTGCCTGACTTTGAAGAATGCGCCGCATGGATTTATCCCATGCGCCGCATATGAAACCTTGGTCAACGAGAAGAACCAACTTGTTTTACTCTAGATGCGCCGCATGAAGCTCCTGATATGCGGCGTATCAATCTCAAGACTTCACCAGATATCCAAGATATTGAAGAATATTCGCAAATATTATAATCTTGGACCCCACGCGAAGTTACCTTGATACGCCGCGTCGGACCAATCCGATGCGCCGTATCGGCCATATGCAATCCTTACCAAGAATTCAAGAAATCAAGTGAAGATTAGAAGCTTAATGAAGAAGTCAGGATTACAAGTCGACACTTGAAGATGCTTTCGTATTTTGACCATAAAATCTTCATCCGGACTCCGTTTTAGTTGATTCAAGCGGCCACGGAAAGAGAAAAAGGAGATCTACCTGTATTTGAAGGAGATGCGGCGCATCTGGTCCTTAGATGCGCCGTATTGGGAGATAAGGCGCATCTGGTATTTAGATGCGCCGTATTGGGTCAGTTTCAGACTTGGAGGCTACGTTTACTTATAGATGCGGTGCATCTAACTCTATAGATGCGCCGTATCGACCCAGATTTTAGAATCTATAAATACCAAACTCATTAACGAATTTGGGCATCTTTGGGAACCCTTAGGGCAATTCCCAGACGATCAAAGCCTCTCAAAACAGCAGAAGATCACCCTTGAAGACCTAATTATACTTGAAGAACATCTCTTATCATTGTTATATTACTTAATCATTTGGTTAGCGTATCGTATTCACTATGTTTCACACTCTATTCGTCTTGATTATGTTTTTGTATTTTGTTACAGAGATTATGGGCTAACGCTCTTATGTGTTAGCCAAGTTTATGAGTATTTGATGGTTTAATTAGTTTCTAATTCGATTGGTTGCTTGGTCTTCGTTTTGATTACTTTATTAGTTTATACTTCATTAATATCGTTTGCGTGATTAATGTAAGCCCCTAAAGGGCTAAATAATATATAAACGTGGTAATCATTAAGCAGCTTTATGCGGGTTCTGATTAATTGTGACAGGATAAGTCAGTCAAAAAGAATTAAAATGGAATCTAGAATAGGATAGACATAAGTAATCATTAAGGGTTTACTCGCCGATAAGATTATAGCCAACGCTTTGGTGACTTTTATTAGTGCATTGATAACCTCTGTGTCTAGCTGAGCATTGCTTGGGTCGCCATGCCCCTTCCTCGCCTATTTAGGATAGACCGCGCCTAGTCGTGAGCACCATCACTACATGTCTTAGAAACTTATCAAAACTTAATCATATATGACTGAACTTGGTTAACACGTTCTTCTTATTTTTGATACCTTCAAGCTTCTAGCGTTTGTTTAGCTTAGTTTAATTAGTTTAGTATAAAACCAAACTCGTGCCTGTCTCTCAGGCTAAACCTCCCTTTACGTTAGTTTATAAGAGTCGAATACCTCTAGAATTAGTATATTAGAAATCTCACTCTTAGTGATCGACACCCTACTTACCAACTAGGCTACATTGATCGGGTACACTGCCCGTTAGTGTTGTTATAGGTTAAGTCGGCAAAATATAAATGTAAAACTTGATAAGGAATAGTCACCTATACAACGACACATCAAACATCAAACATCGATTGCAAGAAGTTCAGAACAGAATGGGGTTGTCGAAAGACGCAAGAGGACGTTAGTGAAAGCTGCAAGAACGATGCTCATCAATGCTCAATTACCAGATTACTTATGGGCAGAAGCTGTATCAACTGTATGTTATACCCAAAACCGTTGTATGATCACCAAACGGCATCACAAAACTCCTTATGAGCCTGTTCACAATCGCAAACCGAATATTCAATACTTTCATGTATTTGGTGCTCTTTGCTATCCAAATAATGACCGTGATAATTTTGGAAAACTCAAAGCAAAGGCTGACATTGGTATCTTCATTGGATATTATGAGAACTCAAAAGGTTTTCGAATCTAGAATCGTCGTACTAGAGAAATTAAGGAGACTATTCATGCTAATTTCGATAAGCTTACAGAGATGGCTTCTGAGCAAAACAGCTCAGGACCCACAACCAACCGTCTAAATTTTCCAGAACAATCAGCTGCACCTCTTTCACTTAACCGTAAAGAATTGGAAGCATTGTTTGCTCCACTGTTTGATGATTCTTTTGCATGTCGTGCACCAGATTTATCAACAATCTCCGCTGCACAACCAGATATTAATCCAATACCTGATACACATACTACTTGATGTGCGTGTGTATTGCTCTAATTCTTTTATATCCACGGCAGCGGCCCCAAAGACTTGGTGCGCGCGTGATGTCGTTGTGGTTTTAGCAGTATTAATGCCTACTCATGTTTTAAATTTATATTTAGCCGAATTATCAATAAAACACAGACTTTAACGAGCAGTGTACCCGGTCAGTATGAATATAATGGTAAGTAGAGTGTCGATCACTAAGAGTGGAACGTATTATCTAGTTATTCTAATCAGTATTTTAATAACTTAAGTTAGATGTACAACCTAATCTAACGCAAGGGTGTTCAGCCTGAGAGACTGGCACGGTTTGGTTACGATTAAATAGAAAACTAAACTAATGAGCACGAATCAGCGATTAGCACACACATACACAGATAGATACTCGAGACAATAAGAAGACCTGTCCTGATAATTAAGTAGCTTGTCACTTGTTTTATTGCTAGTTTTATATGAAGTGTATATAATTAACCCTTTCTCGTTGGCTCTAATCTTATCGGCGAGTAAACCCTTAATGATCACTTATGTCTATCCTACTATCCTAGAAACGATAGAATAAATAGGCGAGGGAGGGGCATGGCGACCCAAGCAATGCTCAGCTAGACACAAAGGTTATCAATGCACTAATAAAAGTCACCAAAGCCATCAACATATAAACTTTAATTAATGGGAAAGCAATTTTAAGGGGTGCCCATGATTTTCCGTAGTCACATGGAATCGGCCCATCAATCCTGATGAATTAAAGTGTACTAATACAATAAAATAAAACTACTTAATGAATTGAATACATGCAGGACCATCTTACAGCTCTTGTATCTTCGTTTAGGGTGTGTCTTGTGCTGCTAATACGTCTGAATTCGTCTGGTCTCTTGTACCGTTCAACTTAAGCTCGGTGTCTAAAAGATTTCGAAATTCGTCTGGCCTTGGGGTATTTATAGTTTCTGTCTGAGGGTTAGATGCGGCGCATAGGATAAGTAGATGCGGCGCATCGACTTAACTTCGCGTGGGGTCCAAGATTAATATATTCAGGAATATTCGTACACCGCCTTAAGATGCGGCGTAACTCCATTTCTCTATGCGGCGCATGTCCTTTACCGTCTTGGATTGTAACTTGTGAAACCTTGATAGTGATGCGTCGTATGTAAGAAGTATGTTGCGGCGTATCTGGAGTAGAATGATCTTGATCTTGTACATTTCAGTAGACTCTTAACATCTTGCTTGTTTTGCTCCATAATTGGTCCAAAATCGCCAAGTTTCACATAATACTTGTTTTTACCTGAGAATTACAAAAGTAAACATTAACGTATCAATTCTCATATATAATATAATAAAACAAGTCAAATAAATAGGATAAATGAAGATAATAAAATGTACTTATTTGAGTTCATCAAATATCCCCCCACTTGAACTTTACTTGTCCCTAAGTAAACCTTAGAATGAATTTTATGAAAATGTATCCTAAAAGATATTAGGATTTATTTTTATATTTATGCATGTATTCGTTTTGTCATAATTGCACAACCAAACACTTAACGAATTAGAAATAAAATAAAATATTTTGATAAAAGCAAATCTAATCGTTTAACTGTCCAGTGGTGACGAATATTCTATCATAAGCTTGGCAAGTATACGCATCTCCCCCACTAAAGCTACGGAATAACAAGTCTAAAGCGGTAAAAAGGGTTTGTTGGTTAAGGGTTAATCATTCTTTTTAACCTCTATTGATCTCAAATTCCAGAAAAGGCGACAAAATCACAAATACATGATCGAATCCACGACCACGATACTTGCAATTGCTCAAATCCTTAACTCGAATAGGCTAAAGATAGGACCAAGTAATCTTCACTAATAATATTATATCAAAAAGGGCGACAAAATCATAAATACATAGCCGAATCCACGACTACGATACTTAAGATTGCTCAAATCCCTAATCTCAATAAATCAAAGGTTTGAATAAAGAATGATGTAGGGTATGGATAATATTTGGGATACAAATTGGTGTAAAATGAAAAATAAACAAAACAGATAAATTAAAATCCTAAGTGTGGTAAATTACTTTCCCAACCATCCCATGAATAAGAATCATATCATTGAATAACTCACGCTTTAACACTTGAAACACACGCTTTAGGTAGACACGAATTATACTCAACAAGATCTCAATTAAAGAATAACCTTAGTTGGCGTTCCCATAACGGCCAACTCCCATTCAATCCATAAATATAATATATAACAATTAGTGGTGATATCGACAACTTAATACAAAACTTTACATAAATTGGTTAAAACAAACATCCAACTTTTCTTTTTTCTTTTTCTTTTCTATTTTTTTTTTCGATTTTTTTTTTGACATCAACATATGTGTAAAATTTCACAACTTTTCTATCACTATTTTTCCGGATAATTTTTTTATACTCTTCATACTTTCAGAAATAACTGTAATAGTGAAAGTAGTAAACACACAAAAAATAAACTCAAAGATATACAATATTTACTTTCATACCAATTGCATTGTGCAATTTCCTGACTCAACCAAAGATAATGAATTACGCACGCGAACACAGGTAATGTAAGGAAACACACTTTGCCTAAAGCAATTAACCACGGATTTTAATCTACAGGGTAGGCTAAGGTGTAAGGGTGTAACGAAACATTATAACAAAGGTGTAAGAAACGAAAGGAATGGCTCTGAGTGTTTTTCTAGAGGTATCTTACTCTAAAAGTGAGAGTAACAAAAGGGTTTATAAGGGGGTTAACTAACCAATGTAGTTAGTTAATATCACATAAGATATAAAGGTTATTTGGGTGTAATCCTAGAAACTTACCAATTTAGACAAGTCATTCCAATTATATAGATAATACTTATTATGGTGGTCTCGAATAGTATACAAGCCAAGTTCTAAAGTTTACAAGTCACCGGCACACTCATAGATTTGTGAATTTTGAAAAGTTCACAATTTTTGGAAATAATGTTATGTGTGCAGCTATGTAATTTAGACTTTAAACAAAAACATGCTAATTTTTTTTTTAAATTTTGATATATTAAGCGCATTTTAAGCATATTATGAAAAAGTTTAGGACAAGTAAGTGTTCTAATTCTCCAATCCCCCCACTTAAGTTAAACAACGTCCTCGTTGTTTGTTACAAAGGATAAAAACTGGAAAATAAAAGAATTAGAACAGAAAAACTCCCCTGAGATTTGCTCGGTATGATCCTCCATTATTTGTATAAGAGCAAAAATCAACTTTCTTGTGGATGAGAACGTTTAAGCTTCATAGATGATGTATCCACAAGAATAGCAGGAATCTATAATTACCATTCAGACTTTAACACACCTGAGTTAAGAAAGTTCAAACTTGCATAATACATTAGTAGTTAGTAAAAATAAAACTTAAAAAATTAAAATGAAAATCATCAGGTCAGTCGATACGCCGTATCTTATGGAAGAAGATACGCCGTATCGAGGCTGGAATAAATACGAATCAGAATAAAAGATGCGTCGCATCCTTAACCAGGGATGCGCTGCATTAAATAAAGTGACAGAAAGTTTTAAAGTCAAAAGAAATAAAAATGCAGAAAATTAAATAAGATATGACCATTGCAGGAGATGCGTCGCATCTTAGGATTGAGATGCGCCGTATCTTCTGCAGGTCTGACAGACTCGACACAGGACAGAAAAGAAAAAATTCACCGGGTTGTCTCCCGGTCAGCACTTGTCTTTATTCCAGAGTCTTCAAGTTAGACTCACGTTCAGCTCCTTATTCCAATACTTCGGGTTCAAACTCCACCACCTCGTTCTCAGTATCCTCAATTTTATTATCAAAATATTTCTTTACTCGTTGCCTGTTTACCTTGAATATATAACCATTTTTATCGCATATTTCAATAGTCCCGTATGGATACACTTTCTTGACAACGAACGGAAACGTCCATCTTGATTTAAGTTTACCTGGATACATTTTTAATTGAGAATTAAACAACAGCACTTTCTCTCCAATAGTAAATGTTTTATCCCCATGTAACCTCGAGTCATGCCATCTTTTAGTTCTTTCTTTGTAGATCTTAGTATTTCTGTAGGCCTCATCTCTTAGTTCGTAGAGTGCATTAAGTTCCATGAAACGGTTCTTCGTCATAGCTTCCATATCCATGTTACATTTCGTCAAAGCCCAATATGCACTTTGTTCTATTTCGACCGGTAGGTGGCATGCTTTTCTGTATACAAGACAAAATGGAGTGCATCCTGTTGGTGTCTTATAGGCTGTACGAAATGCCCATAAAGCATCATTTAACTTGTCAGACCACCCTTTCGGATTATATCCAGTCGTTTTTTCTAGAATCCGTTTTATAGCCCTATTGGTTACTTCAGTTTGCCCATTGGATTGAGGATGGTAAGCAGTGGAAACCCTATGATACACTCCATATTGTTCCAAAGATCTTCCTAGATGGTGATTACAAAAGTGTGTTCCCCTATCACTAATCAATGCTTTAGGAACTCCAAACCTAGCGAACAAACTTCGCAAAAATTTAAGCACTACCTTGCTGTCGTTTGTTGGTGACGCTTGCGCTTCGACCCATTTTGATACGTAATCAACAGCAACCAAAATATACTTATTACCTTTAGATTCAGGAAATGGTCCCATGAAGTCCAATCCCCATATGTCGAAAACTTCACATACATGGATATAGTTTTGCGGCATTTCGTTTCTTGATGTTATATTTCCGGATCGTTGACACACATCACATCCTTTTATATAATCTTTTGCATCATCCAACATAGTGGGCCTATAAAATCCTGCATCGAGGATTTTTCTTCTTGTAATAACTGCACCGTGATGTCCCCTCGTCGGCCCTGAATGGCAATGTGCCAATATTGCTGGGATATCATCACCATCTACGCATCTTCGTATAATATTGTCAAGGCATAATTTAAAGGAGTAAGGTTCATCCCAAATATACTCACTAGCGCGATTTAGAAACCTTCTTTTCTCGTCGGATGTTAGCCCTTTTGGAATTTCATTTGCGACAATAAAGTTTATATAGTCGGCATACCATGGTCTATTATTATTGCTTTTAATTCTTACCATCATAAGGTGTTCATCAGGAAAGTCATCAGCGATTTCCCTTTCATCAAGCACCTCCATATCAGGGTTTTCAAGTCTAGATAAGGGGTCAGCAGCTAGATTCTCGGCACCCTTTTTATCTTTAATTTCAATATCGAATCCTTGGAGCAATAAAACCCACCTAATAAGCCTTGGCTTGGCATCCTGTTTATTGAACAAATACTTCAAAGCAGAATGGTCAGTGTAAACCATAGTTTTTGACAATATAAGATATGACCTAAATTTATCGAATGCAAAAACTACTGCTAAAAGTTCTTTTTTCGTGGTGGTGTAATGTTCTTGGGCATTATTTAATGTTTTGCTAGCGTAATAAATTGGCTTAAATTTCTTTTCTATCTTCTGGCCAAGTACAGCTCCAACAGCGTAATCACTAGCATCACACATTTGTTCAAAAGGTAGATTCCAATCCGGCAAAAGTATAATAGGTGCAGTAGTTAGTTTTTCTTTAAGTTTATTAAATGCCTTTTTGCAATCTTCAGAAAAATCAAACTTCGCATCTTTTAGCAATAATTGGGTCATAGGCCTAGATATCATTGAAAAATCCTTTATGAACCTACGATAAAATCCAGCATGCCCTAAAAAACTTCTAACACCTTTTACATTAGTGGGGTAAAGCAGTTAGGAAATTACATCAATTTTAGCTTTGTCGACTTCTATACCTTTCCCAGAAATCTTATGTCCTAACACAATTCCCTCTCTAACCATAAAATGACATTTTTCCCAATTAAGAACAAGGTTAGTTTCTTCACACCTAGCAAGCATTTTATCAAGTTTAAAGAGACAATCACTAAATGAGTTACCGAACACCGAGAAGTCGTCCATGAAGACTTCCATAAAGTCTTCTACCATATCATGGAAGATAGCCGTCATACAACGTTGGAAAGTAGCAGGGACGTTGCATAGTCCGAATGGCTCTCCTATAGGCGAAGGTTCCATAAGGGCAGGTGAAACTCATCTTCTCTTGATCCTCGGGGGCAATGGGTATTTGGAAGAAACCTGAAAAACCATCTAAAAAACAATAATAATCATGTCCTGATAGTCTTTCTAACATTTGATCAATAAATGGAAGAGGGAAGTGATCTTTTCGCGTAGCATCATTGAGTTTGCGGTAGTCGATGCAAACTCTCCATCCAGTTACAGTTCTTGAAGGGATTAGCTCATTGTCGCCATTGAGTACTACCGTCATTCTTCCCTTTTTTGGTACAACGTGGATAGGACTGACCCACGAGCTGTCGGAAATTGGGTAGATAAGTCCGGAGTCAAGTAATTTCACAATTTCATTTTTCACCACGTCTTGGACTTTTGGATTCAAATGCCTTTGGGGTTGGATAGTCGGTTTGAATTCATCTTCTATAAGGATTTTATGTGTACAGAATGACGGGCTAATTCCCTTAATATCAGACATACTCCATGCTAATGCTCCTCTTCATTTATATAGTACCTGCAAAAGGGATTCTTTTTCTTTTGGCGTTAGGTCAGATGCAATAATAACGGGCGAATTAGTGTTCCCATTTAGATAGGCATATTCCAAGGTAGAAGGGAGATCCTTAAGCACAGGTTTAACATCATCAATTTCATTAGCACTAGCGGAATAAACTTGTTCTTTTATTATTTCGTTGTTGTCATCAGATAAATGCGCCGCATCGATATTTCCGATGCGCCGTATGGCGTTACAAACAGCGGAATCAACAGCGAAATAATTATCAGTAGTATTTTCATCAACTTGATCTTCTATAGCAATTGTGTTTTCTAAATTTTTAAGCAGAAAAGAATCAAGCAAATTACCTTTTAAAAATTTCTGAGTAAATTGATTAATCGTGTCATCAGAAACATCGATATTATAGCATTCGTTGTCTTCAGAATTAGTTTTACTCATAGATTGTTCCATATTAAATTCAACCTCATCTTTTCCTATGGTAAGAGTTATCTTTTTATTAAAAACATCAATCATGGCCCTAGCAGTGGCTAAAAATGGTCGTCCTAATATTATAGGAGTCCTAGAATTTTCGGGCATATCGAGGATAACAAAGTCAATAGGTAATTCAAATTTATCAACTTTTATTAATATATTTTCAGCTATTCCTAATGGGTATTGTATGGACCTATCAGCTAGCTCTAAGCACATCCTAGTAGGTTTTGGTTCACCCAAGCCTAATTTTTCATACATAGAAGAGGGCATAAGACTTATACTAGCTCCTAGGTTGGCTAAAGCATTTCCAATATGTAAAATTTTAATTTGACAAGGAATAGTGAAACTCCCTGGATCTTTTTCCTTAGATGGAAGTTTGTTAAGAATGCTGCCGAGCTTCTTTCCCCCATTGTTACAGTGCAAGCCTCTTCAAGTTTGGACTTGTTTGTAAGTAAGCTCTTCAGATATTTAGCATATTTTGGCATTTGCACTAGGGCTTCCATAAATGGTATGCTTAGCTGCAGCTGCTTGAGATTTTCCAGGAACTTCCTTTGATAGGCATCTTCTTTCTCCTTCCTTACCCTATGTGGAAAAGGTAGTGTTGATCGTTTAAGTTCAACAGAAGGTTCTTCTCTAATCACAGGTTCTGGATTAGTCTCTTTTGGTTGCACTTGCTCAGATGATAAAGATTCAGGGGAAATCTTGTTTGTACTGTTATCCTCGGGTGTCTCGCCGATTTGAAAGGTTGACTTTCCGCCTCTAGTTGTAATCCCTTTCAAATCGTGTTTTACCAAAAGAATCTTGTTAAGCACTGTTGACAATTGGTGCACTTCAATTGCCAATCCATTAATCATGTTGTTTTGTTCCTTTAGTAACAGCTCATGACTGCCTTTGAATTCATTAATAAAGTTTCTTGCTTCATGATGTTCTTTTTCATTTGCTTGAGCGATTAGTAGTGCAAACTCTTCCATGGTAGGGTTTCTTTGGGGTCTTCCGAACCAGTTGGGGAAAATATCGAACATTCTTCCTGAAAATTAAAAATAGGTAGATTTCAAAGTAAAAACTTCCTAGTGTAAAGGTTAGAATATTTTCCGTTCGGGAATAAGAAAAATAAAAGTTGCTGATATCTGTAGATGATGCGCCGTATCCAAAAAGTTGGATACGCCGTATCTTATAATCGTTAAAATTTAATCAGACATTTATTCAGAAAATAGATACGCCGCTTTGAATTAGAATGCGCCGTATCAGTTTTAATTATCAAAAATCGATTATATTTATTAAAATTAAATGCGTCGTATTAACAAAAGTTAATGCGCCGTATTTTCGTTACGTTTCAAAATACAAGATTTTTGATTCAGAAGATGCGCCGTATCGATAAAAATCGATGCGTCGTATCTGTTTAATAATTCGAAAACTGTTTTTAATTTAAATCGACAATACGCCGTATCTGTTAAAACAGATGCGTCGTATGGTGTTAGGGTTTAGAAAAATTTCTTATTAAAAACAGAATACGCCGTATCTTGGGAAAAAATGCGTCGTACTCGAATTTATTAAACGCGTTGTATTTTATAAAAATTAAACGCAATACGCCGTATCTGTGAAAACAGATGCGCCGTATCGTTTGTATCAGCACAGTACAACGATAGCAGAATGCAGAAAAATAGAAAAACAAGAAACAAAAATAAAAATAAACAAAAAGAAACAAAAATTAAAGAAAATAAAAACACACAAAAACAGAAAATATGCAAATAATACAATGAATGCAATTTATCTAATATACAACAAGGTTAGCAGTTAGAATCTAAAAATTAAAAAGAAAAACCAAATTAAAATACTAATCAAATTAACAGATAATAACCATTCACTCCCCGGCAGCAAGCCAAAAACTTGATGTGCGTGTGTATTGCTCTAATTCTTTTATATCCATGGCAGCGGCCCCAAAGACTTGGTGCGCGCGTGATGCCGTTGTGGTTTTAGCAGTATTAATGCCTACTCAAGTTTTAAATTTATATTTAGCCGACTTATCAATAAAACACACACTTTAACGAGCAGTGTACCCGGTCAGTATGAATATAATGGTAAGTATAGTGTCGATCACTAAGAGTGGAACGTATTATCTAGTTATTCTAATCAGTATTTTAATATCTTAAGTTAGCTGTACAACCTAATCTAATGCAAGGGGGTTCAGCCTGAGAGACTGGCACAGTTTGGTTACGATTAAATAGAAAACTAAACTAATGAGCACGAATCAGCGATTAGCACACACGTACACAGATAGATACTCGAGACAATAAGAAGACCTGTCCTGATAATTAAGTAGCTTGTCACTTGTTTTATTGCTAGTTTTATATGAAGTGTATATAATTAACCCTTTCTCGTTGGCTCTAATCTTATCGGCGAGTAAACCCTTAATGATCACTTATGTCTATCCTACTATCCTAGAAACGATAGAATAAATAGGCGAGGGAGGAGCATGGCAACCCAAGCAATGCTCAGCTAGACACAAAGGTTATCAATGCACTAATAAAAGTCACCAAAGACATCAACATATAAACTTTAATTAATGGGAAAGCAATTTTAAGGGGTGCCCATGATTTTCCGTAGTCACATGGAATCGGCCCATCAATCCTGATGAATTAAAGTGTACTAATACAATAAAACAAAACTACTTAATGAATTGAATACATGCAGGACCTTCTTACAGCTCTTGTATCTTCGTTTAGGGTGTGTCTTGTGCTGCTAATACGTCTGAATTCGTCTGGTCTCTTGTACCGTTCAACTTAAGCTCGGTGTCTAAAAGATCTCGAAATTCGTCTGGCCTTGGGGTATTTATAGTTTCTGTCTGAGGGTTAGATGCGGCGCATAGGATAAGTAGATGCGGCGTAACTCCATTTCTCTATGCGGCGCATGTCCTTTGCTGTCTTGGATTGTAACTTGTGAAATCTTGATAGTGATACGCCGTATGTAAGAAGTATGTTGCGGCGTATCTGGAGCAGAATGATCTTGATCTTGTACATTTCAGTAGACTCTTAACATCTTGCTTGTTTTGCTCCTTAATTAGTCCAAAATCGCCAAGTTTCACATAATACTTGTTTTTACCTGAGAATTACAAAAGTAAACATTAACGTATAAATTCTCATATATAATATAATAAAACAAGTCAAATAAATAGGATAAATGATGATAATAAAATGTACTTATTTGAGTTTATCACTACTAAAACAAAAACCATTGCTACAGATGCACCTACAATTGAATCTCCATCAACAACAGAACAAACCACTTCCAACACTGACAATGCAACTGAAGATCTTTTACAACAACCAGTACCCGAACCTGCAGATTATGACCCAAATGCGTTCTTTAATCCATTTACACCGAATCCAACCGTTCCTGATATTACAGAGTCATCCACACGCAATTTGGATCCGTCTAATCTGCAGACGTTCTATCAACAACACCCTTCAATACATAGTTGGACTAAAGAGCACCCCTTAGTAAACATCATTGGCAATCCCTCAGCTCTAGTTATGACAAGACAAAAACTTTACACCGATGCTGAAAACTGCATCTATGCACTCACAGTCTGTCAAGATGAACCCAAAAACATCAAAGACGCACTAACATATGACAACTGGATTGAGTCAATGCTAGAAGAACTCGACCAATTCAAACGACTAGAAGTGTGGGAGTTAGTCGAAAGACCAGATGGGGTCTATGTCATCGGACTGAAATGGATTTGGAAAAACAAGTTAGATGCAAAAGGCACAGTGATTCGTAACAAATCGCGTCTGGTAGCTAAAGGATTCACTCAGCAAGAAGGAATTGATTTTGAAGAGTCCTTTGCTCCAATTGCTAGGCTTGAGGCTGTCCATATCTTTCTGGTATACGCTGCACACGAGAATATGGATGTTTATCAAATGGATGTGAAAACGGCATTTCTAACGGTCAATTACGTGAGGAAGTGTATGTTAGCCAACCAAAGGGATTCGTTGATCCAGATCATCCCAATCATGTGTACAGACTCAAGAAGGCCCTTTACAGACTTAAACAAGCCCCAAGGGCATGGTACAATAAACTAACTACTTTCTTTCTTGCCAATCATTTTACTAAAGGTTTAGTGGATCCAACTTTGTTTATTAAAAAACACGGGGAGGACATTTTAATTGTTCAAATCTATGTCGATGAAATTATTTTTGCATTAACAAACAAAAAATATTCAAATGCTTTTGCAAGAATAATGAAACAAAATTTTGAAATGTCCATGATGGGTGAACTTACGTTCCTCTTAGGACTCCAAGTTCATCAATCACCCCGTGGAATTTTTTTAAGTCAGTCCAAGTATGCTCTTGAGATTTTAAAGAAACATGGCATGACAAGTTATGACACTTATAACACACCTATGTCTGCATCATCCCCAAAGCTGGATGCTGATTTACGTGGAACGCCTGTTGACCCTACAAAATATAGTATGATTGGGTCCCTCATGTATCTAACAGCCAGCAGACCAAATATAGTTTTTGCTGTATACCTATGCTCCCGTTATCAGTCACGACCAATTGAAAGACACCTCTCTGAGGTTAAAAGAATCCTTCGATACATAAAGGGAACCATCCATTTGGGGATCTGGTATCCGAAGAATTCTGGTTTTGAACTAATAGCTTTTTCAGATGCAGATCATGCAGGATGTTTAGACACACGCAAAAGTACATATGGGGGAGTGCAGTTTCTAGGAGACAAACTTGTATCTTGGTAGTCAAAGAAGCAGGATTGCACTTCATTGTCATCTATAGAATTGGAATATGTAGCCATGTCAGCATGCTGTGCTCAAGTCATTTGGATGCGATCACAGCTGATGGACTACGGTTACATTTTCAATAAGATTCCCATGTACTGCGACTCCAAGATTGCCATTGCCATCTCATGCAACACGGTTCAACATTCGAAGTCAAAACATATCGCACTTCGATATCATTTCATCAAAGAGCATGTTGAAAATGGTACAATTGAATTATACTTTGTGGGTACTGAATACCAATTAGCGGACTTATTCACCAAAGCCTTGCCCCATGCAAGATTTGTGGAATTAGTTTACCAAATTGGTATGCGGTATTTGAGTCCAGATGATTTGAACAACTTTCTTAAACACAACTAAGAAAGTCAAACACCATAATCTTGTTTGTAAATATCTTATTCAAAAACACAAAAAGATTTTTCATTCTTCTTTACTTTGTAAAAAAAAAAATTCAAGTACAAAATTTACATCAACACTTTGTTCTTTAAAACAAATGAACCATTCTTTCCGAAAAAGTGTTGAGGGGGAGTATGAAATTCAAATTTTAATATTTTCCTTAAAATTTGTACTTGCATATTTCCATAAAAATGTTGTTTTAAACATGTGTTGGTAATATTATTCCCGTGATACCCTCCTTGATCTTAAAATGTTTTCTAATATTCATAAGTCAAGGGGGTGTATTAAAATTGTTCTTGTCAAAATAATGTCAAGTCTTGTTAATATTTTGTGAGTAAGGGACTTAGATTGCAAAGTTATGTCGTTAAGGGACTTAATGTGACAAGTTTGAAACTAAAATTTTTTACAAAAACAAAAATTACAATGCATTTACTGCATCTGAATTGTGCATTTACTCTTCACCAAACTCATTAAATATTTCAACCACCAAGATCAACGACCCACATCAAATCTTCTAATCCGTTCATGCTTTTAAAAATCTGTAAGTGGAATCATGTTTTTCATACAAATATAAGAAATGGTTTTTGATTTCACAAAGATCCAACGGCTAAATTTTTCTAAATCGAATGAAATAGGTTTAGGGTTTAGTCGATTTGAGTATAAATGATTTTGAGGGTTGAAGTTTGATTTATGTGGTGGGATATGTTATTAATCAAGTGATTAACATGATTCTATAACCCAATCGTACCCAGAAACACGAATTGATGAATTTTCAATTTAGGGTTTATTCGTATGAACTTGGGAAAATCATTTGTGCATGTTTTGGCCTAATTAATTGGATGGGATAGTGTTCTAATATGTTGTATAACATGATTTGATCATTGAATCATACCCAGAAACATGTTTGAATCAATTTCGATGTGTAGGGTTTATGAAGAACTTGACCAGGTTCAATCTTATTGATTCATGGCTAAAAATTGTTAAAATTTAGACCATTGAGCTTAGAATCATCATAGGAACCTAAGGGAATCATTCACATAAACTTCTAATCAATTAACTTGAATTTCGACAAGATCGAAATGAGGGTTCATCAAAATTGTAAATGGTTGTTCTCAAATTAGATAAACTATTTTTTGGATGTGTTTAAATGAGCTTAAAAATCATATTGTAACTTGTGGTTTGAATATAATTTGGATAGGAATCAATTTTCGATAAAGAATAAAAAAGAACAAAGTATGTCTACAGTATTCATCAGAATTTCTTGCATAAGAAATTGTCAAAATTGCAAAATCCATCGGAATTGGATAACCTTGTTGGAATTGCGAAATTGCCGAAATTGCAAAATCCATCGGAATTGGATAACCTTGTCGGAATTGGGCAAGTTATCGTAATTCAAAATTTTCATCGTAATTGGGCATGGTTTATCGCAATTCAATTTTTTTCATCGCAATTGGACATGGCTTATCGCAATTAAGATTTTTACCGCCATTGCACAAATTTCATCGAAATTCAAAATTCATCAGAATTGGTCAATTTCATCACAATTGTCTAAGTCCATCTCAATTCAGATTAATTGTCGCAATTGGGTCTAATTATATCGAAATTCAAATAAAGTCACATGTTATCGAAATTGAATGATAGTCAATAAAAGTGAATCTGTTTTAATTGAAAATTCACACAATGTCTAAAGATGATAATTGCAATGTTCATAATCTTAAGACATGTAAAATCAATGATACTACAAAATGGTCACATGAATGATAATAAGTTTAACAATGTGCTAACTTTCATGTGTCTTGCATATTTGTTTATTTGATTGATGTTTCAGATATCCCAAATGGCTGTACAACTGTAACAACCCGTAATTTTCCACGTCAACATTTATTTTCAAACTCTAATTTACTACTTTAAAATTTTACAAGAACACTTTTTACGTATAACTCTTTAATTAAATAAACGTAAAACAAGGAATGTCCCTCTTGTGCACTATGACTTTAGACTATATTTAGTCTACGACATCACACTATATTGCCACCACTCCAGTTCATAATTTTATTACTAGGGCTTTTTCATTGTTCTTACTCGCAAGTATTAAGTTAATAAACGTTTTTCACGATTTAAATAGACACCCAACGTACCTGACACTCCCAACAATTATTTTTTTAATACATTCTCATACTCCCTAAATTACTATAAAAGTGCCAAAAAATATTTTCATACATTTGTCATTCCTTTTTCAAAAATTACTTAAATATACGTATTTAACGTTAACTACCAAACCAATACCCAATACCTATTTTTAATACCCAATACATTCAATATATATATTTTTAGACTAGATAAAACATACTACACTTATTTTTTTTATATACATGCCCCCCCCCTCCTATCCCTAAAAACACCATACATTAATGATTTTTGACTAAATTAGAGTCAACATTCAAACTAGAGACATGGGCTAAGTTTTTGTGGGCTTGACCAAGATCTTGTCCCCCCCTCCTTTCCATGATTTTCGGCCAACACATAGCCACCCTAGCCAACACACTTTTCTTTGACCCTAGATATGAATCTTGACTACAATTAATGCTTGTTCTATATAAAGAGGACTTATACTTCATTTTTACCTACACTTAGACACAAAACACTCATCTCTACTACTCTACAAATCGACCACAAAAGGAAGGAGAAGCAAGGAAGAATTAGTTTTCAAGTTTAGGAGTTCACTTGGGTTCATAGTTGAATTACCTAGTGTTTAAGGGTCCTTGATTTTGCACAATTCATCATATACACCTCTTAACCTCAAGTAAGTTACTACCATACTTTCATAATCTCTACACCAATTTACCTTGTGTACTTGATGAATTTATAACTAATAACTAAGTCCTAAACATATTTCATGAACATACTAGCTAATCCTTAATCTTGACAAATCGGTGGAAGAGTTAGGATTAGTTTTGAAGTTGTTGAAAGTTGTTTTGAATGATTTGAAAACTAGAAAATACACTTTGAAACATCTTTATATGAAACTGTCCCATTTTGTTAAATCTAGAAAAATCAGTAGGTTGGAAGTAAGATTTGAGTAGAAATATAGGAAATAGATTCAAACACGAAAATGTGGTCGCTTAAACGGGTTAAAACGGACTTATAACGAAGAAAATACGTTAATTCTAAGTTAGGCGACGAAAATAATTTTCTGAAACTATACTTGCTGTTAAGAGCTTTTCAAGAGGTAAAATTGGACATTAAAAGTTAACTAGACATTCAGAGGTACTAAAAATCTGTTAGTATACATGAATACGAACCTGGGGATATAAAGAACTTTGGAAACGGAGCTAAAACGACCAAGATACGTTGATTTTAAGTTACGACGAAACTGACCAGATTTTCGAGTGACCAAGTTTGAGCCCCTTTTTCTCATAGATAGAGTCAGTTTTGGAAAATTTATATTAGTAAGTAAAATGTAGTTGACATAGCCTAGTTTCCAAAAAGTCCAACCGTTCGTCAAACGGATTCATAACGAACGCATTATGACCTTTTAAATATTCCCGAAAACTGCCCAGAATCACCACAAATGGCCTGATTACATAACTTCAAGACTGTATATTTTTGGGATTGGGCTCGAATGGACTGAGGTTCAGTGTTAGACTTTGTAGACATTGCTACATACTTCCTAAATCCACTGAGTTGGATCAATAACACTTAATAACCACTGTTTTACAACTGGCTTTACTAGGCCACTTGGTCATTTTCAGAAATCTAACAAAGTGTATATTTTGACGTAAAACTTTATTTTTCTCAAAAATCACTTTGACAACTATCGTAGAATGTTGTTAAAGCACGTCGGTGATTTTCTAAGATACTTATTAACAAAACGACCACACTTTATTTACGAGATGAACTAGTGACGATATATAAATGTGTATACTTGATATTTAAGCGAGCACCATAACGTAACTACGTTTTTAACCACCAAACTTTACAAAGAACATGTAAGGGTGATATATTAGAGTGTAAACTTGCATACATGACCTTATTTCCGAACCTAAGACATAGTACTTATTTAGGTTGCGGTTAGAGCTACCGAACCTCGATCTACGTGCACGATATTACTATTTGCGATACTTTGCTGAGGTGAGTTCATGGCCCCTATTTTACTTGTTTTGAAATACTTTTGGAGGAGAATACATGCTCGTTTTTATCTAGATGCAATACTTGTTTTACTTGAATATGCTACTTGTTTACTCAAACCATTACTTGCTTTACTTATAATTTGCTGTTTACTCGAATGTGTTATGTGTTCACATGTTACATACTTGATTCTTTTTACTCATGGACACAAGCACTTTGAACGATTATTCATACATGACCGAATGGACTGGTCACATAACCGAATGAACTGGTAACATAACCGAATGAACTGGTAACATGACCGAATGAACTGGTCACATGACTGAATGAACTGGTCACATGACCGAATGAACTGGTTACATAACCGAATGAACTGGTCAAACCAACTTTAAATCTTGTGGTCCACATATTACTTGTTGTTTACTTAAACCTATGAACTCACCAACCTCGTGTTGACACATTTTAGCATGTATTTTCAGGTTCTTAAAGTGTTAGCTTACCTTTGGTGGCTTTTGGCATGGCATGGCATGGTTATAGGATCAAGATATTCTGATATTCATTTGGGGACCACTTTATTTCTTTTATGGGCCTGTATTTCCGCATTTCATTGAACAATGTAAAACAAAATACTTTTGATTCTGAAAATTTCTTCTAAACGGATACGGTAAATTCGTTCTCTTTACTATGTGTTGTGGTACCAATTTAGTAGCACCCCAGCGACATCATCTTCTGCTGTGACCCATTTTTGGGGGTGTTACAACAACTACCACTTCCCATGCTCACAAAAGAAAACACCTTTCCACAAGGTTATGACGTGGAAATTGGCAAGAACAACGTACGTGTAGAATTTCACAAAATCAAGTGTGCTGAACCATCATGTCAAATAGCAATTGAAATTCTTAAACTGCACAAGTGTAGGAGCATGCTGGATAAGTCTGCATCCATTCCTGAGTTCTACGTTCACTAGATGTGGCACACAATCAAGTTGGATATGGGAGAAGACTCATTCACCTGCACACTGGATAGAAAAGAAGTCACTGTTAATCTCAACTATCTTCGTAAAACCTTACTTCTGCCAGAAGCTCATGCACCAACCAAGAAGTTTCATCTTACTCTATTAGAAGAAGTCGTTCTCAACTTCCTTTTGGAAATTGGTTATGATGTACAACCAAACAAGCCACTGAAATCATTTTCCAAGGTCGAAGCCAAGCTCATTCCCCAACCATGGAGAACCATTTACTACATCTTGGCTAGATCAGTCTCCGGAAGAGATAGCGGTCATGAAAATCCTCGTCTTTCTCACTTACAAATCTTCTGGGATTAGTGAATCGGAAACAAATCGATTACGCTCAACTCATCTGGGATGACATAGTCTTTCAGATTCAGAGTCACTACTTAAAACCATTCAACAAAATCCCTTTTGTCAGATACACCAAGCTACTCATCTACCATCTTCTTGATGACAATGAAGACATTCCTCGACGTCTAGAAGATCCAGAGAACATCTATTTGCTATGGACAAGACAGTTAATCAAGTCTACATCCTGAAAGGAAGCACTCGCAAACAAGGGATGAGACCTCCTGACTCTCTTATGACAGACAAGATCAAGAAAACATAAGCATACGTTAAGTATGATAAAGCTTTCAAGGAAGGGTATGTCGGATTTAGCAAGTATGATGATGAACCTACTCCAGCAAAGACTCGAGCAAAAGGAGGTAGCAAGACAGGTAGCACATCCAGTACCTCAAATAAAATTAAACCATGTCCTCCTAAATACACCAAGAGGAAAGTACCTGTCAAAATTGCTAAGCCTGAGCCTGAAGAAGAACAGATTGTTGAAGAAAGAGGAATCAGGTTCAGAAACGAAAACCGATGAAGAACCAATAATCTACAAAGATGAAATTGATACCAAGATTGCTCAGGACGAAAGTATTGTATCACTTAAAGCTGATGAGGAGAGGAGAATGAAGAAAATACTTGATGAACAGATGAAATTGGATGAAGAAATTGATAAAGATTTTGGTGAAGATCAGACCCTCATCATTCCGGTTAATCAACCCGGTGGGTCTGGAAGTGCAGGAGGAGTCTCTCAACCTCGATCAGATCCGGTTAATCAACCCGGTAATGACGAGGAACGGGATGAAGAAGGAAATCTCATCATGAAGGAGGTCCATCAGGATGAACGAATTGAATACTTTGACATGAATGATGATGATAACACGAAGAATGTAATAATTGATGATGAAGTAATAAGAAAAGCCGCTGAAGAATTGGAGTTGGAAAAGAAGGCAAAGGAATAAGAAGAAATAAGGGTGAAACAAAAGGAGGAGGAAGAAAGGTTGGTTAGGAAAACTGTTGTAGAGAAGGAAGCTGACGATTACATTCAAACACCTCCAACTACTCCTCCAGACTCTCCTCCAATTAACCGTGATACACCTCCAGTCTCTCAGTAAACACCTCCTCCGAAAGACATAGACACAAACGTTAACAAGGATCCGTCTATCATTCCCGAATCATCAACACATTCTTCACTACCACCAACACAAACAACATCAACAAGCAAATTAATCAAGAAACCCATCAATCCGTTGGTCTCTCAAGCATCGAAAAAGGTGAAACAGGCCGTGAAGCTTGCAAGAGTAAAGAAACATGACAAGCTTCTTGACCAGATCAAAACATTAACGAATATGGTCACTGTTCTTGCTGGACAAGTGAACGAGCTCAAAAGCACAAAAGCTCGAGTTGATGAATTCCTTTCCGATGACATTCAAGATAAGATGCTTACTGCGATCAAGGGCAACACTGAAGAATACTTGAAACAGTACTTGCCTAGAATCACATCAAAGAATATCTTGAACCAAACATCGAAGGTCTTCTCAAAAACATAGATGCTACAGTTCCACTTGTCCTACAAACCCAACCAACGAAGCCAAAAGAACCAACACTTGAAGAGCTTCATATTTAATTGTTTGAAAGATTGACAAGTCTTACATCACCACCTCTTGAACGAATTTCAATTTCTGATGCTATCCAGGCCAATATCACAAAGGAGTCATGAAAAGCTGATGCTGACAAAGGAAAACGACCAAGAGAAGATGAAGACCCTGACCCAAACTCACAAGCTAAGAAACCGAAGAATGTTGGCGGCTCTTCTTCTCAACATCAGGAACCTGTCAAACCATCAGCAACCACAACAACAGCTAACCAACCGCCAAAGGCTTCAGGCTCCGGGCCAACAGCAATGGAACATCATTTTAAGTTAACTGAAGATGATGAGTTTCAACAACAGCAAGATCAACCAGACTCTCCACCAAAGTCGAAAGCAAAAATGTCTAAGCAAGGAAAGAAGTCAACGAGCAAAAAGACAACGGTTGTCTCATGGCTTGACGAAGACACGACTAAAGGGAACGAGTGGTTTGATAAACTTGTCAGTGCTCAACCATATGTCAATGATGACTCCATGATCAAAGGACGCACATTTGAGTTCACACAAAAACTCAAACGCGATCAACGAATCTAGAAGCTTACAAAAGGAGAACTTTGTCGCATAAAGAATGATGCATTCAACTTGCTGAAAGATCGATCCTCTAGTGCCGCTGAGCTCGAATATCACTTGGAAAACATTGCACGTGCAATGTCGAATGATATCAGCTGGACAAATCCGGACACGTATGTGACTGATAATACTTCTCAACAAAAACAAGCATATGTTACGGATTGGACAAAGCCTCTGCCAGTAATTGGAACTTCTAATCAACCTGCTATTCCATACAGCTTCTTCTTCAACAACGATCTGGAAATTCTTGTACACGGCAACAAGTATCAACCTAAGTATGAAACATCGATAATCTTGATTCCTACCACAAGTTATCCATAACCGGCCATCGAAGAAACAACAACAAGACTCTTCATAACAAACTGAGTGTTGTACGATCAAGATGCGCATCTGGGAATATACCACTGGAATGAGAAAAGGAGAACCTGGTACAAAAGTAAACTTACGAAAAAGTCTTCAACTCCGGTGATGAGCGATCTAAGAATAATTGGTGTGGTCATCATTGAAGCAGAAAAGAGGTATGATTATACCTTTCTGCATAAAATCAGGGTTAGAGGAGAAGATCAGAAGATTTACTCATTCTTAGAAGCAGACTTCCCTGATTTGAACCTTAACGATCTTGAAGATATGTATCTCATCAACGTTCAAGGGAAGATGCATCATTTCTCAACAGATCTTACGTACGCATTCAGCACTTCATTGCTCTACTACATCAGACGAAAGATCATTAAGGAACGCATTGAAGACTTGCAACTTGGGGTTGAGAGCTATCAAAGGAAGCTAAATTTAACCACACCACTTCTACACCTTCAGAGATCAACAAAGAACCTCAGTATACCCTGAAAAAGGACCCAACCTTTGGTTTTGTGTACAAAAGTGATCACAGCATCAACTGTTTCATGGGATACAAAGAAGTTCACAAGTTCTGCAACCACACACTCAAGAAGGTTCGAGACGGATTAGTCATTCGGTTAAGAGATCGGGAGTTGTATAAGACAAGCAGGTGGACTGCTTCTCAAATGCGAGAAGTATGTCAATTCATCCAGAAGATTGAGAAGAGGCTGGTTCTTAGAGATTAGATGCGGAGGTTGGAAAGTTATGTTGGAGGCAGACCCTTATTTCCTATCAGAAACTTCCACAGACCTGATCCAGTATTCACGATCTTCAGAAACGTTGACGAATATAAGATTTGGGTATTCTCATGATTATATTTGCTTGTGAAACATTTTGGCTTGTGCATAAATAACAGTGCACAACCCGATCTTTGTAAAGAAAGGACCCTGAGGTACGCTTCAGTGCCTCAATCCTAATATATGAAGCGAAAGCTTCTTACTTTTGAGTAGAATTAATCAAAATTTTTGGTAAATTTTTCAAAATTCTACTCAAAAGAACAAGTATTCCCTCTCGTGTTTAAAACCTCAAAAAGTGATTTCAATTGTTGAGGGGGAGTACTTGAAATCATCTTTGTTCAACACATAAAGTTCTTGTTGGATTCATCCCACAAACCTCAAAAAGCATATTTTAATCAAAATGTTTTCCAAAAACAACATCAATATGCTATTATAAGGGGGAGAATATTTATGTGATTAAAATATGGTAACAAATGTGTGGAATCTCGTACGAGCTCGACTCAGATATTACCAATGAATTGACGAAACTTAACTGTCATTAATTGAAAGGACTTGTCCTGGACGGGTAATAACTTCAAGCTGGTCTAACCAGTGATGTAAGCGTGTCTCGAATAGGACTTGTCTGATTAGAGTGTATCATTTCGAGAGATTTTGTTTGAATATGACCAGGATGGGTAATAACTTCAAACTAGTCTAACTAGTGATGTAAGCGTGTCTCAAATCGGCCATGTTCACTGAAAATCAATCAATTCAAAAGTGCAAACTCCACCCAACATGTGCAAATTTATCTTAAAAACTTATGAGCACATGTGAAGGGGTAGTATTTCAGAAAAAGCAAAACTCTCAAGGTGTTAACAAAATATGTTTTATAATCATAAACACTTTGAGAGATTTTCAAATGAATGGTTTATGGAAACATAGGATTGTCATGGAGTTATAAGGTGACTAAGGTTTAGAAATACGTCCTATGATCCGCTAGAACCGGAGGGATCTACCCATGGACAATACCAATAGTTTAGTACTAGAAGTCCTTAGGTATGATTGAAAAAAGGAGTAAAGAAATGAAAGGAGAAAGAAGGGGTTGAATAATTAAAATGAAAAGTAAAGGAAAGGGTGAAAAGAAATAGCCCTCCAAATGTTCAACCTTAGGGCAGAAACCGGGTTCAATTCATATGCTATTGGATGTTACTACGGTGACACCGATATTGAAGACAAGCCGTCATGGACCCAGTGACGCATTGCACTAAACCTTCTAGCCACTCAAGTATCTCTCAAAAGATACTTGTTTCATTTCTCACGGAGAACCTCGCATAATCTATCGACCTCTCACTGCGAGATGTGTTGATATTGAAAAGGAGGCACTCTGCTCCATGCCTCCAACTACTAAAACCCAAATGCACTAAATCGAGTCTAGAGCCGCGAGATACATCAAAAGATCTCTTAGGAACACTTTATATTTCTACACTGGTTGTTCAACATTAAGGACACCAGTTGTAAATAACAAGAGTCCTACACAGATCTTAGCAATCTGCCAAGAACATTCATGAGGGAAGTCACGATTGTGATTCTCAGTGATTGAATGGAAATTCCTGCCAGGGTCAATATTAAACAACCCTGATAGCAGGTCACTTCGGTAATCCCTTGTGGGTTACGCTTATTGTTCGCGGTGGTCTCAAAAGGTCTACAGTCATGGAGTGATACTTCGGTATACTTCAGCGGCTCACCTGAATTGTTGATGCACTTCGGTGTATCTGTGTAAGCCCTCTTGGGGCATCCAGTTTAGGAATGGCCTTGACAAGGATTTGAGAAAGTTTTCACACTATGCTGTTAACGATCTCGAAGTCCGAACCTGTAAGTGTCGGATGCTTTATTGCTAACTGTTTTAATGCAGGTACTTATGGAGACCGGGAGTTCCACTACCACCATTATCATCAACTACATTCCATATCCACATGCTCATACCTACATCAGAAAGTCACTCAAAGTTCTAAGACAATTCTCATCAAAGATCAAAGCATATGTTCAAAAGTCAAAGATCAAAGCTGAAGAATGAGAATCACTTGAAGTATAAAGATCAAAGTCAAAAGAAGTATGAGCATGGTGGAAAAGATGTAAAAGACACCAGAGACTAAGACGTTGATGAAAGGCAGACCACAACATTATCATATCACACATAACAAGAACAAAGAACAAAGATACGAAAGACGTCAAAGCCAAAGAAGCAAAGAAGACGTCAAGCAACCTATGATGACCAAACCTTAGGGGGATAATGTTGGGAATACGTTTAATTAATATCAAGTGTCGGGTCATTATTTTATGTAATAGTTTGCTTAAGGTATAGGCCTTTCATTTTGTTTAAATGGCTCGGCCCTTGTAGAAGGTCCATGGGCCGTGGCCTTGTTTTAAGTTTCTAGAAAGAATGCACAAGAGTGTTGCCCTAACACTCTTGTCCTATAAATACTACATGTAAACATTCTCTCGTGTGAAGTAATCGACCATTATATCTTTCTTTCTCTCATCTCTATCTTACTCATATACTTGTGTTTATACTATTATGGAGACCTAACAATAACTATTTTTCTGTCGAAACCTGGATTGAGTTTCTTTGGAAAACCAGTTTTTAAATACGATTTTAATTAACAAATTGGTGTACAGATCTTAAACGATTTTATATGCAGTTAATTTTATCAGTTTATATTGAAACCAAGATTGAGTTTCTATTAAACTGATCTACTTTATTTGGTCATTTATTCGATTTAATTAAATCTAGATTCATTGAAACCAAGATTGAGTTTCTTTGAAGCAGATTCAGTACAAGTTAAGAGAAATCACGATTGAATTTCTTAGATACCGATTTTATAACAGTTGATTTAACTGTTTGTGTTTGTTGAATTTTCAGGATGACAATTGATGCTACTCCTATGAACGTAACTGGTGCGCTGGTTACCAACATGGATGCTAATCATGCTGAGAAACCAAAGAAATTCAATGGCAGAATTTTAAGAGGTAGCAACAGAAGATGCTCTTGTATCTTACTACTTTGAACGTTGTACAATTCTTAAAAGAGGATCCACCTCACGTGGAACCTCCTGAAGAAGGTCAATCCTCTAATCAATGGGCTGTTCAAGCCTTAGAAGCATGGAAACATTCAGACTTTTTGTGTCACAACTATGTTCTGAATGGATTGGTGGACTCTTTGTACAACGTGTACTGCAAGACCAAAACTGCCAAAGAATTTTGGGAGTCATTGGAACGCAAGTACAAAACTGAGGATGCTGATACAAAGAAGTTCGTGGTAGCTCATTTTTTGGATTACAAGATGGATAATTCAAAGAATGTGATGACTCAGGTTCAAGATCTGCAAGTTTTGCTACACGACATTCTTGCTGAGGGAATGACCTTGAGTGAAACTGTTAGGTCACCATAATATAAGAACACAAGTATAGAAATGAGATAGAGATAAGTGGTGGATGATTTTTTCAATATGAAAGATAAATGGACAAAGGTTTAGTATAGATAATGAAATAACCAACAAGATAAATGTATAATACAAGTAGTATTTATAGGGAAGGAAGCTATGGCAACACACCCTCTTCCTTCTTTTCACAAAATGGGCCTAAGACATAGGCTCGTGGGCTTACTTCATACGCCTACTAATTTAAACTAACATATAAGCCTTATAACTAAGCAACCTATTACATAATTGAATGACCAACACTTGATAATAATAAAATGTATTCCCAACAATCTCCCCCTAAGGGTTGGTCATCAAAGGTTGCTTGACGTCTTCTTTGCTTCTTGGCTTTGACGTCTTTCGTATCTTTTTTTTTTGTTTTTGTTATGTGTGATATGATAATGTTGTAGTGTGCCTTTCATCAACGTCTTTGTCACTGGTGTCTTTACGTCTTTTCCACCATGCTCATACTTCTTTTGACTTTGATCTTTGTACTTCAAATGATTCTCATTCTTTATATTTGATCATTGACTTTTGAACTTTTGCATTGTCTTAGATGAGATCTTTCTTTTGAACTTTGAAATGACTTTTTGATGTTGGTATGAGCATGTGGAGATGTAATTTCGTTGATTCTAATGGTGGAACTAATGGTCTCAGCTGGAACTCCGGTTCTACATGTGTACCTGCACGAAAACAGTTAGCAATAAAGTTTCCAGCACTTACAGGTTCGGACTTCGAGATCATTATCATCATTGTGTGAAAACTTTCTCTAATCCTTACAAAGGTTGTTCCTGAACCGGATACCCCCAAGAGGGCTTACATAGATATATCGAAGTCTATCAACGATTCAGGTGAGCCACTGGAATACACCAAGGTATCACTCCACGACTGTAGACCGTTTGAAACCACCGTGAACACTAAGCGTAACCCTCAAGGGATTACCAAAGTGACCTGCTGTAAGGGCTGTTTGATGTTGACCCTGGCAGGAATTTTCATTCAATCACTGAGAATCACAATTGTAAATTCTCTCATAAATGTTTTGGCAGATTGCTAGGATCTGCGTAGGACTCTAAAATTTACAACTGGTGTCCTTAATGTAGAACTTCCAGTGTAGAAATATCATGTGTTCCTATGAGATCTTTTAACGTATCTCGTGGCTCTAAACTCGATGAGTGCAATTTTAGTAGTCGGAGACTGGAGCGGTGTCTCCTATTTCAATATCAACACAACTCGTAATGAGAGGTCGATAGATTATGTAGGGTTCCGCGTGAGAATGAAATAAGTCCTTTTGAGAGAACTTGAGTGGCTTAGAAGGTTAAGTGCAGTGCGTCACTGGGTCCATGATGTCATTGTCTTCAATATCGGTGTCACCTTAGTAACAATCGGTAGCATATGAATTGAATCCGGTTTCTGCCCTAAGGTTGAACATTTGTAGGGCTATTTGTTTTCACCCTTTTTTCATAACGTTTCTTTTTAATTCTTCAACCCCTTCTTTCTCCTTTCATTCTTTACTCCTTTTTTCAATCATACCTAAGTACTTCTAGTACTAAACTATTGGTGTTGTCCTTGGGTAGATCCCTCTGGCTCTGGCGGATCATAGGATGTATTTCCTAACTTTAGTCACCTTATAACTCCATGACTATCCTATGTTGCCATAACAAATAATCATTTGAAAATCTCTCAAAGTGTTTGTGATTCAGAAACTTATTTTGTTAACACTTTGAGAGTTTTGGTTATTTTTAGAAATACTCCCCCTTCACATGTGCTCATACAGTTTTAAGATAAATTTACACATGTTGGATAGAGTTCGCACTTTTGAATTGATCCACTTTCTGTGAACAAGACCGATTCGAGACACGCTTACATCACTAGTTTGACTAGCTTGAAATTATTACCCGGCTCGAAAGTTTCTCGAAATGGTACACTCTACTCAGGCAAGTCCTATTCGAGACACACTTACATCACTGGTTAGACCAGCTTGAAATTATTACCCGTCTAGGACAAGTCCTTTCGATTACTAACATTTGAGTTTCGTCAATTCATGGGTTAAATATGAGTCGAGCTCATACGAGATTCCACATTTGTTACCTTATTCTAATCACTTTTTTTCCTCCCCCTCAAAAATAGCATATTGATGTTGTTTTTGGAAAACTTTTGATTAAAATATACTTTTTGAGGTTTACGGGAAGAATCCAACAAGAACTTTTTATTTTGAACAAAGATTGTTTCAAATACTCCCCCTCAATAAGTGAAATAACATCTTGAGGTTTTGATTACGAGAGATAATACTTGTCCTTTTGAGCAGAATTATAAAAAACTTAGAATTTGATTAGCTCTACTCAAAAGTAAGAAGCTTTCGCTCCTTATATTAGGATTGAGGCACTGAAGCATACCTCAGGGTCCTTTCTTTACAAAGATCGGGTTGTGCACTGTTATATGTGCACAAGCCATTGTTTTAATACAAAATTTGTTTTCTTTTTAACAAAGCACTCCCCCTCAAATAATGTTAACTTATTCAAGGGATAGTCTTCATGAGCAGAACTCTAAATCGTATTTTGGGGAAAAAAATAGTTTTTGAAAATTCATGAAATGATTCTGCTCAAGGTTTTAGAAAACACAATCAAGTATTATGCAACAAAGAATGCATGATTATAAGATTAGACAACAACTTCGGGAACCCATTTAAGCACGGTGCCAACAGGTTTACCGAATTTTAAAATCCATTTGTAGGTTGTGACAATCTGATTTTAAGATATTGAATTCCAACGAGGACCGAAAACTGGTGTTTCATTTTGAAAATGATGAAGTCCTCTCCTATTTGCTTGCTTTCAAAGGCTTCAAAGACTAAATCTTGGCTTTGGCACCGTCGCTTAAATCACTTAAACTTCAGTACCATAAATGACCTTTCTCGCAAGGATCTTGTACGAGGCATGCCCAGATTAAAATTCGAGAAAGATCATCTTTGTTACGCCTGTCAACTGGGCAAAAGCAAGAAACAAACCCACAAACCCAAAACTGTAAACACCATCTTGGAAGTTCTTCACACCCTTCACATGGATCTACGCGGTCCAATGAGAGTGCAAAGTATTAATGGGAAGAAATACATTCTTGTGGTAGTCGATGACTACTCTCGGTTTACATGAGTAGAATTTTTGAGAACCAAGGATGAAACTCCAGAGGTTATAATTAAATTAATCAAACAGCTGCAAGTGAGGCTCAACAAAACTGTCAGAATCATCCGTACAGACAATGGAACTGAGTTTGTTAACCAACAACTCAGTCATTTCTATGAAAGTATTGGCATTACACACCAGAAAAGTGTTCCACGCACTCCTTAGCAGAATGGTGTGGTTGAAAGAAGGAACCGTACTCTGGTGGAAGCTGCAAGAACAATGCTAATATTTTCCAAGGCACCGATGTTTCTTTGGGCAGAAGCAATAGCAATAGCATGTTATACCCAAAACCGATCCCTGATTCATATTATTCACAACAAGACACCCTATGAGCTGATTCATAACAAGAAGCCAGATCTTTCTTTTCTTCGTGTGTTTGGTGCACTGTGCTATCCGACAAATGACAGTCAAGACCTGGGAAAGTTAAAAGCTAAGGCAGACATAGGTTTCTTCGTTGGGTACGCACCAGATCGCAAGGGATACAAAATCTACAAAAAAGAACCCGACAAATCATGAAAACTATTCACGTTACGTTCGATGAGCTGACTGAGCAAACGACTTCGGGACAAACCAGTTCTGAACCCGCACCTAATCTGTTGACACCTGGACCAATTAGTTCAGGTCTTGTACAGAATTCCACGCCTGTAGCTCCTTATGTACCACCTACTAGTGAGGAGTTGAAGAAGTTATTTGATCCGATGTTTGACGAGTACTTTGAGCCATCAACGGTTGATACCAAAACAGAAGCTCCACCAGTACCTCCGGTTGCTGAAGCTCTTGTCTAACAAAACTCAGAGGGTCCATCAGTATCAGTTTCAATTGGTCAAGATGCACCTCCTGCCAGTCAATCGCCCTCATCATCAAATATTCAATCTTCTTTGGTAAAACAAGGTTCTGAAGATGACAATTCTTTTGATGTTAATCCTTTTGCTCCTGTTAATGAAGTTCCATTTGAGAACATATTTGCTCCTGAGTCTTAAACTAATACATCTACTTCAGGAGACCACAACACAGCAACATCTGTTCAAAACCCTCAACCCCACTATCATCTCAGAAAATGGACCAATGATCATCCAATTGACAACATCATTGGCAATCCTTCACGTCCGGTATCTACACGAAAACAACTTGCCACCGATGCACTGTGGTGTTTCTGCAATTCCGTACTATCCAAAGTCGAGCCAAAAGATGTCAAAGAAGCAATGTCAAAAGATTGCTGGTTCAATGCTATGCAAGATGAAATCCATGAATTTGATCGACTTGAAGTATGGGAATTAGTGCCTCCTCCAGAGTGTGCGATGATCATTGCTCTAAAGTGGATCTTCAAGGTGAAACTTGATGAGCATGGTGATGTTCTGAAGAACAAGGCACGGCTAGTGGCAAAAGGGTATCGACAAGAATAGGGCATAGACTTTGAAGAATCTTTTGCTCCGGTTGTTCGAATTGAAGCCATCAGAATCTTCCTCGCAAATGCTGCAAGTCGGAATATGATAGTCTACCAGATGGATGTTAAAACTGCTTTCTTGAATGGTGAATTAAAGGAAGAAGTATATGTGAGTCAACCGGAAGGATTTGTGGATGTTGATCATCCTACTCATGTCTATCGCTTGAAGAAGGCCCTTTATGGCTTGAAGCAGGCACCTAGGGCGTGGTATCACACATTGTCCAAGTTCCTTCTTGCAAACGGATTCTCCAAGGGTGCTGTTGATCCCACGCTATTCACCAGGAAGGCGGACAAACATCTACTTCGTGTTCAAATATATGTAGATGACATTATTTTTGCCTCATCTGATCCTAGTGAATGTGATCGGTTTTCAAAAGAGATGAGTTCCAAGTTTCAGATATCGATGATGGGACAAATGTCGTTTTTCTTAGGCTTGCAAATCTCTCAAAGTCCCGGAGGTATCTTTATTAATCAATCCAAATATGCAAACGGAATTTTGAAGAAGTTTGGATTCGATTCAAGTGATTCTGTTGACACCCCCATGGTTGAAAGATCAAAGCTGGATGAAGACCTCTCCGGGATCTCGGTTGATCAAACAAAGTATAGAAGTATGATTGGATCCTTGATGTATCTCACTGCTAGTAGGCCAGATCTTCTGTTCGCTGTATGTATGTGTGCTCGGTATCAGTCCAAGCCCACCAAAAGGCATCTGGAAGCGGTGAAAAGAGTCTTCAGATATCTTCAAGGCACGGTTCATATGGGTCTCTGGTATCCTAAGGACACTACAATAGAACTCACAGCTTATGCAGATGCTGACCACACAGGGTGTCAAGATACTCGTCGTAGTACTTCGGGGGGAGCTCAGTTTTTGGGGGAAAATTTGGACAGTTGGTTTTCTAAGAAGCAAATGAGCACTTCTTTATCTTCTACAGAGGCCGAGTACATCGCTATGTCTGCTAGAGGCCGAGTACATCGCTATGTCTGCTTGCTGTGCTCAAATCCTATGGATAAGGTCACAACTTTCGGACTATGGTTTTGCATACAACAAGATTCCTCTGTATTGTGACAACAAAAGCGCTATCGCTCTTTGCTGTAACAATGTCCAACACTCCAGGTCGAAGCACATCGACATCAAGCATCACTTCATAAGGGAACAGGTTGAGAAAGGGATTGTGGAACTCTACTTCGTGAGGACGGAATTTCAGTTGGCTGATATCTTCACTAAGGCACTTCCGAGAGAATGGTTCCAATTTATTCTCCCGCGGCTTGGCATGAAGAGTTTGTCACCTGAATCAGTCAAGTGTCTTCAAAAATAAAATGAGGAGTAAAGGATTTGCATCACATATCCTTGTATATACTTGTATATATCTTAAAACAAAAAGAAAATAGAAAAATATAAAACCTATAAAAGCCCTAAAAATCGAAAAAATCAAAAAATAGTTCCTCTAGGCATGTCTTCTGTTTATCGATAACATTTACGGACCTAGAAATGTTATTCAATAATGACACGGGTCTTTAAATGAAGCTCAAGCAGAAGTTATAATAAATGGTTAAAACATGTCTATTCGGCTTGCAGTTACATCAGACTGCAACCCGCACTTTATTATGGGGAAAGCACGTCGCCAAAAAGACGGTTGTTCCTCCAACTGGGTGATGTTCACCTGGGCATGGATTACTTTATATCCATGTTTCTCCGACTAGATGTACGATTCAGTGCATCAGTTCTGGTATAAGAAGAGAAGTCTTCTTTGCATCAAAAACTCTTTTAGTTCTATGATTCTTCAGGAGAGTTTTGGTGTTTCACAAGGTGGTAACTGGACTTAAATTTTCACAAATACTGAACGCTCAATTGAATAACAACGGCTCTTTAAATAGAAAACGGGTCATTAATTGAGGGGGAGAGTATTTGTTCAAAATTTTGACACCTTTTTAAACATTGTGCAACATCCGCAGTGACACTCTCTCATGGTTTAAGGGGGAGCATAGTATGCTCTATAATCAGATTGTATATTAAAACCTGACCACATTTTCTCCCTAATTTTCTAAACATATTTAAATCAATTGCGATCACAAATCTCAAAAGGTTTGAAATTTTTGATCGGGGGAGAGAATGTGATTTAAATATGAAATCTGACATAAAATGTGATGTTTTGGACCTAAATGTAAGCTCTCCCATATGTGCTAAACTCTTTCGTATATCGATGCACATATTGAGGGGGAGCAAATGATTTGTGGAAACAAAAAGGACATGGCATCTCATGTGAGCGTGACTCAGACTTCACCAATGAATTGACGAAACATAAACTGTCATTAATCGAAAGGATGCATCCTGGCCGGGTAATAACTTCAAGCTGGTCTAACCAGTGATGTAAGCGTGTATCGAAGAGGACGTATCTGAGTAGAGTGTACCATTTCGAGAAACTTTCTGTGGATGTCACCAGGCCGGGTAATAATTTCAAGCTAGTCTAACTAGTGATGTAAGCGTGTCTCGAATCGGTCATATTCACTGAAAGTGGATCAATTCAAAAAGTGAAATCTCTACCCAACATGTGCAAATTTTAATTTAAAACATATGTGCACATGTTAAGGGGGAGAATTTGAAAAATACAAAACTCTCAAAGTGTTAACAAAATGTGTTTGATAATCATGAACACTTTGAGAGATTTTTCAAGGATTTTGATTTACGGCAACATAGGATAGTCATGGTGTTATAAGGTGGCTAAGGTTAGGAAAACTGTCCTATGATCCGCGAGAGCCGGAGGGATCTACCCAAGGACAATACCAAATAGTTAGTATTAGAAAGTTCTTACGTATGATTAAGAAAAAAGGAGTAATATGAGAAAGGAGAAAGAATGGGTTGAAGAATTAAAAAGAAATGAAATGAGAAAGGGTGAAAAGAAATATCCCTCCAATTATTCAACCTTAGGGCAGAAACCGGGTTCAATTCAAATGCTACTGGTGGTTACTAAGGTAACACCGGTATTGAAGACAAGACGTCATGGACCCAGTGACACACTGCACTAAACCTTCTAAGCCACTCAAGTTCTCTTAAAAGGACTTGTTTCATTCTCACGGGGAACCCTGCATAATCTATCGACCGCTCATTTCGAGTTATGTTGATATTGAAACAGGAGACACCGCTCCAGTCTCCGACTACCAAAATTGCACTTATCGAGTCTAGAGCCACGAGATGCATAATAAGATCTCATAGGAACACGTGCTACTTTTACGCTGGTTGTTCAACATTAAGGACACCAGTTGTAAACTTATGAGTCCTACGCAGATCTTAGCAATCTGCCACAACATTTATGAGATAATTTACAAATGTAATTCTCATTGATTGAATGGAAATTCCTGCCAGGGTCAACATCAAACAGCCCTGAAAGCAGGTCACTTCGGTAATTCCTTGTGGATTACGCTTAGTGGTCACGATGGTTCAAACGGTCTACAGTCGTGGAGCGAACTCCAGTGACTCACCTAATCGTTGATCTACTATGGTAGATCTCTTAAGCCCTCTGTGGGTTTTTGAATAGGAACGGCCTTGGTAAGGATTGGAGAGAGTTTTCACACTATGCTGTTAACAATCTCGAAATCCAAACCTATAAGTACCGGACGTTTTATTGCTAACTGTCGTATGCAGGAATTCCTGGAGATTGTAGCTGATTGCAGAGAAGATGCCAATCCACTACCACTTGCTCATACTATACCATTATAGTATACAAAGAAGTCATGATAAACTAAAAGACCTTCAACACAGCTTCTGCAAACTCTGATGCTGAAAATCATGACCTAGAATAGTGTGAGCATGTCGGCTCAAAGAGTACCACATCACATGGAGACATACTGCTAAAAGATGACATGGGGACATATGTTGGATGAAGACATCAAAGAATCACCAAAGATCATCCAAGACTGAAGAACGATCATCAAAGTTCACTGCTGAGAGGCACAAAGACTTATGACGTTGAAGAATCAAAGACTACGAGCTATGAAGTCAAGATCATATGAAAGAATGCTAGATTTCGAAATATTATTTTCGGGGTGACCTCCCTTAGGGGGAGATTGTTAGGAATATAAATATTCATCTGAAGACTCGGTCACCCCGAGTACTCATTAGCATTTAATATCTCGTAGTAATATCAGTAATATTAGTATTATTTGTATTAGTTTAGTTAGTTAAGTATTCGTGGAGTGGGTCGGGTCTTTACCCTCTGTCAGCTCGCTCCACAGCCCACACTGGGCAACTAGCATGTAACTATAAATACCCCTCTCCTACCAAGGGAGAGGGTTGGAACTTCTTAATCTTTCAATACAAGTCTCTTCCCTTTCTCTTACTAAGTTCCCATCTCACTTTCTCTCTCTAAAATCTTCTTGAACCGCCACTTAAATCCACCATATTTGTGTGTTTAAATGTTGTGAATATGCTTCAAACCCCTTATGAGTTATTCAAGGGAAGGATCCCTGACATCAGCTACTTTCATGTCTTTGGGTGTCCTGTGTTTATTCATAATCACAAGGATCACTTTGGGAAATTTGATGCAAAAGCTGATGATGGATACTTCCTAGGATACTCACTTGTCTCAAAGGCCTTCAGGGTGTTCAACACTAGGAGACAGCATACTGAGGAAACATTCCATGTTACCTTTGATGAGAGCACTGATGCAATCAGTGTCTCTAACACCTTAGTGGAAGAGATAGGTATTGATAATCCATCAAGATACCCTCCTGATGAACATCATCCTGACAATGGTCCTTCCACTCAGTTCCAAGCAAATGCTGACATCTCCTACTACATCATCCCTCACAACCTCCCTCACCTAACCATCACTGAGTTTGTTGAAGCACAAAGAAGTACTGATACAATCCATCAGTCTGAACACAGTGCTCAGGAACCAAACAATCTCAGTGATAAGTCAACCCAGTCAGACACTCATAACGCTGAAAATCATCATGTGTCTGCACCAGATCCCACCAATCAGGCCTCCTTAAGTTCTAATCAGTTTCCAAGACCTTAGGACAGTTGGACTAGGTCTCAGGATATAGAACTTGTCAATATAATTGGAGAGCCCACTGAAGGCATGCTCACTAGAAGCATGGCTGCACAATTAAGAGCAGCCTCTGCCAATGAATGCCTATTTGTGGACTTCATCTCCACAATTGAACCCAAAAGTGTCAAAGAAGCACTTACTCATCCA
Source organism: Artemisia tridentata subsp. tridentata (assembly GCA_021014915.2). Lineage (NCBI taxonomy): Eukaryota > Viridiplantae > Streptophyta > Magnoliopsida > Asterales > Asteraceae > Artemisia > Artemisia tridentata. Next base: position 291,613,236 of record CP139505.1, on the reverse strand, counting down.
AGTTGGGTTCAGGCCATGCATGATGAACTGGAACAATTTGACAGAAACAAGGTAATGACCTTGGTCAAATGTCCTGATGATGTCTCACTCATTGAACAAATCTGATGAAAATGGCAAAGTCATTAAAAACAAGGCCAGACTTGTAGCCAAAGGCTATAATCAACAATAAAGCATTGACTATGAAGAAACAATTGCACCAGTGGCAATGATGGAAGCCATCAGGATCTTCCTTGCATTTGCAACCTACATGAACTTCAAAGTGTACCAAATGGATGTTAAAAGTGCATTCTTAAATGGCTCACTGAAAGAAGAAGTTTATGTTCAGCAACCTCCTGGATTTGAAAGCCATGAGTTTCCTGACTATGTCTGCAAGCTTAACAAAGCCCTTTATGGACTGAAACAAGCACCCAGGGCATGGTATGAAACTCTCTCAGCCTTCTTGATCCAAAACAAATTTGTCAGAGGCAAGATAGACAACACATTGTTTATCTACAGGACAAATAATGATGTCATACTTGTACAAGTATATGTTGATGACATCATCTTTGGCTCAACAAGTTATAAACTTTGCAAACAATTTGAAAAGCTGATGGCAAAGAAATTTGAAATGAGCATGATGGGAGAATTGACTTACTTCCTTGGACTACAAATCAAGCAGATTGATAAAGGAACCTCTATCAGTCAAGAGAAGTATGTCAGAATCCTACTGAAGAAGTATGAGCTCAGTGACTGTGCCTCAGTCAAAACTCCCATGGTTCCTCCTAACAACCTTGGTCCTGACCTTACTGGAAAACCAGTAAATCAAACTCTTTTCAGAGGAATGATTGGGTCACTGATGTATCTACTTGCATAAAGGCCTGACATCCAATTCTCATTTTATTTGTGTGCCAGATACCAATCTGACCCAAGAGAATCTCATCTCACAGCTATGAAAAGGATACTCAGGTACCTGAAAGGTACTCCAAACCTTGGATTATATTATCCAAAATGTTCATGCTTTGATCTCAAAGGATACTCAAACTCTGACTATGCTGGATGCAACATGGACAGAAAAAGCACCTCAGGCTCCTGCCAAATCCTTGGTGGAAATGTGGTCTGTTGGCGTGCTAAGAAGCAACAATTAGTTGCCATTTCCTCAGCTGAAGCTGAATATATTGCAGCAGCAAGTTGTTGTGAAAATATATTCTGGATGAAAAGTCAACTCAGTGACTATGGAATTCAGTACAAGATGGTTCCCATCTTTTGTGATAACACAAGTGCATTAGCCATCTCAAACAACCCTGTTCTTCATCAGAGAACAAAACACAATGATATTAGATATCATTTCATCAGGGACCATGTCATGAATGGTGACATTGAATTACAATTCATTCCTACTGAATATCAGCTAGCTGATATATTCACCAAACCATTGGATGAAACAACTTTCACAAGACTAAAAACTGAATTAGGAATGTTGGATATTGAGATTCAGTCCACTGATTGAATCCATCCAACTAAGTGTAAATCCTGAAAACCCCAGGTCCCTGACTCAATGTGTTCTCAGTGAAAAAGATCACTGAATCACCTACCCTGAACCCCTCACTGAATGAAATGTCATTCAGGGCCCTCAGAAGACATTCAATACTAACTTAAATGCTCTAAGTATCTAGTTAGTAAATGTCCGAGGTTGGTAACTGAATTCTTTTTTGATATAAGAATATTTGTTCTTTTGCCTTTCTGGCATGTACCTCATGGGCCCCCACTTTCCTACTTGGCATTTAATGCCTCTCCAATCACATAACAGATATGTGATGACTCAACTCTGTAAATTTTATTTTTTGCAGACGGCACAACTGTTCACCTCAACATTTGCGCAAAATAGGGAAAGTGGAGTAGTTGAGCATTAAACATGGATCTCAAACGTTTTATACAAAACGGTTTTCAAAAATCTCTTTTGAGAAATTAAAAACTGCTTAATGCCCAAAACACCCTCCACTTCACTTCCCTATAAATACCCCCAAAACAAATAACACACACACGTTTTTTTGAAAATCTTAAGAAAATTCTTCCCCTTTTTTTCTTTCAAAAAAAAAAACAATTATGTGTGTGTTCTTAGTCTTTAGAAACCCAGACCATCTATGTAACCCAGACTTACCAAACAAAAATGGCTACTTCTAAAGCTATCAAATACGCCCCAAATGTGGAATTCCTCATCGAGGGCGTAGTCATGACCAAGAACAACGTGGTAGGAAACTTTGCCTATCCCCAAAAGTTTTGGGCGTACAAGAATGTGGTAAAATATCTTCAAAACTGCTTTCTTGCTACGGCATTCACAAAGACCCCTCAGTCATATATCATGACTACCTGAGGGAATTCTGGTGTGCTGCAGTAACAACAAGCCCAGAGGACACCAATGACTCAATAATCACTTTCTCAGTGATGAATGGGAGAAGGACCCTCTCCCTTGATTACCCAACCTTCATCAAAGCCACTGGCCTTGATTTCACTGAGAAATTTGAGCCCAACCCCACTGACCAAGAAGTTAAGGCAGAATTGCTTTTTCTAGGGCCACATGACCCCAAACAACCTGATGTGGCCCCAGGTACATTATTGGCCAAGGCACCAATAATTAAGACTTGGTTTTCCCCAGTCTGGAGGATCCTGATGAATTTTATCATTCAGGTCCTTGTAGGCAATAAATCCTCCACGGAGCAGTTGAATGCATCACAACAATTGATGGTGTTCAGTCTCTTGGAGGGTAGAAAAATAAACATCGGAGGAATAATCTTCCGTGACCTCGTGGCCAAGCTCTCAGGAAAATCTAGGAAAAGACGCATGTCTTACCCTAGGTTCATTTCCTGTGTGCTTCAGGACTTACTTGGCTCTGGTTATATTAGGCCTGACGCTCAAGGATCTAAACCTGACGTCCTACACAAGGCCAATTATACGAGTGGCATTACTGAGGTACAACCAGTCGCCCTGACCAACTACATGTTGGTAGTCATTCAAAGTGAAAACGTTGTCTCACCCATTCCTTCTCCTACAAAGGAGAACACTCGCCCTTGGATCTTCTGCCTCAGAGCCTAAAGAAGGGCAAACGGCCAAGACCTCAGAGACACCCATCATTGAGATCCTCTTGACCTTAAAACAAACGCCAACGAAGGGTACTGAGAAATCATCCTCAGTATCCTTGGGCAAAACCCTTCCTCATGGCTCTACTGACATACACAAGTCAGTGGGGTCAGGAACCTTCACCCAATCACATCCCGATGAAGGCATTGCCAAATCACAATCTATGCCTGAGGGAGTACAGGGTCCTGAATCCTCGGTAGGGCAGCACTACTCTAATGAGAAGGGGACCCACACCCAATCACATCCCGTTCACGGCTCTGAGAAATCACACTCAGAGTCTCAGGGAGTCAAGGACCCTAAATCCCCAAAAGGGCAGTACAACCCTGATGGGAAGGGGGTCCACCAACAATCACAATCTGTGCCTAGTGATAGTACTAGAAAACACCCACCAGTCCTTGAAGGCGCACATGAGGACAAAGACTCAGGGGGAATGCAACCACCCACTGAAATGGAACCACAACCCCCTCATGGTGGATCTAGTCTCTCGGGAACTGACTCCAAAAGCCAGGCTGAGCAAACCCACTCAGTTATTATGGCAGGGTCAGGACCTGGCCATAACCAAGGCAAGTGTTCTAATAAAGAGGAGCCGGCTAACCAAGAGTTGCAGATTCAGTCTATGGCAGATTTTTAGGCTGTTCTCTTTTCTGATGATGAGTTCAGCAATGACAGTGAGGAAGAAGTTTTTGAGGCTGGGGATGATCTGGACACTGGTGCTCAACCCGCAGAACAATCGCATCAGTCTTCTCCACCACAGGCTGAAGAATCAGCATCTCAGGCTGATCATTCATCAGACTCTGAATCATCCTGCCCAGCCAATCTCAGGAAGTATGACAACATTCTTTCTCTCACTGAAAGGCAGTTGGTAAAGTTCTTGTAGAAAGCCAACAATGCTCTTTTTAGTGGGCTCACTGAAGAACTCTTTGATCAACATTGTGATACTGCAGTTCATTATGTCAACCTGAAGGAATCCATTGAATCTTATCATGATGACGTTAATGAGCATCAATCATCGATCACCTTCTCCTTGACATGTCTTGATGAAAATCTTAAAATGTTCAACGCTACTCTTTCCAACATTACGAAGAGCGTTGCAACTATTCAAGGGTCAGTAAAAGATGACCCTAAGCTCAACAAGAAGATTCTTCAGGCTTCTGAGACCTATCAGCAACAGTCAGCCCAGTTCACTGAGCTTGTCAATACGCTGACATCTTCTAACCTTCAGGGTCTCAGCTCATCAGTGGACTCCATCAAGTCTTTCCTAGTTTTTATGGAGGCAAATTTAGCATCTTGCGCCAAGTCTTCGAATTCCTTGGCCTGGAATCTTGGGCCTCGAATGACTGCTATAGAGATTTCTCAGGCATCTCTTGAAACCAAGGTGACCACTCTTCAGCAAGACGCCTCAGACATCAAAACCATGATGACTGAGATCTATCAAGCTTTTAAAGGTCATGTTGCTCCCTCAACTTCAGTGAGCACTCCAACTCTTGCTCTCACGATGGCTCAAGCAACAGTTAAGGGGGAGAAAGTCACTGAAGCATCTTTCAGTCAACCTCCTTCTCACACTGAGGGGGAGATACCACCAACTCAAGCTCCTGAAACAACCCAATCATCTACTCACCAAGATAAAGGCAAAGGCATTCTCACAACAGAGCCTGAACCTACGCCAAAATTGGTGCCTGCTTCCTTGGTTATAAGGCCTGACCCTGATGAACCGGTTAAGATCCCTTATGAAATTAATGGAGTGTTGTATCATCTCACTGAGGCTGAAATTCAAGCTTACATGGAGAAGGAAGAGTCGTTAAAGAAAGCAGCTAAAGAAGAAAGGCTGAACAAGACTGCTCTCATCCAGGTGGTAAATGAAGTGGCTAAAAAGCTTGGAATACAACCACAAGCCCTTGCTGGAAGAAAAGGTGGTGAGAGATTTATGAAAGATCAGGATGCTGAGATGATTGCTCTCAGGCAGAAGAGGGATGAGAAAATGAAAAAGGCTGCCGAGCTAAGGGAAAAGAAAATTGAGAGGTACCAGTGGGTTATGACAAGCAGACTGCGACCAGAACCAATCAATGATGTCAAGCTTCATCAAAATACCAAGCCTGCTGTCATTAGTGTCTTCAGAGGTCCAGACAAGAGAGACTTTGAGGTTCATGATCCCCTTAGATTCTATGACTTTGGGATCACTGAATTGGATGAATTGGGTCCAATCATAGTGAAAAAGCATAACGTGGTTGTCAAAGATCTGATGAAATCCCTGAGGCAAAGATATGACAAACTAAAAACAACACCTGATGAACTTGGTATTCCCTCTCTTCTCCCAGTTCTGGCCAATCAGCCAGCTCCCTCTTAGTCTTCTAAAAAGAGGAAGAAAATTGAATCTGAGCCTGAGATCAAATTTCCTGGCCTTGAATGCAACAGAGCCTTCCCTGAAGGAGTTAGATTTTTGAACAACATGGTCATTGAACAACCTGAGAGAGGTCTCTTCATCACCGATGCGTTTGGTGACCCAGCCTTCCAAAGATGGAACGACATTGATAAGGCAGGAATTAAAACTATGCTTGGTTTCCTCATGATGGCCTCCCCAATACAGAGTCCTGAAAATGTGAGGTTTTGTCATGACCTGAGAACCAAGATCCAAGAACATCCTAACCAACATGAGCTGAAATCTAAGAGACCAAAGCTTGAAGCCCTTGGTTACAAATTTGACTGATGAATCTGCAACACCACCACTACCCTTGTACTGTGTTAGATGATAGGACTTTGTAAATGATAAATAAAATTGATGGCCCATGTTTTTATTATTTCAGTGTCCTTAATAGCTTTCTAGTATATTCAGTATGAGTAGAAGTCATTAGCTCACTCATAACTGATCAAAACACTTAGGCATAATTTATATCCAAATAGGGGGAGATTGTTGGGTCCGTCAGTACCCAAGGATCCTGAAAACAGGATTTGAATACAAATTACGCTAAGTGTTAATCAACCGAAAACATACTTAATTCACTGAGTGAACAGTCACTCAGTGAGTTACCTTCAAGATGCTCAGGACGAGTCTAAGAAGAAAGACTCATCACTCAGTGAGGCGGAACCCCCTGATTGTTACTTGAGACAAAGAAGAAGGTAATGGGTTCAGTGAGTGTTGGACAAGAACTCACTGAACCCCAGTCTCTTCAACAACAGTAAGTGATTGAAGACTGAAGACTGAAGAACCTGAAGCCTGAAAGAAAGGCGGGATTGAGCGGGAAGAGTTTGAAGAGATAAGGACAAGTCTTATCGGGCTAGAAATAAACCATCCCTAAAGCGGCTAAAAGTCAAGAAGTGTCAGAACTGACACTCGAAGACTTTTTTGGCGCATTCCTATTGGTTCTTGGAAATGACAAATACTATTGTAGTTGTCAGACATGCCTTCTTATTGTTTATGTATTTTAATCTTCAGGACTCTTTGATGTTTGTATATAAATAACAACAGATGGAGAAAAGGGGTTTAAGTTTTGTGCATTAAAAGCTTAGACTTTCACAAAACCCCTTTTCTCCTACAAAGAGTAACCAATCCCTGAGATAGCTCAGTGGGTAGATATTGTTACCACCTAAGCATAGCTTGAGTTTAGATAGGAGACACACCATACCTTGTCTATTCAATCCCAAGTGTTTGTTCCGCAAAACACTTGGGTAATAGATTCTTTGATTGATTTCTAATAAGAATTTAAACGTTGAAAAACTCTGTTTTTATATTTGCGTTTTACTTATCAGTAGTTATTAATCAAATACATTGTATCAGTCATAAATACAATTAGATTAACTATTTAGTTATCTCTAAGCGTGTCAAGGGAACAACAAAAGCACATCAAGTTTTTGGCTTGTTGGGACGCATCAATGCAACTATACGTGTAAACCATGCTTTCTCTCTTACATATAAATAATCTTTTTTCATATAAACCAACAACTTTGATAAATCATGCATCATTTTAAAACCACTACCACCACCATTTAAGCTTTGATAAACCATGCAAAGCATAGTCTTTTTTACATATAAATCATGCATCTGCAAACATGCTTTCTCTCTTCTCATATCCAAAACGGAAAACATGCTTTCTCTCTTCTTATATCCAAAACGGCAAACCACCACCACTAAAACCACTACCACCACCATTTAAGCTTTGAACAAACTCAAAATGAGATTTCATGGTAAGTGGTTTGTTTGTTTGTGTTTTGTGAAAATCGGTCAATATTTCGACCGACTAGTGTTTTTGAGTGCCCCGTGACCGACCATGACCAAAGTGCCACATTGGCCATGACCAATATTAATATCGGTCGACCTATTCATTTAATCGACTTTTTCAAGTCCACTGCGAGTAGCCTAATTGACTAGTCAATGCATTGAAAATTGAACATATTTCATTTATTGTGAACTTATTTAAGTTGAAAAAGTAAAAAAATTCATAGGGAATGAAAAAAAGCAATTGAAACAATATAAATACTTTAGTTGGCTTTATTATGATTTAAAATGATTTTATACAAGTAGCAAAATTACCAAAATGCCCCTAATATTACCGAATGGATTTTAGTTGGCTTTATTATGATTTAAAATGATTTTAAAATATGTAAATAAGGAAAATATCAATCAAGAATATTTGCCAACCTATAAACCGAAAATTCTGGTCTTATCCCTCCCCCTATGACTCGGCATTCCCTCATATTAACCAACAAACATATTTTTCTAATAAACCCTAATTACCGGTTGGAAGAAAACACATAAAATAAATTCTCTAGCCTCCATCCGATCCACTAAAATTACCAAAGCAATTTTCTGAGCTTGAAAATCATCTAAGGAGTCCTAGAAAAATCAGGTTGAGTTCGTTTGTGGCCTGGTTCGTTCGTTGTGGATTTATTCTTGTCGATATATCGCTTTTAAGGTAAAATTCGTTATAATTCAACCAAGCTTCCTAAAATCCGTTTCTCATTTTTCCTGAAGTTCTTATATCATGTGTGATCTGCGAAAAATGTGTACAAGGTGAATTGGTTCCATTTGAAGCTGTGGGGAATTCCTTCTTGTCGAGTAAACCAACCGAGAAGCAATAATTCGTGCAACTCTCTTCACTCGTTCTAAAATTGTCCTGGTATTTTTCTCAGCTTCTATTGATCATATCTAACGTGGGAAAAATGTTAAAAATGACCCATGCATCATATATAATCCGTATAGAAATTATTGTGTTTATAAACCCTAAATCGAACTAAATTCTATAAAGCATGCATGCGATTTTTCCTGGACTGGTGAGTAATTTTTGTGGGCTCTATTATCACCATATAACACCAGAAAAATACCCATTTGAATTGTTGAGGCTTAAAACTATTTTGGTGAAATTACCTTATAATCGGCAAAAGGAAATAAGAACAAAAAAAATACCTAGCGATTTAACTAGGGCTCAAAAATAATAAGATCTGATGTTAAATGAACATTAATGATGTGGGAATGATTGCAAAATTATTGGGATCGATTAGGGTTTTATTTTGTTAAAAATGGTGTTTATCGATTTGGAAATTAAATATAAAGGGAGTGTTTTGTCAATATTAAAATTCATGGACTATTTTTGTCATGTTCTATAGATCAAGTATAGCCTGTAAAAAATTATAAAACGAAGGGCCTATATGTAAAATTCATGAGATAATGAAATTTGTTGTAATTGTTGGTTCGAATTTGAAAGTAAATAAATATAGAGACTAAATATGTAATTTCTAAAAAGTTGAGGTCGATTTGGGTAATGAATGATATTCAGGGGCTAATGTGTAAATTTGGATATTTATTGGACTAATGTGTAATTATTATTAATTAAAGATTGAAAATGTAAACTTTAAGGATTAATTATGTAAACAAATTAAATGGAGGGACCTATTGTGTAAATATTGAATATTTGAAGGTCAAGTCGTACAACTTACTAAAATAAGTACTCATTGTGTAAATTTGATAAATTAAGGGTTTAATGTGTAACTATGAATATTTAAAGGGTTAAAGTGTAACTTTTATAATACAGGGATGTAAAGTGTAAATTGTGGAAACCTGAGGACCAAAGGTGTAAACATGATAAAGATACCTTATTTCCATCTAACAATGATCTGAATAAGTTATGTACTCAATATTTCTGAAAGTGGAAACTTACTGATTATGGAAACTTTCTAAAAGTGGAAACTTACTAAAAGGGGAAAGTTACTTAAAATGGAAAGATGTTTAATTAAGAATAATTTGTAATCCCCTTCTACTCCTTTAGGTGTGAAGAAGGAGAGACCTTGAGCTTTCCCTCATTTCTGTGCTTGTTTCTATTTGTGCTTTCGTCATAAGGTACGGATACTCTGCCCTTGTTCAGTAAGGGTTCCTATACACTATACATTGATGTTGACTTATGATTCTGTTAAGGTTTCCCAAGCCATTGCTATGATCCCCATTTGTTTATGATCCTTTGCTTGTGAACCATGATCTGATGAACCTTTGACTTGGACCTTGATACTATTTCTGCACCTTTGATATGAACCCTCTGTTATGAACCTATTATGATGAACCCTGGATTATGACACATCTGATTTGACATGACTTATGACTCTTAGTTTGATACCCGAGCCACTTTTCTGTTACCTAGCCAGGAAGGTAACCTGGCCGTGTCTGTGATGCACCACTGGCATGACTCATGTGTGGGTGAGTGATTCCTCACACCGTCCCCATTCTGATTATGATATGTGCATTACTTTGATTATGGATTATATATGTTTCTGGGGGGCGTATGGATTGCAATCCTAGATCTGATCTGTTTAGTGGATTTAACTGCATATGCTATGATATGATTTTGTCTGGTGACTAGTGCTTGTGTGCAATACATGCCTTTCACAATTATCTGGGAGCTGATCACTCCATTTGATACATGAGGTCACCCCTCATATTATCTGGTTGCCTAAGAGGTATCCCCTCTGCATGTGTATGATTATGAGTATGATATGATATGTTTCTGGGCTCGTGGTAGATGACTATCCTATTCTTCTCTTTTACCCATTTGTTCTGATTTATACCTTATGATATTTCCCAGTGCTTCAGTATATTTCTGCTTCATTATCTTTGTTGTATTATGTATATGTTCACTGAGCTTTGTAAGCTCAGCCGCACGTTTTTCTTTTCTGTGTGCGGCAGGTACCTAGCTGGGAGATGGATTTATGCTTGGGATGAGAGTTAGTGGAGCTTTTGCCTTAGATGATGTCCTACCCTAGTCTTACCATTTTGTTTCAGCATTTTGATATTGGATTTATTTCGTTATGTATTTCCTTGGGATTATTTCTTCCTTTCATTTGAGACTTATGTATTGAATTTCAGTCGTGTTGACTTGGTTTATTTAATGATTATGTTTATTGGCTTCCGCTGTGAATATGTATGTATGCTTTGATTTGTCACCATAATGTGATGCTTCTACCCTTGCCGGGTTGGGGTGTTACAATTATGGTATCAGAGCCCAGGTTGCGACCTGTCGTACATAAGCTTGGCCTGTGAAACATGTGGACCATAGGAATTGACCCTTAAGTTTTAAGATTTGACTGGTGAGGCTTTGGGTAGTTATAAGTTTCTGCTCCGTCTTCCTTTTCGTGCTTATTTTCCCTTATTGTTGTTGCTAATCCTTTTTGTAATCGTTCAGATGGTGAACACTCGCTTTACTCAGTACACTAATGGGGATGATGGCCCCAATTTTGAAGAGATGATAGCCGCTGTTGTGGCTGCTGCTATGCCTAAAGTGGTGGCTGAGGTCACCACTAACATCAAGAATGGGGCTAGTTCTTCTGGAGGTGGTGGTGGTGGCGATGCTCAACCCACTGCTCCACCCGCTGCTCCTCCAGCTGGTATCCACGTGTGGATCGAGAGATTTAATAAGCTAAAGCCTCTCTCTTTCAGGTCCGCTGCTACTCCCCATGAGGCGGAGGACTGGATTACGCACGTTGAGAAGTTGTTTCGTGTTCTGGGATGTGCTGACGAGTTTAAAACTCGTTTGGCCACATTCAAACTAGAGGGTGATGCTCAGAATTGGTGGACTGCTCTTGTTCAGGCCAAAGGGGATGATTTTGCTGAGACTTGTTCGTGGGCAGATTTTATTGAGGCGTTTTATAAGCAATACATTCCTATGGCAGAGCAGCTGAGGTATGAGAGGGAATACGGGTCTATTCGTCAGGGTGATCATGAGTCTTCAGGAGATTTCATGCAGCGTTTCTTGCGTCTGGCTAGTTTCGTGGGGCCAGAGGTTACTGGGGATTCTTTTCGACAGGCTCGTCACTTCAAGTGGGCTCTTAAGAGATGGGTGTTAGACCGGATCGTTAACACTCCATTTGATGATGTGGCTAGTGTTCAGGATGCCGCGCGTAACATTGAGTTGTTGCATGCGGACAGGGGATCTAATAAACGTGATAGGGATGGCAACATAATTGATACTCGGGGCCATGGTCATCAGGACCAGAGGCAGGATTTTCGGGGTCGTCAGGACCAGGGGCATGATCAGCGGGGTCGCCAGGACCGAGGTGGTGATTATAGGAGACAGGATTCTAGGAACCAGGGTCGACAGGATTATGGTCGGTATGGTGGTGACCGTCAGGGTCAGGGTGGTAATAACAGGCGCAGGGATTCTCAGCAGTATCAGCAGTCGGGATCGTCAGGTCAGAAGAGGGCTGTTGAGACTCTACCTCCTCCTCCTTTATGTACTACATGTGGGAAACCACATCCGGGTCCTTGTTACAAAGCTTCTGGTGGTTGTTTCTCTTGCGGGTCTACTCAGCACAAGGTCAGGGATTGTCCTAAGAAGAATGTTGGTGAACCTAAAGTCGATACTAGGACCGCTCCTACTTCAGGCCGGGTTTATTCTTTGACACGTGACCAGGCAGCTAGCACCTCAGGTACTATTACGGGTTTTCTGTATATTGGAGATCGTATTGTTTTTGTTTTATTTGACACCGGTGCTACGCATTCCATAATATCCACATCTCTTGTAAATAAAATAAACGCAAACCCAACTCAATTAATGAACCGAATATCTATTGCTACCCCGATGAAAACTCATGTGATTATTGATGTCGAGTATGTTAATTGCCCTCTCCGTTTCGATGATCGTATTCGTTCTGCTAACCTTCTTCCCATTGATATGGTTGATTTTGATATTATTCTGGGCATGGACTGGTTAGCTGCTCATAAGGCGACCATTGATTGTTATGCTCGTAAGGTGATCTTTGGTGATCTTCATCATCCTGATTATGTTTATTCTGGTTCCCAACCTTTGAAATCTGTAAAGATCATTTCGGCTATGAAAGCCCGGACATTGATTTCGCATGGCTGTCTTGGTTTTCTTGCTTCTATTAAAGATACTTCCGTTGATGTTCTGAGCATTGATAGTATTCGTATTGTGCGCGATTTTGCTGATGTATTTCCAGATGAACTTCCTGGCATTCCTCCAGTTAGGGAAGTCGAGTTTAGTATTGATCTGATTCCGGGTGCTGAACCCATATCTAAAGCTCCCTATCGTATGGCACCGATTGAATTGAAAGAATTGAAGGAGCAATTGCAAGAACTGTTGGAAAACGGTTTTATTCGTCCGAGCGTATCTCCTTGGGGTGCTCCTGTGTTGTTTGTGAAGAAGAAGGACGGGAGCATGCGCCTTTGCATTGATTATCGAGAGCTTAACCGCATTACGATTCGTAACCGCTATCCCCTTCCGCGCATTGATGATCTGTTCGACCAACTGCAAGGGGCGAGGCATTTCTCTAAAATCGATCTAAGGTCAGGTTATCACCAGCTTAGGGTGAGGGAGCAGGATGTTCCCAAAACGGCCTTTCGGACTCGGTATGGTCATTATGAATTTTTGGTTATGCCTTTCGGGTTGACCAATGCTCCGGCTGTGTTTATGGACCTCATGAACCGGGTATTCCACGAATTTCTCGATAAGTTCGTCATTGTCTTCATAGATGATATCCTTGTGTACTCTAAAACCGAGGCGGAGCATGAGCAGCACCTCAGTATGGTTCTGGAGATTCTTCGACAGCAGCGATTGTATGCAAAGTTTTCGAAGTGCGAATTTTGGTTGGATCGAGTGGCTTTCTTGGGTCACATTGTTTCTGCAGACGGCATCACTATGGATCCGGCGAAGGTTGAGGCTATCACAAAATGGCCAAGACCTACAAATGTGACGGAAGTGAGAAGTTTTCTGGGTCTCGCTGGGTATTATAGGAGATTTGTTGAGGGCTTTTCGCGTCTTGCTTTGCCTTTAACACAGTTGATGAGAAAAGGGGAGAAGTTTATTTGGACTGACGAACGGGAGAGTAGTTTTGAGGAGTTGAAGAAGCGGTTAGTGTCTGCACCTATCTTGACTCTTCCATCGGGTTCCGGCGGTTTTCAGATTTATAGCGATGCATCGAAGAAAGGTTTAGGATGTGTTTTGATGCAGCATGGTAAGGTTATCGCCTATGCTTCGAGGCAGCTGAAGCCTTACGAGGTGAACTATCCGACGCATGATCTTGAGTTAGCGGCTGTGGTCTTCGCGCTAAAGATTTGGCGCCACTATTTGTATGGAGAGTCTTGTGATATTTTCACCGATCATAAGAGTCTTAAATACATCTTCACCCAGAAAGAGTTGAATATGAGACAGAGGCGTTGGTTGGAACTTCTGAAAGATTATGATGCTAACATCCAGTATCATCCCGGTAAAGCAAATGTAGTCGCCGATGCTCTTAGTAGGAAATCCGGTATGATTGCGAGTTTGAAGTTTGAGCCTCGTATTCTGCATGATTTAGAGCTTCTTGATGTGGAGTTTTGTGTTCGTGGTCATGGCGGTTATTGGGCTAGCCTTACAGTTGAGTCCAATCTTATCTTGCGAGTTAAGGAAGCTCAGAAAGAGGATGGTGAGCTGTGGTCTATAGTTCAGAATGTTGAGGAAGGCAAGCAGTCAGAGTTCCGAGTTGATGATTTCGGTGTAGTTTGGTTCGAGGATCGTCTTTGTGTCCCTAACGATCTGGAGCTTCGTGAGGCCATTCTATCGGAAGCTCATAGTTCCCCTTTTACTATACATCCTGGTTCCACCAAGATGTACCGGGACCTCAAGCAACATTTCTGGTGGAGTGGTATGAAACACGATGTGGCTTCATTTGTATCTAAGTGCTTGACTTGCCAGCAAGTCAAGATCGAGCATCAAAGAGCGAGTGGATTATTGCAGCCATTGGAGATTCCGAAGTGGAAATGGGAGGAAATTTCTATGGATTTCGTTACTGGTTTACCTCTTACTCATAGGAAGCATGATGCGATTTGGGTGGTCGTCGATCGACTAACCAAGTCTGCTCACTTCCTCCCTATTCGTATGGACTACAGTGTTAGTAAGTTGGCAGATATATTTCAGCAGGAAATCGTTAGACTTCACGTCATGCCTACGGCTATTATATCAGATAGGGATCCACGGTTTACATCTCGCTTCTGGAAGGGATTGCATAAAGCATGGGATACACGGCTTAAGTTCAGTACAGCTTTTCACCCTCAGACGGATGGTCAGTCGGAGAGGACCATTCAGACGTTAGAGGACATGTTGAGGGCATGTGCTTTAGAGTGGACGGGTAGCTGGGACGATTATTTGTGTTTGGTAGAGTTCGCATATAACAACAGCTGGCACGCAAGTATTCGTATGGCTCCTTTCGAGATGTTATATGGTCGGAAATGTAGGGCTCTGGTTTGTTGGAATGAGGTTGGTGAACGCGCTATTGAGGGTCCAGAGTTAGTTCAGATCGCTACTGAGAAAGTGGATATTACCAGGGAGAAGTTGAAGGAAGCTCGTGCGCGTCAAAAGAGCTATGCTGATAAGCATAGGCGTGACTTGGAGTTTCGTGTTGGTGATCGGGTATTTCTTAAGGTTTCACCGTTCCGAGGGGTTAAACGTTTTGGGATTAAGGGCAAGCTCAGTCCTCGATTCATCGGACCGTTTGAGATTTTGGATCGCATTGGAGAGGTTTCGTATCGTTTGGCTCTTCCTCCGCAGTTATCACATGTTCACGACGTCTTTCATGTATCTCTTCTGAGGGGATACAATTATCATCCATTGCATGTGGTGTCTTATCCTTTTGATCAGATCCAGCCAGATATGTCTCTTCCGGAAGAGCCGAAAGCTGTCCTTGATCGCCAAGAGCGAGTTATGAGACGTAAAGTCATTCCATTCGTTAAGATTCTTTGGCGGAACCACCCAGAGCGGGAAGCTACCTGGGAGACCGAGGAGTCTATTCGAGCTAGTTATCCTCATTTTGTTTTCTGATCTGGTATGTCTCTGTTTTGTTTCTGTTCCGTTTCATTTTGATTCTTTGCAAATTTCGGGGATGAAATTTTTCTGTTAGAGGGGAAGAAGTTGTAACACCTAAAATCCAAAAGCATGTAAAATGACCATAATGCCCCTATAAGTTTAAAAATTATTTAAAAGCTTGTAAAGTATCAAATAAATTCCAAACTTCTGACAATGCACAAGTTATGCTCCCAAATAATTTTAACAACTTCATTTAACATTTATACAAGTAGAAAAATTACCAAAATGCCCCTAATATTACCGAATGGATTTTAGTTGGCTTTATTATGATTTAAAATGATTTTAAAATATGTAAATAAGGAAAATATCAATCAAGAATATTTGCCAACCTATAAACCGAAAATTCTGGTCTTATCCCTCCCCCTATGACTCGGCATTCCCTCATATTAACCAACAAACATATTTTTCTAATAAACCCTAATTACCGGTTGGAAGAAAACACATAAAATAAATTCTCTAGCCTCCATCCGATCCACTAAAATTACCAAAGCAATTTTCTGAGCTTGAACATCATCTAAGGAGTCCTAGAAAAATCAGGTTGAGTTCGTTTGTGGCCTGGTTCGTTCGTTGTGGATTTATTCTTGTCGATATATCGCTTTTAAGGTAAAATTCGTTATAATTCAACCAAGCTTCCTAAAATCCGTTTCTCATTTTTCCTGAAGTTCTTATATCATGTGTGATCTGCGAAAAATGTGTTCAAGGTGAATTGGTTCCATTTGAAGCTGTGGGGAATTCCTTCTTGTCGAGTAAACCAACCGAGAAGCAATAATTCGTGCAACTCTCTTCACTCGTTCTAAAATTGTCCTGGTATTTTTCTCAGCTTCTATTGATCATATCTAACGTGGGAAAAATGGTAAAAACGACCCATGCATCATATATAATCCGTATAGAAATTATTGTGTTTATAAACCCTAAATCGAACTAAATTCTATAAAGCATGCATGCGATTTTTCCTGGACTGGTGAGTAATTTTTGTGGGCTCTATTATCACCATATAACACCAGAAAAATACCCATTTGAATTGTTGAGGCTTAAAACTATTTTGGTGAAATTACCTTATAATCGGCAAAAGGAAATAAGAACAAAAAAAATACCTAGCGATTTAACTAGGGCTCTGATGAACTCAAATAAGTACATTTTATTACTATCATTTATCCTATTTATTTGACTTGTTTTACTATATTATGTATGAGGATTGATACTTAATCGTTTACTTTTGTAATTCTCAGGTAAAAACAAGCATTTGGTGAAACTTAGCGATTTTGGACTAATAATGGAGCAAAACATGCATAAAGTGAAGAGTCTACTGAAATGAAGAAGATCAAGACTAATCTGCTCCAGATGCGCCGCATCTCACTCATGACATGCGCCGCATCTCTATCAAGATATCACCAGATACGATCCAAGATACAAGAGGACATGCGCCGCATCTAATCATGGAGTTACGCCGCATCTTCTGGCGGTGTACGAATATTCCTGAATATTATAATCTTGGACCCCACGCGAAGTTAAGTACATGCGCCGCATCTACTCCTTAGATGCGCCGCATCTTCCCTCAGACAGAAACTATAAATACCCCAAGACCAGACGAATTTCGGGGGGGTAAATTATCAGAGTTTCAAAGACCGAACAGGAAAAACCCTAGGACGAATTCAGTCAAGGAG
Source organism: Artemisia tridentata subsp. tridentata (assembly GCA_021014915.2). Classification (NCBI taxonomy): domain Eukaryota; kingdom Viridiplantae; phylum Streptophyta; class Magnoliopsida; order Asterales; family Asteraceae; genus Artemisia; species Artemisia tridentata. The sequence continues at coordinate 291,596,123 of CP139505.1, read as the reverse complement.
GTAGCACAAGACACACCCAAATCAAAGATACAAGAGCTGTAAGAAGGTGCTGCATGTGTTTAATTCATTAAGTAGTTTTGTTTTATTGTGTTAGCAAACTTTAATTCATCAGGATTGGTGGCTTGTGTAATGTGACAACGAAAGATTGCACTCCCTTTAATACTTGCTTTCCCATCAATTAAAGTTTATATGTTGATGTCTTTGGTTACTACTTATTAGTGCATTGATAACCTCTGTGTCTATTAGTGGCTTGCGGGCATTTGACTGCGGGACATAATGTGGCTCCCACGGTTATTACTAAATTGATCACTTAGGAATAACTTTTAGACATAAGTAATCATTAAGGGTTTACTCGCCGATAAGAATAGGACCAACGAGAAAGGGTTAACTACATACACTTCATATAAAGCTATCAATAAAACAAGTGACAATCTACTTAATCATAAGGACAGCCCTCTTATTGTCTCAAGTATCTATCTGTGTACGTGTGTGCTACTTGCTGATTCGTGCCTATTGGTTTATTTTATTATTTAATTGCAAATAAATCGTGCCAGTCTCTCAGGCTGAAACCCCCTTGCGTTAGGATATTAAAATACTGATTAGAATAACGAGATAATACGTTCCACTCTTAGTGATCGACACTCTACTTACCATTATCTTCATACTGACCGGGTACACTGCTCGTTAAGTGTGTGTGTTATTGATAAGTCGGCTAAATATAAATTTAAAACTTGAGTAGGCATTAAAACTGCTAAACCGCAATGACACATCACGCGCATCAAGTTTTTGGCGCCGTTGCCGGGGAGTGAATTGTTATTATCTGTTAATTTGATTAGTATTTTAATTAGGTTTTTCTTTTTATTAGATTAATTGCATCATTGTACTATTTTGCATATTTGTTGTATTGTGTGTTATTTGTTTGCTTTTATTTTTGTGTGTTTTATTTTTTGTTTGTGTGTTTAATTTTTTTTTTGTTTTTATTTTTCGTATATTTTTCTGTTCTGCTATCGTTGTACTGTGCTAAATCAAACGATACGGCGCATCTGATCTCTCAGATACGGCGTATTGCGTTTAATTTTTAAAAATACAACGCGTTTAATTAATTCGATACGACGCATCTTTTCCCCAAGATACGGCGTATCTGTTTTTAATACGATTTTTTTTTCAAATAGCGATAAAGTAATACGACGCATCTGCTTTATCAGATACGGCGTATCTGTTTTTGATAAAAAAAAATTTTCTAAACGTTAACGCCATACGACGCATCTGCTTTCGTAGATACGGCGTATCTATTATTTTAATTAAAAACAGTTTGCGAATTATTAAACAGATACGGCGTATCGATCTTTGTCGATACGGCGCATCTTACTGAATCAAAAATCGATATTTATTTTTAAACGTAACGAAAATACGGCGCATTAACTTTCGTTAATACGACGCATTTAATTTTAATTAGATAAGCTGATTTTTGATTAATTAATTCGATACGGCGCATTCTTAAATTCTAAAGCGGCGTATCTATTTTCTGAATAAAGTCTGATTAAATTTTAACGTATTAAGATACGGCGTATCCAACTATTTGGATACGGCGCATCGTCTGCAGATATCAGCAACTTTTATTCTTTTCTAATTTCCGAACGGAAAATATTCTGACTTACCCTTATACTAGGAAGCTTTTACTTTGAAATCTTCTTGTTCTTAATTTTCAGGAACAATGTTTGATATTTTCCCAAACTGGTTCGGAAGATCCCAAAGAAACCTTACTATGGAAGAGTTTGCATTACTAATCGCTCAAGCCAATGAACAAGAACATCATGAAGCAAGGAACTTTATCACTGAATTCAAAGGCAGTCATGAGCTGTTACTAAAGGAACAAAACAATATGATCGATGGTTTGGCAATTGAAGTGCACCAATTGTCAACAGTGCTTAACAAGGTTCTTTTGGTAAGGCACGATCTGAAAGGAATTACAACCAGAGGCGGAAAGTCAACCTTTCAAATCGGAGAGACACCCGAGGATGACAGTACCAAAAAAATTTCCCCTGAATCTTTATCACCCGAGCAAGAGCAACCAAAAGAGACTGATCCAGAACCTGTAATTAGAAGAGAACCTTCTGTTGAATCTAAACGATCAACACCACCTTTCCCACATAGGGTAAGGAAAGAGAAAGAAGATGCCTATCAAAAGAAATTCCTGGAGAATCTCAAGCAGCTGCAGCTAAGCATACCATTTATGGAAGCCCTAGTGCAAATGCCAAAATACGCCAAATATCTGAAAAGCTTGCTTACAAACAAGTCTAAACTCGAAGAGGCTTGCACCATAACAATGGGGAAAAGAAGCTTAGCGGCATTGCTCAATAAACTTCCGTCTAAAGAAAAAGATCCAGGGAGTTTCACTATTCCTTGTCAAATTAAAAATTTGCATATTGAAAATGCCTTAGCCGACCTAGGAGCTAGTATAAGTCTTATGCCCTATTCTATGTATGATAAATTAGGTCTTGGTGAACCAAAACCTACTAGGATGTGCTTAGAACTAGCTGATAGGTCCATACAATACCCATTAGGAATAGCGGAAAATATATATTAATAAAAGTTGATAAATTTGAATTACCTATCGACTTCGTTATCCTTGATATGCCTGAAAATTCTAGAACTCCTATAATATTAGGACGACCATTTTTAGCCACTGCTAGGGCCATAATTGATGTTTTTAATAAAAAGATAACTTTTACCATAGGGAAAGATGAGGTTGAGTTTAACATGGAACAATCTATGAGTAAAGTTGAATCCGATGACGATGAATGCTATAACATCGATGTTTCTGATGATACGATTAATCAATTTACTCAGAAATTGTTAAAGAATAATTTGCTTGATTCTTTTCTGCTTAAAAATTTAGAAAACGCAATTGCTATAGAAGATCAAGTAGATGAGAATACTGTTGATTATGATTTTGCTGCTGACTCTACTGTATGTAACGCGATGCGGCGCATCGAAAACCTCGATGCGGCGCATCTATCTGATGACAGCAGCGATATAATTAATGAACAGGTTTATTCCGCTAGTGTTACTGAAATTGATAATGTTAAACCTGTGCTTAAGGATCTTCCTTCTACTTTGGAATATGCTTATTTAAACGGAAATACTAATTCACCCGTTATTATTGCATCTGACTTAACGCCAAAAGAAAAAGAGTCTCTTTTGCAGGTACTATATAAACGAAGAGGAGCATTAGCATGGAGTATGTCTGATATTAAGGGAATTAGCCCGTCATTTTGTACACATAAAATCCTTATGGAGGATGAATTCAAACCAACTATCCAACCTCAAAGGCGTTTGAATCCAAAAGTCCAAGATGTGGTGAAAAATGAAATTGTAAAATTGCTTGACTCCGGACTTATCTACCCGATTTCCGACAGCTCGTGGGTCAGTCCCATCCACGTTGTACCAAAAAAGGGAGGAATGACGGTAGTACTCAATGACGACAATGAGCTAATCCCTTCAAGAACTGTTACCGGATGGAGAGTTTGCATCGACTACCGCAAACTCAATGATGCTACGCGAAAAGATCACTTCCCTCTTCCATTTATTGATCAAATGTTAGAAAGACTATCAGGTTATGATTATTATTGTTTTTTAGATGGTTTTTCAGGTTTCTTCCAAATACCAATTGCCCCCGAGGATCAAGAAAAGACGACTTTCACCTGCCCTTATGGAACCTTCGCCTATAGAAGAATGCCGTTCGGATTATGCAACGCCCCTGCTACTTTCCAACGTTGTATGACGGCTATCTTCCATGATATGGTAGAAGACTTTATGGAAGTCTTCATGGACGACTTCTCGGTGTTCGGTAACTCATTTAGTGATTGTCTCTTTAAACTTGATAAAATGCTTGCTAGGTGTGAAGAAACTAACCTTGTTCTTAATTGGGAAAAATGTCACTTTATGGTTAGAGAGGGAATTGTGTTAGGACATAAGATTTCTGGGAAAGGTATAGAAGTCGATAAAGCTAAAATTGATGTAATTGCTAAACTACCTTACCCCACTAACGTAAAAGGCGTTAGAAGTTTTTTAGGGCACGCTGGATTTTATCGTAGATTCATAAAGGATTTTTCAAAAATATCTAGGCCTATGACCCAATTGTTGCTAAAGGATGCAAAGTTTGATTTTTCTGAAGATTGCAAAAAGGCATTTAATATACTTAAAGAAAAACTAACTTCTGCACCCATTATAATTTCGCCGGATTGGAATCTGCCTTTTGAACTAATGTGTGATGCTAGTGATTATGCTGTTGGAGCCGTACTTGGCCAAAAGATAGATAAGAAATTTAAGCCAATTTATTATGCTAGCAAAACATTGAATAATGCCCAAGAACACTACACCACCACGGAAAAAGAACTTTTAGCAGTAGTTTTTGCATTCGATAAATTTAGATCATATCTTATATTGTCAAAAACTATGGTTTACACTGACCATTCTGCTTTGAAGTATTTGTTCAATAAACAGGATGCCAAGCCAAGGCTTATTAGGTGGGTTTTATTGCTCCAAGGATTCGATATTGAAATTAAAGATAAAAAGGGTGCCGAGAATCTAGCTGCTGACCACTTATCTAGACTTGAAAACCCTGATATGGAAGTGCTTGACGAGAGGGAAATAGCTGATTACTTTCCTGATGAACACCTTATGATGGTAGGAATTAAGAGCAATAATAATGGACCATGGTATGCCGACTTTATAAACTTTATTGTTGCAAATGAAATTCCAAAAGGGCTAACATCCGACGAGAAAAGAAGGTTTATAACTCGCGCTAACGAGTATATTTGGGATGAACCTTATGCCTTTAAATTATGTCCTGACAATATTATACGAAGATGCGTAGACGGTGATGACATCGCAGCAATATTGGCACATTGCCATTCAGGGCCAACAGGGGGACATCACGGTCCAGTCATCACAAGAAGAAAGATCCTGGATGCGGGATTTTATTGGCCCACTATGTTGGAGGATGCGAAAGATTATATAAAAGGATGTGATGCGTGTCAACGATCCGGAAATATTACATCAAGAAACGAAATGCCGCAAAACTATATCCATGTATGTGAAGTTTTCGACATATGGGGATTAGACTTCATGGGACCGTTTCCTGAATCTAAAGGTAATAAATATATTTTGGTTGCTGTTGATTACGTATCAAAATGGGTCGAAGCGCAAGCATCTCCAACAAACGACAGCAAGGTAGTACTTAAATTTTTGCAAAGTTTGTTCTCTAGGTTTGGAATTCCTAAAGCATTGATCAGTGATAGGGGAACACACTTTTGTAAGCACCATTTAGGAAAAGCCTTGCAAAAATATGGAGTATATCATAGGGTTTCCACCGCATACCATCCTCAATCAAATGGTCAAACTGAAGTAACCAATAGAGCTATAAAACGAATTCTTGAAAAAACGACTGGGTATAATCCTAAAGAGTGGTCTGACAAGTTAAATGATGCTTTATGGGCATTCCGTACAGCCTATAAGACACCAACGGGATGCACTCTAGTTCGTCTTGTATACGGAAAAGCATGCCACCTACCGGTCGAAATTGAACAAAGTGCATATTGGGCTTTGACGAATTGTAATATGGATATGGAAGCTGCAACGAAGAACCGTTTCATGGAACTTAATGAACTCTATGAACTAAGAGATGGGGCCTACAAAAATACTAAGATCTACAAAGAAAGAACTAAAAGATGGCATGACTCGAGGTTACGTGGGGATAAAACGTTTACTATTGGAGAGAAAGTGCTACTGTTTAATTCCAGATTAAAGATGTATCCTGGTAAACTTAAATCAAGATGGACGGGACCGTTCGTTGTCAAGAAAGTGTATCCATACGGAACTATTGAAATATGCGATAAAAATGGTTATATATTCAAAGTGAACGGGCAACGTGTGAAGAAATACTTTGATAATAAAATTGAGGATAATGAGAACGAGGTGGTGGAGTTTGAACCTGAAGTATTGGATTAAAGAACTGAACGTGAGTCTAACTTGAAGACTCTGGAATAAAGACAAGTGCTTACCGGGAGACAACCCGGATTTATCTTTTATTATTCTGTTTTCTGTGTCGAGTCAGTTAGGCCCGTATGAAGATACGGCGCATCTCAATTCTGAGATGCGACGCATCTCCTGCAATGGTCATATCTTATTTTAATTTTTCTGCATTTTTATTTTCGACTTTAAAACTATTTATCAGTTTATTTTCAATGCGGCGCATCCCTGGTTAAGGATGCGGCGCATCTTTATTCTGATCCGTATTTATTCCAGGCTCGATACGGCGTATCTTCTTCAATAAGATACGGCGCATCGACTGACCTGATGATTTTCAGTTTTAATTCTTAAGTTTTATTTTTCCTAACTACTAATGTATTATGCAAGTTTGAACCTTTCTTATCTTAGGTGTGTTTTAAAGTGTTGGTGGTATTATAGTTTCCTGGATTTCCTGTGGATACATCAAGTATGAAGCTTTAACGTTCTAATCCACAAGAAAGATGATTTTTGCTCTTATACTAATGGAGGATCATACCGAGCAAATCTCAGGGGAGTTTTTCTGTTCTAATTCTTTTGTTTTCCAGTTTTTAACCTTTTATACAAACAACGAGGACGTTGTTTAACTTAAGTGGGGGGATTGGAGAATTAGAACACTTAACACTTACTTGTCCTAAACTTTTTCAAAAATTATGCTTAAAATGTGCTTAATATATCAAACTTAAAAAAATTTTTAGCATGTTTTTGTTTAAGATCTAAGTTGCATAACTGCACACATGACGTTATTTTCAAAAATTGTGATTTTCCAAAATTCACAAATCTATGAGTGTGCCGGTGACTTGTAAACTTTAGAACTTGGCTTGTATACTATTCGAGACCACCATAATGAGTATTATTTTATATAATTGGAATGACTTGTCTAAATTGGTAAATTTCTAGGATTACACCCAAAATAGCCTATTATATGTTATGTGTTATTAACTAACTACACTGGTTAGTTAACCCCCGTATAAACCCTTTTGTTACTCTCATTTTTAGAGTAAGATACCCCTAGAAAAACACTCAGAGCAATTCCTTTCGTTTCTTACACCTATGTTTAAAATGTTTCGTTACACCCTTACACCTTAGCCTACCCTGTAGATTAGAATCCGTGGTTGGTTAATTGCTATAGGCAAAGTGTGTTTCCTTACATTACCTGTGTTCGCGTGCGTAATTCATTATCTATGGTTAGGTCGGGAAATTGCACAATGCAATTGGAGTGAAAGTAGATATTATATATTTTTGAGTTTATTTTTCGTGTGTTTACTACTTTCACTATTACCGTTATTTCTGAAGTATGAAAAGTATAGAAAAATTATCCGGAAAGAAAGTTGTAGTGATGTGGTGAAATTTTACACATCTATGTTTATGTTTCAAGTTAAAAAAAAAAAAAAAAAAAAAAAAAAAAAAAAAAATCGAAAAAATAAGAAAAGAAAAAGAAAGAAAGAAAAGTTGGAAGTTAATTTTAACCAACTTATGTAAAGTTATGTAAGTGGTCGATATCACCACTATTTGTTGTACTATATTTATGGATTGAATGGGAATTGGCAGTTATGGGAACGCCAATTAAGGTTTATTCTTTGATTAAGATCTTGTTGAGTATAATTCGTGTCTACCTAAAGCGTGTGTTTCAAGTGTTAAAGCGTGAGTTATTCTATGATATGAGTCTTATTCATGGGATGGTTGGGATAGTGATTAACCACACTTAGGATTTTAATTTATTTGTTTTGTTTATTTTTATTTTTACACCAATTTATATCCCAAATGTTACCATACCCTTTATTATTCTTTATCCAACCAAACCTTGGATTTATTGAGATTAGGGATTTGAGCAATCTTAAGTATCGTAGTCGTGGATTCGGCTATGTATTTATGATTTTGTCGCCCTTTTTGATATATTATTATTGGTGAAGTTTGGACCTATCTTTAGCCTATTCGAGTTAAGGATTTGAGCAATTGCAAGTATCGTGTTCGTGGATTCGATCATGTATTTGTGATTTTGTCGTCTTTTCTGGAATTTGAGATCGATAGTGAAAAGAGAATAATCGACCCTTAAGCCTAAAAACCCTTTTTACCGCTTTAGACTTGTTATTCCTTAGCTTTAGTGGAGGAGATGTGTATACTTGCCAAGCTTATGATAGAATATTCGTCACGACTGGACAGTTAAACGATTAGATTTGCTTTTATCGACTTATTTTATTTTACTTCTAATTCGTTAAGTGTTTAGTTGTGTGATTATGAAATAAACGAATACATGCTTAAATATAAAAATAAATCCTAACATCTTTTAGGATACATTTTCATAAGAGAAATTCTAAGGTTTACTTGGGGACAAGTAAAGTTCAAGTGGGGGGATATTTGATGAACTCAAATAAGTACATTTTATTACTATCATTTATCCTATTTATTTGACTTGTTTTACTATATTATGTATGAGGATTGATACTTAATCGTTTACTTTTGTAATTCTCAGGTAAAAACAAGCATTTGGTGAAACTTAGCGATTTTGGACTAATAATGGAGCAAAACATGCATAAAGTGAAGAGTCTACTGAAATGAAGAGGATCAAGACTAATCTGCTCCAGATGCGCCGCATCTCACTCATGACATGCGCCGCATCTCTATCAAGATATCACCAGATACGATCCAAGATACAAGAGGACATGCGCCGCATCTAATCATGGAGTTACGCCGCATCTTCTGGCGGTGAACGAATATTCCTGAATATTATAATCTTGGACCCCACGCGAAGTTAAGTACATGCGCCGCATCTACTCCTTAGATGCGCCGCATCTTCCCTCAGACAGAAACTATAAATACCCCAAGACCAGACGAATTTCGGGGGGGGCAAATTATCAGAGTTTCAAAGACCGAACAGGAAAAACCCTAGGACGAATTCAGTCAAGGAGGCAGCACAAGACACACCCAAATCAAAGATACAAGAGCTGTAAGAAGGTGCTGCATGTGTTTAATTCATTAAGTAGTTTTGTTTTATTGTGTTAGCAAACTTTAATTCATCAGGATTGGTGGCTTGTGTAATGTGACAACGAAAGATTGCACTCCCTTTAATACTTGCTTTCCCATCAATTAAAGTTTATATGTTGATGTCTTTGGTTACTACTTATTAGTGCATTGATAACCTCTGTATCTATTAGTGGCTTGCGGGCATTTGACTGCGGGACATAATGTGGCTCCCACGGTTATTACTAAATTGATCACTTAGGAATAACTTTTAGACATAAGTAATCATTAAGGGTTTACTCGCCGATAAGAATAGGACCAACGAGAAAGGGTTAACTACATACACTTCATATAAAGCTATCAATAAAACAAGTGACAATCTACTTAATCATAAGGACAGCCCTCTTATTGTCTCAAGTATCTATCTGTGTACGTGTGTGCTACTTGCTGATTCGTGCCTATTGGTTTATTTTATTATTTAATTGCAAACAAATCGTGCCAGTCTCTCAGGCTGAAACCCCCTTGCGTTAGGATATTAAAATACTGATTAGAATAACGAGATAATAAGTTCCACTCTTAGTGATCGACACTCTACTTACCATTATCTTCATACTGACCGGGTACACTGCTCGTTAAGTGTGTGTGTTATTGATAAGTCGGCTAAATATAAATTTAAAACTTGAGTAGGCATTAAAACTGCTAAACCGCAACGACACATCACGCGCATCAGGCTCAAAAATAATAAGATCTGATGTTAAATGAACATTAATGATGTGGGAATGATTGCAAAATTATTGGGATCGATTAGGGTTTTATTATGTTAAAAATGGTGTTTATCGATTTGGAAATTAAATATAAAGGGAGTGTTTTGTCAATATTAAAATTCATGGACTATTTTTGTCATGTTCTATAGATCAAGTATAGCCTGTAAAAAATTATAAAACGAAGGGCCTATATGTAAAATTCATGAGATAATGAAATTTGTTGTAATTGTTGGTTCGAATTTGAAAGTAAATAAATATAGAGACTAAATATGTAATTTCTAAAAAGTTGAGGTCGATTTGGGTAATGAATGATATTCAGGGGCTAATGTGTAAATTTGGATATTTATTGGACTAATGTGTAATTATTATTAATTAAAGATTGAAAATGTAAACTTTAAGGATTAATTATGTAAACAAATTAAATGGAGGGACCTATTGTGTAAATATTGAATATTTGAAGGTCAAGTCGTACAAATTACTAAAATAAGTACTCATTGTGTAAATTTGATAAATTAAGGGTTTAATGTGTAACTATGAATATTTAAAGGGTTAAAGTGTAACTTTTATAATACAGGGATGTAAAGTGTAAATTGTGGAAACCTGAGGACCAAAGGTGTAAACATGATAAAGATACCTTATTTCCAGCTTACAATGATCTGAATAAGTTATGTACTCAATATTTCTGAAAGTGGAAACTTACTGATTATGGAAACTTTCTAAAAGTGGAAACTTACTAAAAGGGGAAAGTTACTTAAAATGGAAAGATGTTTAATTAAGAATAATTTGTAATCCCCTTCTACTCATTTAGGTGTGAAGAAGGAGAGACCTTGAGCTTTCCCTCATTTCTGTGCTTGTTTCTATTTGTGCTTTCGTCATAAGGTACGGATACTCTGCCCTTGTTCAGTAAGGGTTCCTATACACTATACATTGATGTTGACTTATGATTCTGTTAAGGTTTCCCTAGCCATTGCTATGATCCCCATTTGTTTATGATCTTTTGCTTGTGAACCATGATCTGATGAACCTTTGACTTGGACCTTGATACTATTTCTGCACCTTTGATATGAACCCTCTGTTATGAACCTATTATGATGAACCCTGGATTATGACACATCTGATTTGACATGACTTATGACTCTTAGTTTGATACCCGAGCCACTTTTCTGTTACCTAGCCAGGAAGGTAACCTGGCCGTGTCTGTGATGCACCACTGGCATGACTCATGTGTGGGTGAGTGATTCCTCACACTGTCCCCATTCTGATTATGATATGCGCATTACTTTGATTATGGATTATATATGTTTCTGGGGGGCGTATGGATTGCAATCCTAGATCTGATCTGTTTAGTGGATTTAACTGTATATGCTATGATATGATTTTGTCTGGTGACTGGTGCTTGTGTGCAATACACGCCTTTCACAATTATCTGGGAGCTGATCACTCCATTTGATACATGAGGTCACCCCTCATATTATCTGGTTGCCTAAGAGGTATCCCCTCTGCATGTGTATGATTATGAGTATGATATGATATGTTTCTGGGCTCGTGGTAGATGACTATCCTATTCTTCTCTTTTACCCATTTGTTCTGATTTATACCTTATGATATTTCCCAGTGCTTCAGTATATTTCTGCTTCATTATCTTTGTTGTATTATGTATCTGTTCACTGAGCTTTGTAAGCTCAGCCGCACGTTTTTCTTTTCCGTGTGCGGCAGGTACCTAGCTGGGAGATGGATTTATGCTTGGGATGAGAGTTAGTGGAGCTTTTGCCTTAGATGATGTCCTACCCTAGTCTTACCATTTTGTATCAGCATTTTGATATTGGATTTATTTCGTTATGTATTTCCTTGGGATTATTTCTTCCTTTCATTTGAGACTTATGTATTGAATTCCAGTCGTGTTGACTTGGTTTATTTAATGATTATGTTTATTGGCTTCCGCTGTGAATATGTATGTATGCTTTGATTTGTTACCATAATGTGATGCTTCTACCCTTGCCGGGTTGGGGTGTTACACTAACTCATGTTTATTAATCATTACTCACTCACTCGCTTCGGTTCCTACAACTTTTGTCAGAAAAAAATGGTCCAAACGTTGGTGCAACTATATACATATTGGTGATAACCAAATATTACACTATCTATGCCCAATTGATCCAATAAAGTTCCTCCAATCACGCCTTTTGCATATTGCAATCATCAATATTCTTGTCTAGTCTCAAGCTGACGATGGGGGCTCTCTCTTCGCTCCGTGAATAGGTCGACCATCCGATGCCACACCACATGACTAGTGAATTTTACTAGCCACGCATGTGTGGTATGATAAAGGTCACTCAATAAAGCACTTGCTATGTTCATGTGGCTCCCATTTTGGGAGCATTATGATCCTTTTGCATGGTGTTCGGGCACAAGATATTTTGGACACTTATCCTTCCAACAATCCTAATAACTTGAACTTCTTTTGGAATAACAGTTATCTTACACATAATCAAAGTGGTTGTATCACACTGGTATCCATTTGTGAGAATGCACCTCTAGGCCACCAAATGGTTGTAGGTTCAAGTCCTAATAAGACAGATAAAATAAATTTGTTGTGTATATACTACGAGACATAGTTGTCGTTCAAAATAAATAAATTATCTTACATAGAACAATAGAATCACTAGTGTAATCGAGACTTTTCCAGGCGACCAAAAAAAGGTCGTGCCGGCGAGATGACGTCGGCACGTAGTGGATGCCGACGACAGTTCGAAGGCGGCTGATAGTCGAGAATGCCCCGTCGGGACTTACTGTGCCGACGACATTTTCTGACGCTCGTGTGGGACACACAGCCATTTTCAGTCAAAGAATTTTGGCATTCGACAAATATTGTACCGACGACATGTCGTCGGTACGTTAAACTTAATTATCAATACGGTCAACGAAAGTCAAACGGTCAACGAAAGTCAAACAGGTCAACTAAAGCTAGAAAGTCAATGAAAGTCAAAAGTTAATTATATACCGACGACATGTCGACGACACTCAAAACGGTCAACGAAAGTCAGAACGGTCAACCAAAGTCAAAACGATCAACGATAGTCAAAGTATTTGCTCAAATTTACCGACGACATGTCATCGGTAACTTATAATACTGCTGCTGCACAACAGCCTGCAAAGCAGTTTTCCATATTTTTTGGGGAAAAAATCTACACAATCCAAACCTGTACACCACCAATACCAACATGCTAATATCACAAAACAAGTTATAATGGCTAAAACACTTATATATAACCGCTAAACACCCTCAAATACATTAAAACGTTTCAAATTCAACAAAACGGGTGTTATAATCTATGGATCAAGCTGCCAATACCACAAAACTTGCTATATCCGCAATGTTCAAGTCGCCAAAATGTTAAAGTGTACAATAATTACATACGGCTGAGTCAATAGCATACGGATGGACAAAGTCGAGGTGTTAAAGTGTTAAAGTGTACAAAATACGGATGAGTATCAATAAAATACAGATGGAGAAAATGTTAAAGTGTACAAAATAACCCAAACATATACCTCACTGCCTCTCTGTAATACCCAAAAATCTAAAACATGCAAAAAGACCAAATTGCCCCTATAATCTTAAAATTTGATTAATAAGCATATAAAGTACCAAATAAATCCCAAACCTTTGGAAATGAGCAAAATATGAAGCAAAGTAATTTTTATTACTACATTTTAACATTTTTGCAAAGTACAAAAAAGTTTTGATCACACACAAAATTTACATATTGCCGATTTGTATACTAACATGTATTATTATTATTTTTTTAATTCATTTAAATAAAATAAAAAAAAGGAAAAAGAAATACAAGATATACACAAATAAATTAGGAAACTACATCAAATCAGCCAAATTGATTTTTATGCTTATCATGGACCGAAAATCTTGCCTCCTAAATTAAAAACACACGGTTTTGTGTTTTCTTCTATTATTTGTTTCTAAAAACCCTCCATCGACACAACTAAAATTCTCCCAACCTCTATCCGAATTTTTGAAGGCTCACCCATAAATATTCTAGGTTCTTTCACGTCCAATAGAGATGAGAAGAATGGTTTCATGATTTGTGGATCGTTCGTTTGATCGAAGGAAGTTTGGGTCGATTTTAGTCTAGCCGAGAAGTACAAATTATATACGCCTCATTCGATCGTGTAAATCCTCACCTGGTATTTTTCTCATGTTCTTTAAATCATATAAGTTCCATATAAATTAGTCTAATCGAACCATGCAAGTTTAATTGATCGCTACAATTTTTAAAGAGTAAAACGTACACAAATTCCATAATAAGCCATACAAATTTTCTGGGTTGAAAACCTATTTTATTTGAACTCTATACGAACCACCTCACTCTGGAAAAATGATAGATCGATTTTTGGAAGCCTACATTATCGTGGTCGAATTATTTTGTATACCGGGTTTAAAAGAAAACGAGAAAGAAAAAGAAGATTAAATCGTGCGATTAGGGTTTGGACTTTTTGGGGATGAATTTGGTTAATTAATGATGAACTAATGATGAATTAATGATTGGATCATGATTTGATAAACTAGGGTTAGGGTTTATGGATTTAAAGGTTACCGAGTGGAATAATAAAACTATAAGGGTGTGTTTTGTAATTTATTAAATGTGTGGGTTATTTTTGTAATATACCTTTGGACCAGGGGTGTTCGTATAAAATATAATATGGGGACCTTTTTCATAAAATATGCAACTTAGGGATTTATTTTGTAAATCGTATAATATATGTAATTCGATTTGTAATTAAATAAAATAGAGGGGCTTGTTTGTAAATTCTAGAAACTTAAGGGCATTTCGTATAATTAATGATATAAAGGGTGTATTGTGTAAAATTGGATACTTAAAGGTTTAATGTATAAATATGGTTAATTTGTGAATCGAATTGTAATTTCTATAATTAAAGGACTAGTTTTGTAATTTACTTAAAGATGAGGGTATATCATACATGTATTAAAATAAGGGGTGTATTCTGTAATTTTGTTAAATGGAGGGCTTATTGTGTAAATATTAATATGTAAAGGGTTGAAATGTGATTTAATGAATTATGGGGTTTAATTTGGAAATTAATAAACTAAAGGGTATAAAATGTAAAATGGTCAAACTAGAGGTACTTAAATCGTATACATGTTGAATTATGAGTTTGAATGGATAATTTGTAATAATTGCATTTTCGACCTTAACTTTGGTATAATAACAATTAAAACCCTAGATTATGAAAAGTTGTTATAATTAACCCCAAACTTTTGTAACTTGCTAAAATGTACCCTATTTCCATAATGAGGCTTAATTAATGACTTAATCTAATTACTTTGTGGAATTTGTTTAATTATGGAAATTTGCTAAATAAGGAAACTTTCTAAAAATGGAAACTTACTAATTTTGGAAACCTGCTATAAATGGAAAGTTACTAAAAGTGGAAAGCCGACTAAAATGAGAAATCTGATTTGAAGATGATATTAATATTAAGACGACCATGTATGCGTGTAGATTCGCTGGAGATGGAGTTGTTTCCGATCTTTAGATATGTTTGCATTTGCGGTATAAGGTATAGATATTCTACCCTTTTTCAGTAAGGGTGTCTTCTTTCTCATGACTCATTGATCTTGATTCGTTTTTAAGAATCCCTAAGCCATTGTTATGTTCCCCTACACTTTGGTTCGTTTGTTTGATTCATTTTGACTTTGATGTTCGATATGACCCCTTTTGCTTTGAGCCTCTATAATGATCCGTTTGATATTCGTTCGTTACCTTGGGATATTAGTATTCGTATCACTTGATGCTTCGAAGGTTCATTTGATTTTGGTAACTAGATGTGAAAACCTTTTTAATTATATCATGGAAATGCTTTGAGGAAAACTTATTTTAAAAGGATGTTTATGAAATATGCGACACCACTTTTATTTGGAATCTTACTAAACTTTTATGAAAATTACTTTTAAAGACTACTTTTGCGAAAATAGTTAATAAAGATCATTTTTGATGAAAACCATTTGTTAAAGATTTCTTTAAATGAACCATTTGATTATGAACCTTTGATCGGTTCGTTTGGATTCGTTTGACTTTGATATTGGATATGAACCCTTTGCCATGAACCTTTGATATCTGGACTTGACTATGATTCGATGACTTAGACTATTTGAACCTTTACTATGATTTGGACCTTTGACCTTTGACCCTTTAGTTTGATACCCGAGCCAAGTTTGTTTCCTAGCCATGAAGGTAACATGGCCGTGTCATTGATGCACCAGTGGCGTGACTCACGTGTGGGTGAGTGATTTCTCACACCGTCCCCATATTGTTCGTTGCATGCACATTATATTTATTATGGCCTATATTATTGTTCGGGGGGCGTATGGGTTGCAATCCTAGGTTCGTGTCCGTGTTCGTGGACTTAACATGATTTGATATTATATTATTGTTCGGTGACTGATGTATGGGTGTAATCCACGTCTTTCACAAGTTCGGGAGTTAGCTACTCCATTTGAAGAATGAGGACACCCCTCATATTATCTGATTATCTGAGAGGTCTCCCCTCTATATGATTATGAAGACATGGTTACGATATTTGGTTCGTGTTCGGGCTCGTGGTGGATTACTGACCTTCCCTTTTCCCTTTCTTACTTTGTACCTTTGTCTATACCTTATGTTATTCCATTGCACTATACCATATATGTTCGTTTCCTTTTGCTTTCGTTTTCGTTTATATATATCTGTTCACTGGGCTTTTTAAGCTCAGCCGCATTTCTTTTCCTGCGGCAGGTTTTAGTAGGAAGCTGGGAATGAGTGGAGAGTACCTTGGACTTAGAAGACTTGGTAGTTATTCTGGATTAGAGTTGATTAGAAGATATTATATTTTTAGAATTTGTATTCGCATTTGTAACCTTTGAGATTCTTGTATTACTGTAAATGTATGCTTTGTTTTGATCTGATATGAAACCATTTTTGTGATATCTTTACCCTTGTCGGGTTGGGGTGTTACAATTATGGTATCAGAGAGACAGGCTGCGATTCGTAATGCATTTACCCTTGACCTGTGTAAGTTAGGACCACTAAGTTTTCCCTGTAGGCGCTTGTAAGATAACCTTTGAAAATTTGCTTTAAGATTTCCCTATAGGAACGTAAGTTTTGACCAGTGAGGAATGGGTAGACTATAAGGCATTTGTTTAGGTATGCTTCCGCATCACTCTGATTCGTGCAGTGATTTTGGTTAGATCCTGTTGATATTACTTTTGGAAAGTGAAAGCTTATGCTTTGCACCACCTAAGATTTGAACCTGATAAAATCTTGAAGGCATTGAAAATTTCATATTAATTGCCTGACACTATTTGATCCTCATCTTCAGATTTTGACTCTGATCTCTGATCCTTTCGTTAATCATTTTGACGCCTCTTCGGGCACTCTGAGAACCTCCATGGCAATGACGTACTGAATATGTTTTGTTATTTGTCTTTTTCTTTTGATAAGTACCTATGAATCTTCCGACACTATTTGATTTTGGCTCACCCATCTCTGTCCCTATGAGAAGTCTTGTGGCGTTTAACTACGAGTATAAGAATGTTTTTCCCTCTCACTTTTGAACGATAAGTTTTGCTATGCTGATCTGTTAATCTTTGGATAATTAACTTCGGTTTTATTCTGATAAGGAATTGATTGATCGATCACTCAAATACTGACAACTACCTTTCTATGTCTCACCTTTGACGTTTGCAACAATTTTGAAATCCCTACCATGATTACCGATTCTTAAACCCTTTGCTATCACTATTACTCTGGAGACTCGTATGTTACTTTCGCGGCTATGAAGTTTTCCTGGAACCCATTTCGTACCCCAATAAATGAATCTTACCTTGAGAGGTATTTGGCACCCTGAGTTTTCTGAATATGATTCGTGACTGAACCACATGTTTTTCCACCGAAGTGTGAAGTAGGATTTTACATGATACCGAGAGATTGTCTAGTCACTAAGCGAAGGTGTCTTTCAGATATGTTCGGGATCATATAAATTGATTCGAGCAGCCGGGAAAAACAGCAACCGAAGACCAGGAAGTGAGTTTACTTGAGTGTATTTCCTAGGCGTGTTTTAGTTCGTTCGTGATAAAGAAGGATGGTGACTGGAGATATGTATTGATTACAGGAAGCTGAACCGTAATACTGTTAAGAACCAATATTCCTCCACCCTGAAACGACTATGTAATTGTTTAATTTTGGAGCGCGAAGTTTCCTTCTGATGAATTGAAGTTATTCTTGAAATCATTTCCGTATTCGTAACGACGGCTATGAAAGTTAGTGACGCTAATAGTATTAGCTAAAGCTGTGACTGTTTCGTGAATTTGATAAATAGTGTTTTCTCGTAAGTACTTGGGCAAATGGTCATCGTATGACTTAATAGTATGTTCGGAAACGAGGAAGAGCATGAAAATCATCTTTGCACTTTGCTAGGAAATTCGTCGATCGTTTGTGCATTCTGAGAGATTGATATTTGTAAAGACAACGATGTCCTTATTTGAGGATACCTCTTTAAATCCCGCAAGTTTTGAAAACTATCACCAATTGGTCAAGAACGATAGCAGAACGGAGAACTGAAACCTTTTGAACCTTGCAGAAGAATTCTGGAAGATGTTTGCAACTGAAGATACCATGGAGAAATTTCGTGAATAGAGAGAAACAGCTTAGTTTGATTGAGAATGGAGTTTGGAAAAGCTGAAATAGAGATTAGCTTCCATATCTTCGGGCGGAACGAATTTTGGGGCATTCCAAAAAGAGACTCGATTATACTCCCTTACAGCACAGAAGGTTTTACGTATGCATCAAGACAGCTAGAAGCGCGTCAGAAGAAGTATTTCACTGCCTGACCTGGAGTTGACAACAATGGCGGCTACCCTGAAGAGTGAAGACATTCCTTACAAGGTAGAAGTGTTGGCGACGCAGAGGATCTAGTCAAGATGGTGAACATGGAACTGATGAAGACGTACAGTCTCACTTCCCTATTCATCTTAGTTGTACTAAGATGAATTAAGAACGGAAGCAGACTGGATGATGAAGGAATTTAAAGAGCATGCTAGGAATTCACATTACTCCATCACATTCCAAGAAGAACTGTAGGAGGCTTGACGAACCAGACACAAGTTTCCGATTTTGGTTTCACTTCCAGAATTATGGACAGGCGAAGACAGATTAACCGAACTCGAGGAGATTGGATGTGTTGAATGAACGGATTTTTGAAGCAGACCCTTTATGTTTGGAAGAATTGATTCTATGAAGGCCGGAGTTCTTGGCGACTAACTTTCATTTCGGTTGACCCTCTTAAGTTTCGTTATAAAGTAATAAGATCCTCTTATGATTTAAGTTCCCTAGAAGTATTTCAGTTCGTGCTTATTTTCGTATGTTCGGTGATGGCTTTTGTTTTGAGAGATTTTGGCGAATTGTGGAAGATATGATGCTTGTGACGGCGTACCTCACTTCTGTTAGGCAATCTGGAGTTTTGATACTCTTGCGAATAGTTTTGTTTTCCCTCTTGACTTTGGCATTCGATTTTGGTTGACCTCTGAGACTGTAGAAGTACTAGGTGGATTAAGATAGGTGGTTTTGATTACGACTTTGAGATAAAGTATGACCATCATGAGGGCATATTTATATGATGCCAGTATTATGACGTCTGGCCAACGTGATAATACTTACATCATATAACGTTCACTTGTTTTGGGCATAGGATATCTTGGGGAGTACCTAAGAAGGTTAGAATTTGATCTCCGTTGGACTATCCGTGATTAGTGAGGCGTTAGGTTCATTCTACCTATGCGTATACACTACCTTCGTTCGTTAAATATCTGGATGAGTTTGGACTCTCGTTTTGCATTTTGTTGAGCTCAGTTATAAATCTTGAACTCCTTTTAGAACTCCCTACTGTTGATACAGGTAATTCGATTTGAAATCTTGTTCGTATTCTATATGAGCCTTCTAAAGATTCGCCTATCGTCCATTTTATGTTGCATGGACCTTTTAATCAAGATCAACTTATTTTGTCTCCTTCTGAGAAATTTGAACCCACCTCGTTTTGATTTGAGTCATGAGAAACTGTTTTGGTCTGAAGATCTTTTGGAAGAACCTCCTCGGTCATGAGAATGTTTGTAAGGATCTTTTGCGATTTGCTACGAATTCGTTTAACTTTGCGACTTCAAATTTCGAGGACGAAAATTTTCTTTTAGAGGGGAAGAAGTTGTAATACCCAAAAATCTAAAACATGCAAAAAGACCAAATTGCCCCTATAATCTTAAAATTTGATTAATAAGCATATAAAGTACCAAATAAATCCCAAACCTTTGGAAATGAGCAAGATATGAAGCAAAGTAATTTTTATTGCTACAATTTAACATTTTTTCAAAGTAAAAAAAATTTTTGATCACACACAAAATTTACATATGGCCGATTTGTATACTAACAGGTATTATTATTATTTTATTAATTCATTTAAATAAATAAAAAAAAGGAAAAAGAAATACAAGATATACACAAATAAATTAGGAAACTACATCAAATCAGCCAAATTGATTTTTATGCTTATCATGGACCGAAAATCTTGCCTCGTAAATTAAAAACACACGGTTTTGTGTTTTCTTCTATTATTTGTTTCTAAAAACCCTCCATCGACACAACTAAAATTCTCCCAACCTCTATCCGAATTTTTGAAGGCTCACCCATAAATATTCTGGGTTCTTTCACGTCCAATAGAGATGAGAAGAATGGTTTCATGATTTGTGGATCGTTCATTTGATCGAAGGAAGTTTGGGTCGAATTTAGTCTAGCCGAGAAGTACAAATTATATACGCCTCATTCGATCGTGTAAATCCTCACCTGGTATTTTTCTCATGTTCTTTACATCATATAAGTTCCATATAAATTAGTCTAATCGAACCATGCAAGTTTAATTGATCGCTACAATTTTTAAAGAGTAAAACGTACACAAATTCCATAATAAGCCATACGAATTTTCTGGGTTGAAAACCTATTTTATTTGAACTCTATACGAACCATCACACTCTGGAAAAATGATAGATCGATTTTTGGAAGCCTACATTATCGTGGTCGAATTATTTTGTATACCGGGTTTAAAAGAAAAAGAAGATTAAATCGTGCGATTAGGGTTTGGACTTTTTGGGGATGAATTTGGTTAATTAATGATGAACTAATGATGAATTAATGATTGGATAATGATTTGATAAACTAGGGTTAGGGTTTATGGATTTAAAGGTTACCGAGTGGAATAATAAAACTATAAGGGTGTGTTTGGTAATTTCTTAAATGTGTGGGTTATTTTTGTAATATACCTTTGGACCAGGGGTGTTCGTATAAAATATAATATGGGGACCTTTTTCATAAAATATGCAACTTAGGGATTTATTTTGTAAATCGTATAATATATGTAATTCGATTTGTAATTAAATAAAATAGAGGGGCTTGTTTGTAAATTCTGGAAACTTAAGGGCATTTCGTATAATTAATGATATAAAGGTTGTATTGTGTAAAATTGGATACTTAAAGGTTTAATGTATAAATATGGTTAATTTGTGAATCGAATTGTAATTTCTATAATTAAAGGACTAGTTTTGTAATTTACTTAAAGATGAGGGTAAATCGTACATGTATTAAAATAAGGGGTGTATTCTGTAATTTTGTTAAATGGAGGGCTTATTGTGTAAATATTAATATGTAAAGGGTTGAAATGTGATTTAATGAATTATGGGGTTTAATTTGGAAATTAATAAACTAAAGGGTATAAAATGTAAAATGGTCAAACTAGAGGTACTTAAATCGTATACATGTTGAATTATGAGTTTGAATGGATAATTTGTAATAATTGCATTTTCGACCTTAACTTTGGTATAATTACAATTAAAACCCTAGATTATGAAAAGTTGTTATAATTAACCCTAAACTTTTGTAACTTGCTAAAATGTACCCTATTTCCATAATGAGGCTTAATTAATGACTTAATCTAATTACTTTGTGGAATTTGTTTAATTATGGAAATTTGATAAATAAGGAAACTTTCTAAAAATGGAAACTTACTAATTTTGGAAACCTGCTATAAATGGAAAGTTACTAAAAGTGGAAAGCCGACTAAAATGAGAAATCTGATCTGAAGATGATATTAATATTAAGACGACCATGTATACGTGTAGATTCACTGGAGATGGAGTTGTTTCTGATCTTTAGATATGTTTGCATTTGCGGTATAAGGTACAGATATTCTACCCTTTTTCAGTAAGGGTGTCTTCTTTCTCATGACTCATTGATCTTGATTCGTTTTTAAGAATCCCTAAGCCATTGCTATGTTCCCCTACACTTTGGTTCATTTGTTTGATTCATTTTGACTTTGATGTTCGATATGACCCCTTTTGCTTTGAGCCTCTATAATGATCCGTTTGATATTCGTTCGTTACCTTGGGATATTAGTATTCGTATCACTTGATGCTTCAAAGGTTCATTTGATTTTGGTAACTAGATGTGAAAACCTTTTTAATTATATCATGGAAATGCTTTGAGGAAAACTTATTTTAAAATGATGTTTATGAAATATGCGACACCACTTTTATTTGGAATCTTACTAAACTTTTATGAAAATTACTTTTAAAGACTACTTTTGGGAAAATAGTTAATAAAGAACATTTTTGATGAAAACCGTTTGATAAAGATTTCTTTAAATGAACCATTTGATTATGAACCTTTGATCGGTTCGTTTGGATTCGTTTGACTTTGATATTGGATATGAACACTTTGCCATGAACCTTTGATATCTGGACTTGACTATGATTCGATGACTTAGACTATTTGAACCTTTACTATGATTTGGACCTTTGACCTTTGACCCTTTAGTTTGATACCCGAGCCAAGTTCGTTTCCTAGCCATGCAGGTAACATGTAATAACCCGTAATTTTTCAAGTTATTAATTTTCTGTAAACCCGAAAAAAAAAAATTATTTATGAATGTTATATTTCACCGTTTCACTCATCCTCACGTTTAAACTTTTGCTTTCGTTTAAACTGTAAGGCCACAACGAATATTATCAAACAAACAAAGTGACGAACTCACGTTCCATTTTACTAAAATCGCACGCGTACCGACACCACAAAAGTTATGATTAATTTTCGGAGTCAATGACCCTGTTTTCAAACCATTATTGTAAAAACGTTTCCGGAAATATATTTCCCGTATTTTTACCAAACCGAGAAATCTCGTTTAAAATTTAGCTCAACGGGACACGGGGTACATTAAATACACCCTAATATATAATAAAAAGAACCCACCCTATCCCATATACCCGTCCACATACAATCTCTTATATCTTTTAACCTTTTCCCTCCTGGTTCTTTCTACAATACAGCAGAGTCATAAACCCTCATCTATCTCTATCAATCTATACTCTTCCCTCCTTCCCAAGATTTTTCGGTCAAGAAAGATGATACATCACTTTCTTTCTTATCTCTTTAGCAGCTTTTTATTTTATTTTTAAAACAAGTCATTTTCCCATTTTCTTTTCTCTGCTTCGCTTCTTCCCAAGATCACGAGGAGACTAGGGAGATGGAATCTGATAGAGACCCTTGCTCAAATCCGTCTCTTCACGGGAATCACACCAAGAAAGCTTGGTCAAAGACTACTCTTTTCTCTTATTTATATTCTGATCGAAGTAATAGCAGGGCACCCACAACTCAAAACTCATCTCACACACTCACATCTCTCTATGAGTTCCAGCCTATAAAAACTTTCACATCTTATTTTTGTTTCTCACCTAAGCAAAGCAACACACTTTCTACTCATCACCTTTCACCTTTCTTTCTTCTTGTTACTGTACGAAGCATGCAAACAAAAACCATACTCAATTTCAACGTAAATCTACCAACAAACTAGAGCTAAAAACTACTCTTCCTGTGTCCACATATACAATCGAATATACACATTTTTTTTTCTTTTTGTTCCTCACTCCACATTTCACTTACAAAAACTCAAACACCACACACAAGCAATCACCTTGTTACTCATCTTTGCTCACTAACGACAAGAAGGAAGAAAGGAAGAAACATGAGTCATAACTACAAGCCTCGTAAGGAGTCGCTGGGGTATAGTTCGAGTACGAGTTGCGCTGGAGGAAGGAGGCTCGGGCTTCTCGCCATATTGGGTTCTCGGCACCATTTTTTCATTCGAACAGCGTCACCACCTTCTTGGTGTCGTAAGTGCTCAACTCGTTTTATATATATATATATATATTTTTGACATGTTCTACGTACCTTCTCTAAAGATCAAAAGTTATTTAACAAAGGATTATATACAATCTTTTAAAAATAAAACGAGCACATCGAGTCAAAATATAAACACGATTTGTTAAGAAAAGTAACGAGATTAATGGGGAAAATGTAACTTTTCAAATTATAAAAGTTGGTCGAGATTTGTTTGGCTTATTTGGTCTTACTTTCATTACCAAATGCCTATCATAATAAGCATGTAGTTTGTAAGCTAAAAGCAGCTCATTAAGTTCAAAAAGGAGACACAAAACAATTTTTAAGAAGAAAAACTCAACTCACTAACGTATGCATGCATACTGTGAAATGTTTAAACTTACAACACTGATAACAAGACCAGTAAATAGAAATGAATTGCAAAAACTAAACAAAGGGCTGGGATGGTCTGATGGTTGGGGCGTTGCCCTGTTAAGCGTGAGGTCAGGGGTTCGAACCCTGCACCTTGCGTTTTGTTTTTGTTTCCTTTTTGTCATTTCCTCTTTCAATACTTCACATTTAACCCTTGAACTTTTAGACACTAATCACATATTTTCACCCGATTTATTAACGTATCACGATTAATAAAAACATAACTATTTTAACTTAACTTTCAAAATATTTAAACTTGTCATTCGTGCGTTAAATAAATTTAACGTGAGTATGGAATCTCAAACTAATAAAACTATTAAAGTTACCATCTTGACAAGTTCTAAACGTCCACGTCACATGGATTCGTCATGATCTCACATATAGTTTCACATCCACCATTCCCCATATTAAAAACCAAATGATTAATAATATCCTAAATATATCACATTATTCTAGGTCGCAAGTTGGGAGCTATTCATTTCACTATTTGATTCACTACCCGTTTACTACACTACTAAGGTGAGTTCATAGTCCCACTTTTACTATGTTTTCAAATCCCGTGGGGAGATACATGCTATAAATCTGAACACAAATATTTTTGTATGCTATCCTGATTGATATTGCTAAGTTAATATTGCCTAAGTTATCACCCTGCCAAAAAGTCCCTTATATCATGAACCATTAATCACTTGCGAGTGAACGCGAATTTAGTGAATAGATCTATTGGAAGTTGACGACCCACTTGAAGTTAGCCTGGAATGGTAACCAAGTGCACTTTATTCGAATTATCAAGAGTTTGGCAAACTCCTACGACGAGGGCATTATCACCTACATCATTGCTATGATGTGGGCCATTTATATTAATTATTATTACACCCGATGTTAAGGTTTGCGTGTCATGAGGCTTAGGGCAATATTTATATCACACTTCAATATCATTGTTTTTATCACTATCTCATTTGTGTTCAAACTATTACAAATAAAACACTGTGAATTCACTCAACCTTTGTGTTGACATTTTAAGCATGTTTATCTCAGGTAATTAAAGAAATCTCAAGCACGGAGTTGGCACGGGCATGGAGAAAAGACCCACCTTGTTCCAAATAACTATATCATTCTTTTCAAATTCATCATCACTTTTGTGAACTACTACCCCTTTTGATAACAAATATGTAATCTCTGAATATTGAGTTTTCATTGAATGATATAAAATTTCCCTTTTTATTAAAAATCTATACTTATGACTATGATCTAGTTGGTAATACCCCGTCTAAGTCTTCCGCTGTTTCATTACGATTTTCGGGGTGTTACAGATTGGCATCAGAGCCTAGGTTATAGAGAACCAATTGATTTTTAAAAACATTGGACTATAACCGCGATTTCTAAAAGGACCATTTTTAAAACTCTACCACCCTATGCCCTCCGTGCCAACACTTACGAACTTTTGCATTGAGATTTGCTTGGCAGATTATGCAAAACGAATGAATATTAACACTTTATTAACACATGCATTGAGATTTGCTTGGCAGATTATGCATAACGAATTAGTTTTATCACCTACGAATGTTATTATGGCTAATGCATATGTATATTATTAATGACTTACACTTATTATTATTGGGATATTACAGTACCATGTCTCCTTCATCTCACCCCATCATCATCGCTAAGAACCTCGATATCGAGGATGCCTACTCGTCCACCAATGATCCAGCACCTCCCTCACCACACACCGCTATACCTACATCATCCACACCATTTATTAGACCCGCCATACTTATCAGGCCCGGGAGGGATGTTCCACCCCATTACATTTTCCGATATTACCCCAATAGACCCAAGATGGTACACACCAGAAGTCGCCTAGTATGCCCACTCATACCACTATCACCATCATAGACCCCTGGCATATTTACCTATGAAGATTTGGATACCTCACTATGGATAGTGCCACGACCACTACTTCATACCACCACCGGAGATCCACCCAGAAGAGCACCACGTAGTTCTTAGACTACACTATTATCATAAGTAGCTTTTATCCTAGCCACGGGATGTGTGGCCAAATTAGTGACGCTTGTAGTACCTCTTTGTTGTATAACAAATGTGAGACAAGTTATCATTTGGACATGTGGTTCGGTTATGCTATGTATTGATATCGGTCTATAAGAGCCGAGATTTTCCATCATATGTGTGGTAATTGTATCTACTCACGTTATGATATCATGGTAGTCGTGAATTATTCCAACCTTATCATGTTCGAGCTAATCTCGTTGTATTACAAATGTCTATCAATAGGAACATCCTTACTACGTCTCACTCTTCTAATAAGTACCTTCATACGAACCTTGAATTGGTGTACAATCTCATATCAACTAGATGTGCCAATAGTCGCCCATTGCACTCCATATTTTACCACGTATCTTATAAACTATTATTATACCATTTTACAAACTATTACCGTGTAAAAGACCAATTTGATACCCTACCACTATCAACCAAAACAGTTCACTAACGCCCTGTTATTATCTTACACTATGAACGAACGGACTTATCATCCTCTTAAGAATTTCCTTATAAAAAAATAACCAAACTTACTATCAACTTATGAATTATTTTGTAAACACCTTACAGACCATTTTGCTACTATCTTGTGAAACCATTTACTACCATTTTATAAAACATTTTGCTAAAACTTTATATATTATTTATCAC
This sequence comes from Artemisia tridentata subsp. tridentata, assembly GCA_021014915.2. NCBI lineage: Eukaryota > Viridiplantae > Streptophyta > Magnoliopsida > Asterales > Asteraceae > Artemisia > Artemisia tridentata. Next base: position 291,568,921 of record CP139505.1, on the reverse strand, counting down.
TATCCCATTAGTCATTTCGTTACTCTACTTTACCACCCAGTAAACCACCACTTTGCTTTCATTTTTCGACTATTTGACTACCATACTACCCTCTTATAAAAATATATATATATATAAACGGTGTCGCTATCAACATACAATCTATTTTATGAATCATCCCACAAACTATTTGATATGAACGCAATAAACAAAAATTTGCTACCGTATTACAAATCTATAAACCAACAAATGTTTTTTTTACTGACATCCTGTAGACTATGTTGCAAACACCCTACAAATTTTTGATTCATAAGTTATTTTGCCCCTCTGAGCACCACGTTGACCGCTGGTAAAACAACAAACTATATCGCAATGCATTACAAACCAATTTTTCGTTATCCTACAAACCGTTTTACTACAAAAGAATCAAGAACTGCGGCCTTACTGCCAACTTTTGAATAATAAAGTGTCATCCCTATTGTTCTATAAACTATTTCACATATTATCTTATGAACTATTTTATTTTATGCAATAAATCGATTTGCTACTTTAATACTATTTCATAGACCAACAAACGATTTCACCAACATTTTGTAAACTAAGATACATTTATTTAAAAAAAAAAAATTTCCACTACCGTTTTATGAACTCTACTACACACCATTTTTACAACCTATTCCCTGATCACCCTATGAACTAATTCCTCTTTGAAAAACTGTTTTAAGCTACCACTTTATGAGCAGAGTTACCAATATTTTCCTTTAAACTAAATCCAACATCGCATTGTTAAACTTTAATTATGTAAAGCCTGATCACCTATGTATAATTTAGGAAGAACCATGCTATGCTGGAAATAGTTGTCTAAAACTTTTACCAAAAGTCAAACTTTCTACTACTATTTTTGAGAAATCACAAACTAGCATAAAAGTTGTGCAAGTCGTGGGCATCTGTACTAAGGAGCACAATAACCAAGTAGACTTTGACACCATCTTATCACATGAAATCAGTCTAGTCTCGCCACACACTCTAACCCGTAAGGAACAGTTATATCATCACCCATCACAGAAACAACCTATCAACGAACGTAGCCACTATCAACGGGATTACCTACGATCGTTACCATAAGAATTTGTACGAGACTTAACCTTATGACTTTTCACTTACTCCACACCATCCGATTTCAAAGAACCCCACCATCGAACGGACAACCTTTAAATTCAATAACTACCAAATGACTCGTAACCCCAAAGGTGATTAAGACTTACCCTCACATGTACTCGATGTCAATCATGATGATGATTACATTTAGCCCCTAAGTAGAAACCATGCTTGCTGCATTGGACACTAAGTACACTAATGAATCAACTAACTGATTGCTAGTAGCAACCAATACCATTCTTCAAGACTCTATCCTTCACATGAAGTATTAAGTGTACCTACGAACTAGCCATTTGACTGCTAATAGAACCAATGTCATCTTTCGAGGTTGCACCCTAAAACCTACTAGATACCCATGAGTTATCAACTTAGTGTCCACATAACTTGAGGTTTAGACTTTTTGGTCTAGTTACTGAATTATCCACGATGAGAAACTCGTCTGCATACCTTATAGTAAAAGGATCTTAACAATACAACAAGGACCCCTCGAGGAAGGTAAACAATGAAGGAATCAATGGAACTTTTAACAAGGGCTAGGAACTTACAATGGGATGAAAACCTAACAAAAGTCTTAAGACCCTATAGAACAAACCAAGCCACTACCTTAAGAAATTGCCAGATCTTTCACACAATTTTTGAGGATATTAGCCTGATTAGCACGTCGAAGTGATCTAAAACGCCGTGGTCCGCTAGACCAAACCCTAGAGGTTAACCAAGCATCCCTGTCCTCGATTAGGAATGACAAGATACCATGACGCTGTTCAGCCAATGAACGATTCACCCTTTCCACACCGTATAATAAGAATCCCCTTATAAGTAATGGATACCTTGGATTGGACAATCCATATACGATGACCCTTACAACGTGTCCCCTAGAAGTTCTAGATTATTTTACCTCAAGAATCTGTTTTGAATTAACCTCACTCCCACGCTGAATTACCAAGTAGTCTCAACGTACCAAACGACCATTGATACACAACTTACCCTTGTAGCCAAGGAAAATGCCCCATGACATAATATCCAACTCACCCATAAGTCGTGATACATTCCAATACCGTCCTAGTGAATTAAGTACCATATCTATGAAACTTTACCCGACATTTAACCACCAAACACTATCAAACATTGGAAAATAGACTATGCCCTTAATTTTTTTGAAACTTGTATAAATTCCATACCCAACTATACCGCCAGCTGTAATGATCTCACTTTCGGGAATCTTTCTTTAAAAACGCCTTTATAACGATTACAAAAAGTATTTCTCTAAGATACTTATTTTATAAGTTAAAAGTTTTCTCTGGTCAAACTATACCAAATCTTTTACATTTTGAAGAGCGACCAAGTGTCAATTTTGTGAAGTTATTTTATTTACACCATGCTTAAAAACCCACACTACGAAAATTAAACCTCTATTTTAGACCTCATCAAGCTTTTGTATGTTAACAAATTTGAATTATGTAAAATTATCTTATCTAAACCGCATTTAAAAATTCGTTTCGCTAAACTTTAAATTTTTCAGGGTCGCATAAATTTACTCGACTGTTAACCTCAAACAAAGAAATTTGTGTCTTTTAAATCATTGATTTGGTCGGATTTGTGTGAACGCATACTCAAATAAAAATTTCAAACAACATTTTTATCAATACCTATAAGCAAGAAAACGCGTAATCTCAGAACAAAAATTAGGATCAAACCTCGAAATGCCTAAGATTGACAATAGCGATATACCATACCTTAACACTATTCCTTCGAAGTACAACTTTTCCACTCATCCTGTAAGATAAGATTTTCACCCTGGTAGAAGCACGTGAAATTGAATAAGCAGTTACTCAAGAGATGAAGTGCCCTTCCAGAGTTTTAGATAACACAAATTACTTTGACACGTGACATCACTTTCACTTAGGATAATAAGAGATCACGTTTAACCGTAAGACCTCTAGCTTCTTTCTATAATGGGACAACATCCCTTGACAAAGTACCCACCTGACTTAGACCGCTATACCACGAATCTCTAGTCAAAATACACCATAGCTCCACCTTAACAAGATAAGCACTTGAAATAACGAGCAGTATCCGATGATAACTTTTGAGCGTTCCCAATCATTGGCATCCTAATTTGCCCTTAGTTCCCTTGACTCATGAGCACTCACTCTTGACTAGCCATGTAAGCCTACGGACATGTTATTCTTTATCATTCACACCAAATGACTTATTCCCTTAAATTCTCTATAGTCACCATGAGAATAATAGCGATATCTAGCCTCATTGTTCTAATTCAAATGGGATCCACCCTTCCATTTCAATGTCGACAACTGCACCTACCTCCCTCGAAAGATGAGGACCAATCAGGCTCTAGGAGACATATTAATAGCATGAGCGAATGATTTTGAAATGGCTAGGATAACCATTTGGCATTAATCAAAATCCTCCTACCACCACAAGGTATCTCACTAGTAGAAGGACTCAGTAGAGTACACGACACCTTTCAAGAATCGAACCTAAAGAAATGCCTAGCGGATAAAACCCTTATAGTTCCCTTCACGTAAATTAGACTTGACGACAAGCTAAATTTTATCAAAGAACCAATGGAAATCTTGGGTAGAGATGTCAAACAATTGAAACAAAGCCGTACTCCCATTATCAAGGTTAGATGGAACTCTAAGAGAAGACCAAAGTACACGTGGGAACGAGAGGACCGAATTCGTGCCAAATACCCACACCTTTTCCCCGAGACAACACCGACCACTACCACGGACTAAGAATTCCGGGACGGAATTCAGAATTAGGGGTAGGTACTATAATAACCCGAAATTTTTCAAGTTATTACTTTTCTGTAAACCCGAAAAAAAAATTATTTATGAATGATATATTTCACCGTTTCACTCATCCTCACGTTTAAACTTTTGCTTTCGTTTAAACTGTAAGGCCACAACGAATATTATCAAACAAACAAAGTGACGAACTCACGTTCCATTTTACTAAAACCGCACGCGTACCGACACCACAAAAGTTATGATTAATTTTCGGAGTCAATGACCCTGTTTTCAAACCATTATTGTAAAAACGTTTCCAGAAATATATTTCCCGTATTTTTACCAAACCGAGAAATCTCGTTTAAAATTTAGCTCAACGGGACACGGGGTACATTAAATACACCCTAATATATAATAAAAAGAACCCACCCTATCCCATAAACCCGTCCACATACAATCTCTTATATCTTTTAACCTTTTCCCTCCTGGTTCGTTCTACAATACAGCAGAGTCACAAACCCTCATCTATCTCTATCAATCTATACTCTTCCCTCCTTCCCAAGATTTTTCAGTCAAGAAAGATGATACATCACTTTCTTTCTTATCTCTTTAGCAGCTTTTTATTTTATTTTTAAAACAAGTCATTTTCCCATTTTCTTTTCTCTGCTTCGCTTCTTCCCAAGATCACGAGGAGACTAGGGAGATGGAATCTGATAGAGACCCTTGCTCAAATTCGTCTCTTCACGGGAATCACACCAAGAAAGCTTGGTCAAAGACTACTCTTTTCTCTTATTTATATTCTGATCGAAGTAATAGCAGGGCACCCACAACTCAAAACTCATCTCACACACTCACATCTCTCTATGAGTTCCAGCCTATAAAAACTTTCACATCTTATTTTTGTTTCTCACCTAAGCAAAGCAACACACTTTCTACTCATCACCTTTCACCTTTCTTTCTTCTTGTTACTGTACGAAGCATGCAAACAAAAACCATACTCAATTTCAACGTAAATCTACCAACAAACTAGAGCTAAAAACTACTCTTCCTGTGTCCACATATACAATCGAATATACACATTTTTTTTTTGTTCCTCACTCCACATTTCACTTACAAAAACTCAAACACCACACACAAGCAATCACCTTGTTACTCATCTTTGCTCACTAACGACAAGAAGGAAGAAAGGAAGAAACATGAGTCATAACTACAAGCCTCGTAAGGAGTCGCTGGGGTATAGTTCGAGTACGAGTTGCGCTGGAGGAAGGAGGCTCGGGCTTCTCGCCATATTAGGTTCTCGGCACCATTTTTTCATTCGAACAGCGTCACCACCTTCTTGGTGTCGTAAGTGCTCAACTCGTTTTATATATATATATTTTTGACATGTTCTACGTACCTTCTCTAAAGATCAAAAGTTATTTAACAAAGGATTATATACAATCTTTTAAAAATAAAACGAGCACATCGAGTCAAAATATAAACACGATTTGTTAAGAAAAGTAACGAGATTAATGGGGAAAAATGTAACTTTTCAAATTATAAAAGTTGGTCGAGATTTGTTTGGCTTATTTGGTCTTACTTTCATTACCAAATGCCTATCATAATAAGCATGTAGTTTGTAAGCTAAAAGCAGCTCATTAAGTTCAAAAAGGAGACACAAAACAATTTTTAAGAAGAAAAACTCAACTCACTAACGTATGCATGCATACTGTGAAATGTTTAAACTTACAACACTGATAACAAGACCAGTAAATAGAAATGAATTGCAAAAACTAAACAAAGGGCTGGGATGGTCTGATGGTTGGGGCGTTGCCCTGTTAAGCGTGAGGTCAGGGGTTCGAACCCTGCACCTTGCGTTTTGTTTTTGTTTCCTTTTTGTCATTTCCTCTTTCAATACTTCACATTTAACCCTTGAACTTTTAGACACTAATCACATATTTTCACCCGATTTATTAACGTATCACGATTAATAAAAACATAACTATTTTAACTTAACTTTCAAAATATTTAAACTTGTCATTCGTGCGTTAAATAAATTTAACGTGAGTATGGAATCTCAAACTAATAAAACTATTAAAGTTACCATCTTGACAAGTTCTAAACGTCCACGTCACATGGATTCGTCATGATCTCACATATAGTTTCACATCCACCATTCCCCATATTAAAAACCAAATGATTAATAATATCCTAAATATATCACATTATTCTAGGTCGCAAGTTGGGAGCTATTCATTTCACTATTTGATTCACTACCCGTTTACTACACTACTAAGGTGAGTTCATAGTCCCACTTTTACTATGTTTTCAAATCCCGTGGGGAGATACATGCTATAAATCTGAACACAAATATTTTTGTATGCTATCCTGATTGATATTGCTAAGTTAATATTGCCTAAGTTATCACCCTGCCAAAAAGTCCCTTATATCATGAACCATTAATCACTTGCGAGTGAACGCGAATTTAGTGAATAGATCTATTGGAAATTGACGACCAACTTGAAGTTAGCCTGGAATGGTAACCAAGTGCACTTTATTCGAATTATCAAGAGTTTGGCAAACTCCTACGACGAGGGCATTATCACCTACATCATTGCTATGATGTGGGCCATTTATATTAATTATTATTACACCCGATGTTAAGGTTTGCGTGTCATGAGGCTTAGGGCAATATTTATATCACACTTCAATATCATTGTTTTTATCACTATCTCATTTGTGTTCAAACTATTACAAATAAAACACTGTGAATTCACTCAACCTTTGTGTTGACATTTTAAGCATGTTTATCTCAGGTAATTAAAGAAATCTCAAGCACGGAGTTGGCACGGGCATGGAGAAAAGACCCACCTTGTTCCAAATAACTATATCATTCTTTTCAAATTCATCATCACTTTTGTGAACTACTACCCCTTTTGATAACAAATATGTAATCTCTGAATATTGAGTTTTCATTGAATGATATAAAATTTCCCTTTTTATTAAAAATCTATACTTATGACTATGATCTAGTTGGTAATACCCCGTCTAAGTCTTCCGCTGTTTCATTACGATTTTCGGGGTGTTACATAACATGGCCGTGTCATTGATGCACCAGTGGCATGACTCACGTGTGGGTGAGTGATTTCTCACACCGTCCCCATATTGTTCGTTGCATGCACATTATATTTATTATGGCCTATATTATTGTTCGGGGGGCGTATGGGTTGCAATCCTAGGTTCGTGTCCGTGTTCGTGGACTTAACATGATTTGATATTATATTATTGTTCGGTGACTGATGTATGGGTGCAATCCACGTCTTTCACAAGTTCGGGAGTTAGCTACTCCATTTGAAGAATGAGGACACCCCTCATATTATCTGATTATCTGAGAGGTCTCCCCTCTATATGATTATGAAGACATGGTTACGATATTTGGTTCGTGTTCGGGCTCGTGGTGGATTACTGACCTTCCTTTTTCCTTTCTTACTTTGTACCTTTGTCTTTACCTTATGTTATTCCATTGCACTATACCATATATGTTCGTTTCCTTTTGCTTTCATTTTCGTTTATATATATCTGTTCACTGGGCTTTTTAAGCTCAGCCGCATTTCTTTTCCTGCGGCAGGTTTTAGTAGGAAGCTGGGAATGAGTAGAGAATACCTTGGACTTAGAAGACTTGGTAGTTATTCTGGATTAGTGTTGATTAGAAGATAATATATTTTTAGAATTTGTATTCGCATTTGTAACCTTTGAGATTCTTGTATTACTGTAAATGTATGCTTTGTTTTGATCTGATATGAAACCATTTTTGTGATATCTTTACCCTTGTCGGGTTGGGGTGTTACACTCTCGTCATAATCGGGACGGCCATCATCCTCGAGATTGCCACTACCCGAGCCACCTGCCTCGCCAGCGCCACTCCCACTGCCCGAGCATGCCTCGCTTTGAGAAGGCAGCTGGCTCATCAATTGGGCCCACTCGGGGTTAGCCTGTAACACAGTCATAATTTGAGTGAGTTTGTGCTTAGTGGCCTTAGCATATTCTTCAACTTCTTTGATCTTGGAATCTTTCTCGGCCATTATCTTGTTAATCTCGGGCCCACTGTACGAACCGAGAAGCGGCACGGGTATCTTTATCTTGTCACTGCCTGCTAACACCCTACCCCTACCGGCTCTATAACCCCGCTGCTTGCCCTTTAAAACCATGACAAGTATCTCTTCCTCTATGTAGGCTATCCCAGTAGGCGTGTTAGCTCCCAGATCCCGCAGTTCGCACATCTCTTCCTATGTAGTTGAAAAAATGATAAAATTAATATATTACTCAGGTTACTACATTATGTTTCAATAAATCATTAAAGTGCATGTAAAAAAAACAAAATAAAATAAAATAAAATAAAAAACGGTACTTACGTATTGAACACGGGCCTCGTCCTGCAACCATACACCGTCCTTGCAACGCTGGTCGTGGAAGCTCTGTATGAGGGACGGGTACTCACGGTTCTCACTCCTCTGAAACTGTATATACATATATACACATGCATATAAGGTGAAACAAATTAAAAACGACAAATCAAACACCATATATATAATGAACAATATGTAAAATAATCATAATGTGTCTTACGTATTCGTGTCGAGATGCGGCCAATGACCGAGATCCGTGGCGGCTATAGACCTTGTTCTTCTTCCTATTTTCCTTATTGACTTTGGCCCTTTTGGTGTTCTTCTCCTTGAGGTAGAACGGAGTAGGGTTTCTAACATAATAACAAAAACAGAAAATTAACATATATCAATTGCTAACATATTAAAAAAATTAACAGATATCAAAAAATTAACAAAAATAAAAAATTTACCTTCGTATCTCATCCACCTTGTCAGCCCCACCTGGTATAGTCCAGTGATCTCGCTTCATGTCGTGCTTGTTGTCCCTGTAGCGACCTGCGAGATAATCGTTGATGCCATCTCTGATGGTCTCCCACCGGGGTGAACGCATGTGGGTCCTCAGATCAAACATTTCCTGCAATCAAATATAACTAAAATAAATTTAAATAAATAAACAAATTTTTTTATTTTTGTTAATTTTTTGATATATGTTAATTTTTTTAATATGTTAGCTAATATATATATATATATATATATATATATATATATATATATATATATATATATATATATATATATATATATATATATATATATATATATATATATATATTTGTTAACTAATATATATAGATAAATAAATAAACAAATTTGTTAACTAATTTTTTGATATTTGTTATTTTTTTTATATTTGTTAACTAATATATATAGATAAATAAATAAAGAAATTTAAATAAATATACACATTAAAATATATAAACATGATAACAAAACAATATAAAAGGAAAATGAAATAACTGACCCCAAGTCGAGGAAAGATATGCGACTTCTTTTCGGCTTCGATTGTGTGCCAGGAATCATAGCACATTGGGAACTCCCTAATCAGCTCACCAACGTAGTTACTGAACCACTTAGCGTTGTGGCCGACATGAGTGATTGTCCCCTGATCATTGAAGTCAAAGTCAATAGGCTGCGGGCCGAAATCACGCACGGCATTCCTGAGGGCTACGTTCTTGGTGGCTTTACGCACACCCCTCTTGCTGCCGCCATCCCTCCTTCCACTGCCCCTACCCCTGCCCCTGCCCCTTCGGGGTTGTGATCCTACAAATTGAAGTGAGTGAAAACACGACATAAAATATCAAGTAACCAAATACAAATGATAAAGTTTAAGTTTCTTTTAAAATAATCCGGAAATTCTTACCACGGAAACCGCTCCCAAGATGGCGCGGGGGAGGTGGTGGGTCACCGGCACCGTCACCACCGTGACCGCGTGCGACTGCTACTCCCATCTGTAAAATTACAAGTTAAATAACATATAGAAATTCATGAACAAATTAACATAAGCATGCACACATTCAAATACATACACATTCAAATAAATATACACATTTAAACAATCCGTAACAATTTCATTCAAATAAGTGTCGTTTTACAAGGTACAATTTAAGATCAATCTGGTAAATCATAATCACTATCATAAACAGCATTAGTCGCAACTTCAACTTCAACTTCATCATCAGAATTGTTTGCGACTTCATTATCAGAAGCTGCTAAATCATAAGGATCGTCATCTTCATCATCAATAAAATCATCGTCGTCATCAACAGGAATGATTGTTGGTGGTGGTGGTGCCTCAACTAACGTTGAATGACCATCGATATTCAAGGTTTGAAATTCCAAATCATTCAAATTAGCAGACAGTTCGAGATCAGGTGAGTTGTTGCCATGTATCACATCAACATCGTCTTCTACCACGATGACATCCCAGGTTATGTTGTGATTCACATCTTGGACGACCTTCCAATGGAGTGGTCGTCTGGTAGGTTCTTCAAGGTAGAAGACTTGTTTTGCTTGTGTTGCGAGAATGTAAGGTTGATCTTCAAACGCATAACTACATGCCCAAATTTATGTCATGTTGTTTCTAGTGGTAAAATGTTGGACTCTACGGTTTTTGTTGCGTGTGTCGAACCACTTAACTCGAAACAACACAACTTTGAACTGGGTATACGCAAACTCCAGAATTTCTTCTAGCTGACCATAATACATTTGTCCTTTCTTCTCACCAGGTGAACAAATTCCGCTGTTTCGAGTTGTACGTTTTATATCGCAGCTGTATATGACAAACTTCACACCGTTGACTACGCAAGAGTTGACTGACATTGGGGTCGGTGATGGTCCACAAGCCAAAGCGAATAAGTCGGGAGTACAACTTGGGTCATTGGCTATGTAAAGCATACGGATCTATGAAAAAAGATAAGAATAGATAGAGATGAGTAATAGTCGTTATTTATACAGGGAAACACATACAATAAGTTTACCTTCGTCTCAAACCAGCTAGCAAATTCTTGCGACATGTCGCTATCAGGAAATTCCCTGAAAATGTTCATGATATTAGAATAAATCGAAAAGATAACTTGGGAAAAATAGATTTCAAAATAAAAACACGTACCTCTCGAACGTGTTAAGGTACGTTTCGATCTCAGGACTGTTGTGAAGTACATACCATATCACTTTCTTCATTTCCTGAAGATCTAACCGAATCAATGTCTCTTTACCAGACTTAGTACATAGTGATCGGAACACCTGGAAATCACTTGTTGGGCGAGGACAGTCCTGATTACGGTCGGGACGATTAAATTTTGTCCGAACACCCCGCAAATAACGGGAAAATAAAGTTAATGCTTCGTCTGCAACATAACCCTCCTCTATTGAACCTTCTGGCTTAGCTTTATTTCGTACATAGTTTTTTAGCTTCTTCATGTATCTTTCAAATGGATACATCCACTGGAATGAAACAGGCCCGCCTTTAAGAGCCTATTCAGGTAAATGCATAACCAAGTGAATCATAATGTCAAGAAAAGCAGGAGGATATATTTGCTCGAGACTGCACAAAATATTGATCAACTGGTCTTTAGCTTTCACCATGTCATTCACCATCAAAGTTCGGTCGCAAATTTGCTTAAAGAATAAACAAAGCTCGATTAATGGTGTATGAGTCTGTGCGTCCAAATATTGCTGAAGTCCATAAGGAAGTAACCGTTGCATCATTATATGACAGTCATGAGACTTCATGCCCGTTATATTGTTATCATCTTTGGTCACTTTTGACTTGAACTTGGATCTGAAACCATCTGGAAGTTTTATTGTTTTGATGTATTGACAGAACAGTTTTCTTTTATCGGGTGTGAGGGAGTACTTAGCATGTGGCTTCAAGCCCTTCCCATTTTGTTTGTTTCCGAGCCACAACTCATGTCGAATGCCCAAAGCTTGCAAGTCTTGTCTTGCCTTAGCGGTGTCTTTAGATTTGTCATTCAATAACAAAGTGTTCAAGATACTCTCCAACACATTTTTTTCGATATGTGATGAGTGCATATTTACTCATCATTTTATACCTATATAAGACACAAAAATGAACAAAAACACCCAAATAGACCAATTATTTTTGCAAATATTCTTGGTTTGTGTTTTTATGTGTTTCAGGTACAAAAGGATTGAAAACGGGGCAAAAACGGACAAAACCGAGCACAAGATTGGAAAATCGTGAAAAGCCGAGGACGGGGAAGAAATTCACGAGTTTGGACCGGGATATTGCTCAAGTTATCAAAAGTCAACTCCCAAGATTATCAAAGTGTCACAAATAGTCCTTGGAGATAAATTTCAGATTTGGCATCAATGGTCCCTGGATTTTCAGAAAGTGGCAAAAATGGTCCCTAAACCTTAACACTAATTCCAAAAATAATCCTAAACCATTATAACTAACCAAACCCTTATTTCCTAAAACTAAAAATAACCAACCCTTTTATCCTTAAACCTTTCCCAGCCCAATCAACAAATCCATCAATCCAACCCACCTTTTTTTTTTAACTAATACTCGGTCAAACACCAGAGTCAAAACCACCCATCCTTCTTCACAACCGTACCAGCCATCACCATCACCCACACCTATTCCCCATACCTTTCACCACAACCCATGTCCTCCCCTACCTCTGCCATAGCCACTCTATTTCTCCCTCACGTGTGTACCTTCTTCACGAGATACCATTGCCAAGCTGTCAATCCACAACTCACTTTTGGCGCCAAATTGGAATGAAGCGCTAAGATTAAAAGAGGCCAATCCAACGGTGGGAAATTGATCAGAGATGCAACACAAAGTAAACCCTAGTTTTAGAATAGTATAAATAGTTTTATTTGTAGCCATTATAAGGCAGTTTTTTTAGCTTATTTTTAGGTAATTCTTAATTCAATAGCTTATTATTTATGTTTTATTTATGCTTTCAGTATTGTAATTTTAATTTTAATTAATGAAATTTCAAGTTTTCTTGTTTTTATTACTTGGTCAATGAAAGTCAACATTTACTGTTCATTTGCCTATCTAGTTAGTTTAATCCAGCTTTAGTGATCTTGTATAAGTGGTTTTGAGGATAGTTTGTGTTGTTTTAAAGATTTTCATAGACTTAAATGGGTTGTTCTTGAGTTGTAGCCAAAGACTGTCAGTGAGCTTATCATAGGAATAAGCTTGTTAGGCCCCTTTGTTTTGCATCTCATAAGCTCACTTTAGTGTGTTAGGAGCATTGTAGTGATCTGGTTTAGTTTCATTAGTATGCAATTTGTTTTGTCCATTTTATGCAACAACAGTCTGCACAGTCCATATATGCAGACTACATAAGTTTTTAGCTCCCAATTAAGTGCTTATTTGTTGAATTAAATGCTTAATTCTTAGAATTATTTGTTGTTTACTGGTAGATCTGCCCTTATGCTTTCAATTCAGTCCTTGGTTTGGCTTATTTAAGCTTATCAATAGGCCCAAGAGTCCCTTAGTGGGACTGTTATGTGCCCTGCATCAGCAAGCTCACCCCTACTTCCCTTTGTTCCAAACAGCTTTTCAAGGTCAAAATAAGTTGTTTAAAAGCTGAATTTTAGTTTTTTAAACTCTCTTATGTATGAACTTTTGGACTTGTCAGCTGTTATGGTTCTTGAGTAGGATTTCAAAGCTTATTATTAAGCTCAAACTTGCCCCACTTGAGCTGATCTTCCCTGTGCACATCAGCAGACCCAATAAGCTCAGTGGTTTCCTCTCAGAGCTTATTGCTCATGTTTTGTGGCTTATTCAGTTGTTTAGTTTCATTTCAGCTATTTGTAGTTACCTCAGCTTATTTCATTTTCCTCTTAGCTTATTAATAGCTTTTCAGTCAATTGCCTTCTAGCCTTAGCTTTTCCATTTTTGTCCAACTAATCAGCCTTAATGGCTTAATTTCTAGCTTATTTTTATGTTTTCTGAAAAAGTTGTAGTTTTCAAAAATGCTTATTATCATGTGCTTTATAAGTTTGTTCAAAGAAAAAAAAATAGTTTAAAAAAAAAGCTGAGGCTGGGATTCAAACCCTGAACCTCAGCTAAGCCAAGCCTCAACACCAACACCCACTACCACTAGCACCCTTGGGATTTCTCTGTTAAACATCCCTTCTTTAATTCTTTTAAGCCATTTTGTCCCTTTAGCTTATCAGCCTTAGTTAGCTTATTCCCAGCTTATCCAAATAAGCTGGGAAGTCAGTTTTATTTTTCTTATAATTGTTTTACTTTAGAGTATTTTCAGTAAAAATTTTAGATTTTTCTAAATAGTTTTAGTATTTTTAATTAATTTTTTCCTTTAAATTTTGTTTTTAATTCATAGAAAATAAAATAAAAGTCAAAAAAATATAATTCTTTTTTCCAAAATTTTCTTTTATCATTTAGGACTTAGGAAAATTAAATTTGCATCCGTAGGGTTAATTTTAACAGATTGTTACATTTAGACTTGTTTCCCGATTTTAATTCGCGTTTTCTTTAATTTAATTTTTGTTTTCCTAGACTCGTAACCAAAAGTGTTCATCGTTATTTCAAGCATTTTAATACCAAACCCCATACGATATCCTCCATTCACGCCTCGTTGGGACCACGACCCGGGTATTCACTTATCCGGTTTATTATAATTGATTATTGCGTTAAATCGTCGCAAGTTGACTTTTCTTCGTGAGAGGTTTTGACTTGTGATGTATTCGACCATTATCAATATGCATGACATCTAAATTATGTTGTAGAGAAAGAAAAGACCAATATTCAAGCTCGTAGAAAATAGACCGTTTAGTCCAGTTTAGTTCGGCTGTATTATTATGTTTTATCTTCCCACCCGCATAATCTGGATGTTTCCCCGGCACACGTATGGGCAATTTCGCAAGTTGAGTCAAGATAATAGCTGGAATATCTTTTCTAGGAGGATCTCTATCATCAGTTTCACCATTGAATGTCTTATAGTCCCTCCTCCATTTATGGTTTTTTTAAGAATCTTCTATGACCAACATAAGCTGTTTTGCTTAACACACGCCTAGCCGGAGTGTCTACTTTGCATGTAGGGCATGCGAAGTAACCTTGCCCACTCCAACCAGACAAACTACTTCGATCAGGAAAATCATTGATGGTCCATAAAAGCATCGCTCTCATGTGGAATTCTTTGCTTGTAACAGCGTCCATAGTTAAGACACCTGTTTTTTTCCATAATTCCTGCAGGTCATCAATCAAAGGCTATATGCAAACATCAATGTCCTTTGCCTATGATTTAGGTTCAGGAATCAACAACGTCAGCATCAAAGAAGTCTCTTTCATGCATAACCACGGTGGCAAGTTGTATGTTGTTAATATGACCGGCCACATGCTGTAAGTCTGACTAAGGTTGCCGAACTGATTGAAATCATCAGCAGCCAACCATAATCGAACGTTTCTTGGATCTTTAGCAAAATCCAAATATTTATTGTCAAACTTCTTCCATGCTTTACCATCAACCGGGTGTTGCATCTTACTGTTTTTCATAGACTTTCCAGTAGCATGCCAAGTCATATGTTTTGCAGTGTGAATAGACTTGTACAAACGTTGTAGTCGAGGAATCATAGGAAAGTAACGCAACACCTCGTTACTTATCTCGCCAATATTTCCTTGAGTTGGCTCATTTTGTTCATTATTCGGAGGAATATCAAGAATATCATTAAGGCACGCACCCATGTCACTCATCTCACGTTGTGTTGTGTTATGTACTAACGGCGAAAGATCCGGTTCACCATGATCGCGCCATTGTGTATAAGTTGGGTCCCTCCCATGGTCGCCTATGTGGTTTTTAAGATCATGGAGAGTTACCCATCCAACATTACGACAAAGACGACATAGACATTTTATTTTTCCGTAACTATTCAATAACGGCTTGCAATGATCGAGGAATGCGGCAAGACCATCAAAAATTGTTTTGAACAACGACTCTCTAAACGGGTCCAACTCTTATCAATTATCATAACTACATTTTTATGATGGAATCAGTTATTATATGCACTTAATTAAACACATTCAAAAGATTCGACACAAACACATATAACCGTGGAATTATTACGAGTTGTTTTGTTCACCTAGTAAAACTATGGAAGGCAATCCTAACCCACTCTTTGAATGATTTGTCTCATATATGAATGCCTATAACTGATTTACTATTTGAGAAAATTTCGGCAGCATTTCCCCTCAACTCCCCAAATATGTGCATTAAAGACATATTCGTAGGAGTAAAGGAGAAACACTGTCGAAATCATCTGAAATAGTAAATCAATTATACGCATCCATATCCTAAATGAGACAAAACATTCAAAAAGCAGTCCCAAACAGGGGACTTTCCGAAATTAATTTCTAATAAATTAATTCTAGACGGGTTTTCAATAGGATGATTAACTTCGGACGGGGACTTTCCGAAATTAATCACTAAAATCCTAAAACATTCACAAAAGTCTAACAATCAAATGCCATTCAAATATTAACCAAACGCATAAAAACCAAACACGTATGCACAAAAAGACTAATATGTGTCAATGACTATTTAAACTCTTTAAGATTACTTTTTACTTTACTAAACGGTTATTAATATTAGTCCTTAAATTAAACTTTTAAGAAGCAATCCCATACAGTTAAAAAAAACAATCCCATACAGCCCTATATAAGCACAATCAATAAGCGATCCTAGACAACCCCGGGCAATTTCATTTAACATTCCCATGCAACACCCCTATGTAATTACCTATTAATATACTAAACACCTATTAATATTAGTCCTTAAACTATCAAATTAAACTTCTTAGGGGGTGTTTGGCTAACCTTATGGGCTTAAATTAAACTATCAAATTATACTTAATCCGCAAACTACTAGTTAATCAGTCACGTTTCACAAACATATATAAAAAAACAACATACTGTCTCGGCTGCTCAGCTCTCGGCTCTCGCTCTTGGGCTGTGGTCTCGGGACTTACTTCTCGGGCTGTGGTCTCGGGCTATATAAAAATGTTAGTGCAAATACTACGATATTTAAACTAAACGGTTTCTTCGGTTTTAATAATGACAAACATGTAACTTGTAATGCATAACATAAAATGTGCAAGTTACTTGTAAACACAAATCATCAACGCATACTTACATCAACACCTCCCGACGTGTCAAGTATGCTTCAACGAAGTCGTAGATTTCCATCCCGACATAAATCACTCAAGGTATGGACAAACAAATCTACTACTTGACAAATGATCAAAGGATTATATTTTTCTAAACTTTACATTTTTAATGTGACAAAACATTTTTTCAAATATATATTTTACAAATTATTTTTGAATTAAAAAGAAATGTTTTATTTTGAAAAATAAGTTTAAAAATCCCAACAGCAATTTCCCCCCCAAAACAGCTCCAAACATTCCCAAATATACCTTCCCCGCTAAAGACAAACGAAGGAGCGTCCACGGTACCATTAAGTACCGACGGCTCCACTAAATTTAGTGGAGCCGTCTGACAATTAGTGGAGCCGTAGGTCTATAACGGCTAGTTTTTCTCTTGCCTATAAATAGTGGACCATTTCACACTTCCAACTTGATTTTTCCAGTCACTTTTCTCTGGTCTAATTCCTCCTCACTTAGATAACTTTCTTTGATCATTTGGAGAGTCTTAGGTTGTTTAAGAGTGATCCAATCCTCCATTCAAGTGATCCTCTTCATTCCTCTTGATTAGCAAGAGAAGAACACAAAGTATCCAAGTAGATACAAAGTGTTGTCATCCCTCTTGATTAGCAAGAGAAGAATACACAAAGTATCCAAGTAGATACAAAGTGTTATCATTCCTCTTCATTTGCATGAGAAGAACTCACGGTATCCAAGAAGATACAAGAGTTGTAGTTGTTAGGACTTGTAACTTTTGTTACACTCTTGATTGTATCATAGCATACATCAAGATCATTTTTCTTTTGAGAGTTTGTGAGGGAAGATCATTGTGATCTTGTCGAGATCATGGAGATCTCTTGAAGCCATTGGGCTTGTGTGATTGATCATGTGGATCAAGGGTAGATTGGGTAGATCGTGGTAGATTGGTGCTAGCTAAGATTAGCACTCGACATCTAGCTTAGTGTCAGAAATATGATAAGCGACGTGTAGATTGGTACTAGCTAAGATTAGCACTCGACATTTAGCTTAGTTTCGGAAATAGGATAAGCGACGTATAGATTGGTGCTAGCTAAGATTAGCACTCGACATCTAGCTTAATGTCGGAAAACAAGTTAAGCGGCGTGTACGGTTTTCTCCGCCTGAAGGGAGTTTGTTGATTAGTGAAGTAACTCTCGAGTTGGGTACTCGGGGAGTGGAGTAGGGCGAAAAGGAGCTTCGTGACCGAACCACTATAAATCACCGTGTCCGGTTTGCGCCTTCTTACTTATCTTTTTACCTTCACTTTATTCTATATCGCTTTATGTTTATATTTGCATTGCATTTATGCTTGTGTGGCTAGTTGCTTATGTTATGTTAATTATGTATGAGTCCTGGTTGATTGTGCTTGTGTTGTAGTTTAATTTATTCATCCCTAGATGATATATGCTCATTGTTGACACTTTTCATATTACGTCACATTTGATCGGATGTTTGATACAAAAAGTTTTAAGTTTTAAATGGAAACGTATTCACCCCCCCTCTACGGTTTCCACAATTGGTACCAAAGCCACGTCGCTCAAATTTTTAAAACAAATGGTTTTCAAAATTGACTACGATCCATGTATCAAATTACCCATGAAGGTGATAAAAATATGAAAAGTATTTAGTTGCTTAATACTTACAAGTTTTGTTGTTAAGTATACGTTGTCATACTAGCTTGAAGGTTTTCTTAAATTAATAAAAGTTGGTTCTGTTCAAAACTGAAATAACAGGTACGACACCGTTAAATAAAACGGACGGTTCCACTAAATATGGACGGTACCGCTAAATTTAACGGTACCTTCGTCTGATTTTCAGAATTAGGTAATTTTCAAAAATTCGTATAAAATCAACCGTAAGTTCGTAGGAGTCGTGCCACCTATCGTTTTAAACGTAATTGAGTCTACTTTCACTTAAAAATACTTTTAGAAAGTGATTGTAAAGTAAAATTTATGAGAGTCTTCAATTCGTAACAGAGAGTCTTTTCTGGTCATGCTGATTGCAGAAATTTTTCGTCAAATCACAAAGTGAACATCACACGTTGATGTATTCATGATTTCAAGGTGTTGAACTTGATCAAATCTTTAAAATGGGGAGGAAACCAATTCATTTTCAAATAAAATCAAGCTAAGTATACATTGTTATACTTAATACACAAAATGACGATAAGTATTTTTGTGTGTTAACCTGAATGGCTATTTGTTTTTATTTGTGCCTTTAATGTCTTGTTGCTATTTTTTTAGTATAGTTTTCCGGTTTATGCATTTATAAGGCTTATGCTAAATTACTTGCACTATATTAAGTAATTAGTTTGCATTGCATATAGGCATACATCATTTTTCTTGCATTTGTTGCAAGTTTTTGAAATGGTTTAGTAACCCTCTTAGGAATAGAAACTAAGTTGGTAGATCATGTTTGTCGAAAGATATTGTCTTACACAATTATTTTTCCAAAGGCTTAAGTGTAAAAAGTATATCAACCCAAAACACTTAACACTTTCATAAAATCCGTAACATGATCTTTAAAACATTACATCATTTTGTCTTGTTTAACCATGGGTTGTCTAAACAAGATAAAACGTCATTTTAATACATTAGTATTTAAGTAAAAGAAAATGTACTAAACTTGCATTGATTTAACACACATACAAAATGTTTTAAACATTTAGTGTTTTACGTATGTTGTATAAAAATAGTTAAGATAATTATTTTTATACTAATGAGGTGTCAAAAACTAAGAGTATTATACTTAATAATATAAATAGTTTTTCTCAAATAAAAATAAATGACAATGTCGAAGTAGTAACTTAATATGTCATTAACCTCACACATACAACTAGTATTAGAATAAATGGAACACATTCCTTAAATTTTTATTTTCTTTTAAAAAGGAGTAATCGTGAGGGTCAAGAAAGATTTTGAGTACATATCAATTCATTATTCAAATTATGATTGATATCAGCATCGAATCTAATTGACAAGTTTTCGAGTGTGGATAGGAAATTGAAATCATTATTTGTCTAGCTTCAAGATAACATCAAAATATGATGAAACATATTATCTTGAATCTACATACTCAATCACACTCGATTGTTATGAAAATAATGACGTCCTCTCAAGACGAAAATAATATGCATCGGATCATAACTCACACTTGTGTTGAAGATGCCATGTTAAGTCTTCTTGTCCAATGGTTGTGTTCCAAATTTTTAAACCAACATGTTTAAAAGATGCATAAAATACACAACTAATTAGGATTGACAACTTGGATGTTTCATCCGAAATATACAAGTAATTTACATTGCAATGCAATTAGTAAATGTGTCATTTCCGAAAAATCAAACACGAGCAAACAAACAGCATATGTAAACTTTGCTCATGAACGACTCAACACTCAAAGTCACATGTCTAGTAAAAGTGTCACACATAATATGTTATTAACTATTATGTAAGTCACCAATCTTTGAGAATATCACATGTATTTCGCTTATCAAAAGATTGACAAAGGATAACATATATCCTATGCATCTGATTTTCTTTGCGACATGAATGGTTATGTTACAAGAGAATACATTGCATCCTGTTAACAAATATAGGATATTGGAGTTGAATAATAACCTAATACGACATGTGTCATTGCATAAACTAGTAAAATTGGTCATACACTAAAATACTTGTTTCACAAAGCATTCGTAAGAGTGATAAGTTTCCTCTTAGAAAAACATACTTGTTGAAATAAACTGTATGTCTCATTTTAAATAAAATGCTCACAAGATCTATTGAGGTAAGTAACCTTTACTAGATTTTCACTCAAGATATGAAAAGGAGCATTCTTGAAACACACACGATGTAGTAGATTCTACATTGTATCACATTAGAGTGTCTCTTGGTTCTAGGAAACCAAATCATGTTAAAATAACATGTAACAACTCAACAAACAAAGATGTTGTCCAAGAGATTATAAAATACACCATCTCCATCAAATAACCTTTAAATCTCAAACACGAAATTAAAACATTTCGCTTGCCTTTGTTAGGAGTTGTGTAAGACATGTCATTCTCTTAACCGACTTTCAAAGTATGGTTAGTTGAGTCATATTAGGCCATGTATTAGCGAAATAAGCTAATATCATCTTTGCTATACTTCGATAGGCAGATATAGGAATTTGAATTTTTCTAACATGAGATTGACTACTGGAGAACCTATCGCACTAGAAATTCAATTTGACCTAACGGTTGAATTGCTTCCTGGAGAGAAGTTGGGTTCGTGTATAACCCGTAAAAATGGTCGTGTTTAGCCTTAATTGAGCACCACTAGTGATAGTCTCATACTCATTCTCTAACTTGAAAAATTTTCATTCCTACATTTGACTAAAGATAGTTTACATCGTTGAACTATATCTCCCATTAGGATTTCATCTTGAACAAGTAGTAATTAGGATCTGCCTTAGCAAACCTAGATTTCTTGCATCCCACATACGTGTTTCAAAATGAATACATGTTCTCGTAAGATATGGTTAAATGTCTTCATGATCTTAAATGCTAAATGATTATCATGTTTTGCATGATGCTTGCATTTATTCCTTATGCGCATTTTACATGATTTACTTGTAAAGTTTGCACCCACACTATGTCCTTTTGACACATTAGGAATTAGGTATGCCCATCACTATGAACCCTTAGAAGTCATAGAGTCATACACTAGTGTCAAAACCTATAAGTCAAAGTAGTCGCGAAGTTATCCTAATTCCCTAGTCATCACTTCGCCTTCTTCCAAGTAACACACCCTTTTGTCATGGGAAGGTTAGATAGAAACCTAGTAGAACTCGGAGTAGGGTTGACAACTTAAATATTTCATCTGAAATATTCAAGTAAGTTTAACTTGCGATCGCAATTGTTAAATGTCATATCCGAAACATCATATTCAATCCTTTTAACAACATATGTTAAAACGGTTATCCAAAAGCTAAATGCTAACATCAACCTTCGAATGACAAAGGACTCATGAGTTACAACATAAGTGATTAGTAGTTCCTTTCATCCTCGTGTGAATATACACGTCTTAAGATCCCAAACCCTGCTGCGAATCAGCACCATAGGCCTAGCTTTACGTCTTTCAAAACCCCATGAAACACTCGTGTGCGAAGCACATCAAAATCCATAAATCAACCAAACCTCTCAACCGAGAATCCCCTAACCATCTTCGTCTAGGTCTAGGAATGATGGAACATATTCCATAAATCTTATGACTATTTAAATATTTCACTGGAAATATTGAGTCACTCTTTAAATTCCTCTCATGACTATCTAAATATTTCACTGGAAATATTAAGTCATCTCTTCTCTTCCAGTACCGTTCAAAGAATTTATTAGGTATAAATTCTTTCCTCGTGGCGAAAAGTCTCACTAAATCAGCGAGATTTATTCGTGAAATCCTTTTAAATTCCAATGACAACTTAAATATTTCATCCGAAATATTTAAAGTATATTTAATTTGCGAAATGCAATTAAATGTCATCTCTTGTTCTCGATCAACGTTCACCGAATCCCGTTGGATTCATTCATAAAGGAATTTATTTGGTATAAATTCTTTTAATCTAAAGTCCAGAAAAATCACAACATATGTGAAATTTTTTTGTAAAAAATCTTGCTTTCAATTCTCACCAACACTATCAAAACCCACTCGATGTAGTCTTGAACCAAAACCGTCTCCTATCAGAATAGATTCTATCTTTCATCTGATTCCTTAGCCTTTTCCCTTTCACTTCCGCATGGTACTAAACACTACCAATGCTTCCGCATCCCACTCATCTTCCACACACTTCAAACGAAGCACCGCTAGGATACGTTGTGATAAACCTTTCTTCATCAACATAGATAACCCCACTAGAACCTTATCACTAACCTCACAAACTTGAAGATTTTATCTTCTTAACTCTTAGGATATCTCCACATGATCACATGCCTCATCATATGAATGTTCTATGAATATTCACAATGATTGAGAAGAGCTACGTGACTTCAAAGGTAAAGTTTATTGTATGCTATCCAACACTAGTCATGACGTTACTAAGCTCATCGCTTCCGTCAACGTCTGTTCTCCTCTTTAATTTTTCTTTTCACATCTTGTCCAGATGGTCATAGATTAAGGGGGAGCGAAAACACACTCATGTAGTCTTTCACCAAACACTCTCAAGAACACACAAATGTGGTTCTTATTCCCTAGGAAACTTCCCTTTAGCTGCCCAGAACTAGACTGCACAGGAAAATTCGTGACTTTCAGGTCACGGTACCGTTAAATAGGCCACGGTACCGTTAAATTTAACGGTACCGTATGGTATTTAGTGGTACCGTGCCTATGTTTGACGAATTTTCACTGTTCCCTCCAGATCCCTGCATCCCTAACCTCAAACCTGCAAAATTTTGCGAACCCACATACACCCTAGGATTTCCTCACTACACCATAGGACACTACCACAAACTTTTAGTTCGAATCCCACAACTCTTGCCTCTATAAGGCATCACCATTGCAAGCTTATCTTGCATCTCATCTTCAAACCTTACATTAACATCATTCCTCATTCCCCATCAACCCCCTTTGAAATTGGCACTAACACATCATCCTCATCACTATCACCATCACCACAACCACTAATGGGTCATCCCATTCTTTATCCCCTACAACCACATACCCTAAGTTGTCCTTGTTGTCACCACAACCAACACCTCATCATGTGCCTTAGAGATGAGTTGAGCCTTCAATTCTCCTACCTTGAGCACCTCCTCACACCATCACAAGAATCCCCACATCCTTACTTTCACCAAGTTCACCACAACCTTTAGCTCTCACACTAACCCCATCACACTCAACCCTTATGACTAAACTTCACTTTTGACAGTGATATTTAGTTTCAAAACCTTCAACCCTTATATCAATTCCACTCAAACCTTTTAGCTACATTTCACTCTTGACAGTGATAGTTAGTCTAAGAACCTTCAACCCATCAATCATCACACTCAAACCTTACAACTAATCCTCACTTTGGATAAGTGATAGTTAGTTCACCAACCTTCAATCCTCACAATCACACGAAACCCTTCATACACCAAATTATCTCTAACACACACCTAGGATCATCCAAACTAGAAATCTTGAACCACGTTACCTCAACCCCGTTAGAGATATCGAACCCTAATCCTGTTAGGATCACATGCACATTTTTTTTTTGAAATATATCATGCATCTCATTGTCAGTGAAAACGATATATTAATCTAAACCATACCAACACTAATCATCTTAGGTAGATGATTATGTTGTTCAAAAGGTTTGTTAGAACTTGCCTTCCCAATGACAACTTGGAAGAAGTCATTTGGTGTGTCAGTCAACGAACGAATCTCGTTCTTGATTAGTGTAATTGATTGAACAATTACACCTTAGGTTGTCGGTCGGGTTGTGACACTTATGTGTTAACATAGTTTAACCCTTGCATGTCTTGCTATGTGTATTCTATCCCTATAATGTTGCTCCTATACTGTTATATATTATGTTGCACGAAGCTAACCCTTGATGTAGGAAAAGCCTTTGTAAGAATTTGATCCATGGATCCGCTAGATACTAAGGTAAATAAAAAAGGGGATTAAGTCACCATAGGGGAGCATTGAGCTAGGGGGAGCTCGGGAGTATTTGATTACATAGCACGGAGTCTTTCTAATGGTGGTGATAGAAGACTTCACTGAGATGATGCAAGCTCGCCTTTCTGGGGAGAAAGGAAAGTAGTTCAATAAGGGAGAGTAAGGAATGAATTCAAGGGAGCGCTCGAGGCAAATACCTTTTTGATTCGACAAAAGGGGGAGAAGGGAGTGTAAACAGGTAACTTTTACATTTTACTATGTGTTATGGTTCACATATTTGTCATCATCAAAAAGGGGGAGATTGTTAGAGCAAGTATTACGATATTTAAACAAAACGGTTTCTTCGGTTTTCATAATGACAAACACGTAACTTGTAATGCATAACGTAAAATGTGAAATTAAGTTACTTTTAAACACAAATCATCAATGCATACTTACATCAACACCTCCCGACGTCTCAAGTATGCTTCAATGAAGTCGTAGATTTCCATCCCGACATAAATCACTCAAGGTATGGACAAAAAAATCTACTACTTGACAAATGATCAAAGGATTATATTTTTCTAAACTTCACATTTTAAATGTGATAAAACATTTTTTCAAAAATATATTTTACAAATTATTTTTGAATTAAAAAGAAATGTTTTATTTTGAAAAATAAGTTTAAAAATCCCAACAGTGATCAATTTTTCCCCCAAAACAGCTCCAAACATTCCCAAATAAACCTTCCCCACTAAAGACAAACGAAGGAGCGTCCACGGTACCATTAAGTACCGACGGCTCTACTAAATTTAGTAGATTCGTCTGACAATTAGTGGAGCCGTGGGTCTATAACAGCTAGTTTTTCCTTTGCCTATAAATAGTGGACCATTTCACACTTCCAACTTGATTTTTCCAGTCACTTTTCTCTGGTCTAATTCCTCCTCACTTAGATAACTTTCTTTGATCATTTGGAGAGTCTTAGGTTGTTTAAGAGTGATCCAATCCTCCATTCAAGTGATCCTCTTCATTCCTCTTGATTAGCAAGAGAAGAACACAAAGTATCCAAGTAGATACAAAGTGTTGTCATCCCTCTTGATTAGCAAGAGAAGAACACAAAGTATCCAAGTAGATACAAAGTGTTATCATTCCTCTTCATTTGCAAGAGAAGAACTCAAGGTATCCAAGAAGATACAAGAGTTGTAGTTGTTAGGTCTTGTAACTTTTGTTACACTCTTGATTGTATCATAGCATACATCAAGATCATTTTTCTTTTGAGAGTTTGTGAAGGAAGATCATTGTGATCTTGTCGAGATCATGGAGATCTCTTGAAGCCATTGGGCTTGTGTGATTGATCATGTGGATCAAGGGTAGATCGGGTAGATCGTGGTTGATTGGTGCTAGCTAAGATTAGCACTCGACATCTAGCTTAGTGTCGGAAATAGGATAAGCGACGTGTAGATTGGTGCTAGCTAAGATTAGCACTCGACATCTAGCTTAGTGTCGGAAAACAAGTTAAGCGACGTGTACGGTTTTCTCCGCCTGAAGGGAGTTTGTTGATTAGTGAAGTAACTCTCGAGTTGGGTACTCGGGGAGTGGAGTAGGGCGAAGAGGAGCTTCGTGACCGAACCACTATAAATCACCGTGTCCGGTTTGCGCCTTCTTACTTATCTCTTTACTTTCACTTTATTCTTTATCACTTTATATTTATATTTGCATTGCGTTTATGCTTGTGTGGCTAGTTGCTTATGTTATGTTAATTATGTATGTGTCATGGTTGATTGTGCTTGTGTTGTAGTTTAATTTATTCATCCCTAGATGATATATGCTCATTGTTGACACTTTTCATATTACGTCACATTTGATCGGATGTTTGATACAAAAAGTTTTAAGTTTTTAAATGGAAGCGTATTCAGCCCCCCCCCCCTCTACGGTTTCCACAAAAAAGAGAGCACATTATATCAGTTGCTTAAAATTAAAGAGCTAAAACGTTTGACGGCGACATGTCGTCGAGGTACCAACTGTTTAAAAAAAAATTAAAAAAGTTACCACATTACCTATGTCTCGAGTGTCTCAGCTCTCGGCTCTCGCTAGCTCTCGACTGTCTCAAAAAAAAATAATAAAAAAAAAAAAAAAAAAAAAAACAACAACATCAAAAGATTTGCAATTGCTACATAAATTAACAATTAAATTACATAAATTAATAAAAAAAAAATAGCCAAATTAAAAATACCTTCGTTGGGGAAGAAGAAGAAGTGGGGAAGAAGAAGAGGAAGAATTAAACTGAAGAAGAGGAGGAGGAGGAGAAGTGCACAGTGGTGCTCGTGTGGTGGCAAGCTGTAGTGGTGTGGTGGTTTGATGTGGTTTGCAGTGGTGGAGTAGTGGTGGTGTAATGGTGGTGCGGTGGTGTAGTGGTTGTGTGGAGATGCTAGTGGTGGTGGTAATGGAGTCGCCGGCGAGACAATAATTGAGATAGATTGATTTTATTTTTCTAAGTGTTTGACCAGATAAGCTTTTGTGTACTTTTTATTATAGCTACTATTAGTCCCGACGACATGTCGTCGGGACGAATAAAATACTTTTGTCATTTTGTGGTTCGGCGGGATAAGTGAAAATTTTGGGGGGGTTTTCCCAAATAAATACCGACGACAAGTCGTCAGTATGCATTATATATTAAACAAATTTATTTCTTATTAATACTTTTATTTAATATATAATTAAAATTAAATACTTTTATAAAATTAAAAAAAAAGTTTATTTAATTTAATTAATTTTATTTAATATATAGTTAAAATTAAATACTTAATATAATATATAATTAAAATTAAATATTTTATTTAATATATAACTAAAATTAAATACTTATATTAGTTTACGACGTGGCTTCTCCGATGGTTTACAACAAGGAGGTACACGGTTTCTTGGTCCAGTAGAAAGGTCGACGAGGAGGTACACGGTTTCTTAGTTTATGATGTGTCGATATGTTATAGATATACATAACATGTTAAACGGATGAGTCGAGGTGTCATGGATATACATCCCATGTTAAACAGATGAGTTAAGATGTTATGGATATACATAATATGTTAAACGAATGAGTTGATATGTTATAGATATACATAACATGTTAAACAGATGAGTCGAAGTGTTATGGATATACATCCCATGTTAAACGGATAAGTCAAGATGTTATGGATATACATAATATGCTAAACGAATGAGTCGATATGTTATAGATATACATAACATGTTAAACGGATGAGTCGAGGTGTTATGGATATACATCCCATGTTAAACGGATGCATCAAGATGTTATGGATATACATAATATGTTAAACGAATGAGTCGATATGTTATAGATATACATAACATGTTAAACGGATGAGTCGAGGTGTTATGGATATACATCCCATGTTAAACGGATGAGTCAAGATGTTATGGATATACATAATATGTTAAACGAATGAGTCGATATGTTATAGATATACATAACATGTTAAACGGATGAGTCGAAGTGTTTTGGATATACATCTTACCACTCTCAAAGCATCTCGAAACCTCAAAGCACCAAACACTTCCTGTCAAAACACTTCCCACCAAACACTTCCCGCCAAAACACTTCCCACCAAAACTTCCCACCAAAATATTGGCGCCAAAACCTCCCACCAAAAGCTCTATTTTGTTACCATATATAATAGTTAGTAGATCTGCTCTTATACACTCTTAAATCCTCACAACCACAAACACACACTGTTATCATGAAGATGGCGGAATTTGAAGCTTTTGCTTGTCCTTGTGGATGAGGAGACGTAATTCTGCGACAATCGCATCGACCTCACTCCCGTGGTAAACTATCTATGCGTGTCCTTTATCAAAGGTGAACAATTACATACTTTTTTTGTGTATTATATAAATAATTTGGTTAGTTGTTAAAAATAATAGTTTTTACTCTTTAACAGGGTGGGACAGAGGATTATGGATGCGATTTTTTTTATGGAAGGAGGAACGACTCCGTTTAATGACCGGTTCTCCTGGAGCTTCAACGCCTCCAACTCATTCCGCAGGACCATCAAGAAGTCCAAATCGTTAAACTACAGGACCTTCAACATCGAGTCCTGGAAATGCAGAGTGCTTAAACTGCATCAAGCTGAATCACCAGATAATGGTACTCAAGAAAATGCTAGAAGTGTATATGCATCCCAACAAGCACACAGCTGATTCAGCTGCCTTATTTCACGACTGATGACCTGGAAAATCTTAGTTTGGAGTAATTCGTACGCTTTAGTGTTTGAACTTTTATCGATCTGTAATGTAATTCGTATGCTTTAGTGTTTGAACTTTTATCGATCTGTAATGTAATTCGTACGCTTTAGTTTTTGAACTATTATCGATATGTAATATAATTCGTACACTTTAATGTTGGAGTAATACGTATGTTTTACTTATTCGTATGCATCTTTCGAGTATTTGTTTTAAAGAATATGAAAATAGTATAGTGTTTGTTTTTCTAGTACTTATTCGTATGTATCTTAATATTTTTAACAAAAAAAATATTTTATACAACAAAACGTGTATCATTCACTAAATTTAATACAACAAAATATGTACCAATTGGATTCAATTTATGATGTATTCTTACAAATGATATTTCTTAGACTTATTCCATTATTCAAAAAAATGAGTAAATCCGACTACCGAATGCTGGAGCATATGTCCGGCGTGTTGTGGGGTGTTTGGTTGAGGTTAGTAGATCTACAAGATCCAGTGGTGAGTTTATTATGCTATACACCACCATCAATACCGGTCATTTTATTCGGAGACCCATTTTAATTTGAACACCATTTATTTTGTATAAATTTTAGTCGTATGGTAATATAACAAGAGAAGGATTACTTACCACTCTCAAAACATTCACAATTAACAAACACGAAGGCAAACCTTTTATTCAAAACACGCAAGAGTTCTCAACCACATACATTTCATACAGACTCAAACGAAACAACTCGACAAGCAAACGAAACAACTCAAACGAAATAACTCGACAAGCAAATGAAACAACTCGACAAGCAAACAAAACACAAGACATAGACCATAACAAACATCACCCATCTATTTTTTTTGCTGCTACTTCCCACTTTGCCATATGTATTAAGAACTTCATTAAAGAGATACATCGACGATAAAACCTTTGACCACTCCTCTTCCGGCGTGTAACCAGCCATTGTTATGTGTGTTTTGTGAGAATTGACGATTGGGTTATGTGCGTTTTGCCGAGTTGAGGATGATTGGTTATATATAAGTAAAAAATTGGAGGGACAAAGGTAAAATGAGGCGGGAAGATAATCCCGACGACATGTCGTCGGTACAAAACATGCGGAAAAAAATCCCGCCCAATTATTCGCTACTATTTAAAAGCGGGGGTAGGACAAATTTGACCTAAATAACACCCGGCGACATGTCGTCGGTAAATAAACAATAATAACATCACTTAACGCTAATCAAACGCTAATCAGGGTGGCTTTTTTATTATATAAAGTACCGACGACTTGTCGCCGGTAACAAATTGGCGGGGTAAATTCCCGCCCAGTTATTCACAATTATTGGCAGGCGGGGGGAAAGTCAAATTTGACAGACATGTCGTCGGGATTTTAGAACACTAAAAATTCAACGCTCGCTGGTCTCGGTCAAGCGTTTTTTTTTTTTTCTTTTTTTTTTTTTGTCGTTTAGTGTTAAATACTGACGACAAAGTGTCGACGGGATTTTTTTCGTAGCCAATTCTCGTGATTCTAGTAATGAATATAGTGGTACATTTATAAATGCAATTAATAACTGTATATCATAGTCTTCCTGTAAAGTTTGTGTCAAAGAGTCTAACTGAAAAGTGCACTTCATAGTCTTCCTGATAAATAATTCAAAACAGCTAAAACACTTCCATTGTTTGTGTTTAAAAGTTAAAAACATCAAAACCTAGCTTCAAAGGTATGACAAAATGGAAGAATCAAGTTACATGAACCATGCATAGTTCAGCAATGGTACAAGCCAAGTATAAATATTCAATATTGTTTCAGGCCCCCCTAACTTGTTTACATGAATTAGAATATTTGATATATATTGTATGATTAGAAAGGGTGGTGACATGAATTTCCATTAGAACAGTGAATTGGTTGATACTAAATTAAATTTCTTCCACATTTTCAGCCACGATATCATAAGTATAGGATACTATTAACACAACACCGTCAAACGAGGGATACTGACATTGCATGCTACATTACAGTACGTACAAGGAAGACTTTTTAAGGTAACTATCTGTAGATATTGTTAAGCATGGGTTGCACAAAATAAAGTAGCAAACAATCTCAAAACACAATTAATGAATTGATGTCAATAATCAACCGGTTGTTTGCTTAAAGAAATGAAATAAAATGGATTGAAATAAAATAGTTGTTTTAAAGTGTACAACCCGTGAAAACAAACGGATATATGTAATAATGGGAAGCTTATGTTTATACTGAGTCGGACCTCCAGCAGTTGGTTAATTTAACACACACATACATTCATCAATGCATACATAAATACGTGCATATATCCACACATATTTATGCAGACACATATGTACACATTGACGGATTGTGGTAACATTGAATGAAGAAGCTGAAAAATATTTTAGATACAGCATGGCTGCATGCATGGGTATTTTGCTTTATAGGTGGCGTTCTTCATTGGAAATTTACCTCATATTAATGATTTACATAATCAATATGCACGCTTGCTCTATCTCATGATGATGCTACTTATAGTCTCCTAAAATATAATGGAGACTCTTCATGTCCATTCCTTTTGTATATCTTCACTTTTACTTTTTGCTTGGTGGGGATGGTAAGCTGGTGACGGTTGTGAATTAAAAACGAATTCATATCGGAGTTTCAAGATTGCATAAAATTGTAGAGCGTTAGGCTGGCCCCATTAAGGGATCCCAATCCCTCCCATTTTCTCTGGCATGTCAGCTTTCTCTCTCCAACGACCTTCAGGCGATTAGGTGCCCCAGTAATAATTAAAACGTTACATAATAATTCAAATAAAATAAAAACATTAAAATAAAATTCAAATAACATTAAAACATTACGATAATAAAACGACTAAACTAGTTTTGATTATGACGATGCCAAATGTCTTCCACCAAATCGGCTTTGAGGCTAAGATGAGTTGTTTTGTTGCATATCTCCCTGGTAATATCCAACGATTCCACATGCGTTCTTATGGGATCATAAGAACGGTGTTGCTCCGTTGGAAAGAATACGGGAGATATCGCCCGCTCTTCGTCCTGAATTATCATATTATGTAATATGATGCATGTGTACATTATATGTGATAGACGCTTTTTATCAAACTCTTTAGCCGGATGTTTAATCATTAACCACTTCCTCTTTAGTACACCAAAAGTACGTTCCACATCTTTTCTTGTTGCTTCGTGCATCGTCTTATACAATATTCATTTGTGATCATTCGTCCCTGGATTTTTAATAGACTTCATAATAACAGAGTATTCCGGATATATCCCATCAGCAAGATAATATCCCCGTTTATAAGGCACACCGTTAGCAACGAATTCCACATCCGGTGCTCTCCCCGTTTTGAGATCATTGAAAAGAGGCGATTTACGTAAAACATTTACGTCGTTATTCATCCCCGCGACACCAAAGAACGCATGCCAAATCCATAAATCTTGAGAGGCGATCGCTTCCAATAAAATGAAAGGAGATTGCCCGTGATCACCCCTACAAAATTGAGCTTTTAGCATGTGGGCAATTCTCCCACGGCCAATCTGTACAATCAATGCTTCCTATCATCCCAAGAAACCCATGACTTTCGTAGTGATGAGCATAGAGTTTGTCAATGTCAGTAACCGTCGGCTTTCGCAGATACTCTGCACCATATAACTCCATTATGGCTTCACAAAATTTTTGGAGGCACTCACGAATTGTTGACGCACCCATTTGCACATATTCGTCTAGAGCATCCGCATTGACTCCGTATGCCAATTGACGAATTGACGAAGTACACTTCATCAATGGAGAAATACCAAGTACGCCTGCACAACTAGGAGTTTGTTGGAAATAAGGTGAATGATCGGTTACCTCTCGAATAATTCGTGTGAATAGTTTTCGGCTCATTCGGAAACGATCATAGAATGCTTGATCGCCGTATCTTGGGGTCTCGCAGAAGTAAGCAGCCACTAAACGGTTATGAGCACCCAAACGATCCCTACTAATTTGGTTTCGTGAGACTTTAGTTTGTGACGCTAGAAAAGCCTCCCAACACTCTTCCGCAAACATCATAAACTCGCTACTAACTTCATTTTCATCATCCGAAGACGAATCGGCAATGAATAGCTTGTAAGAATTCATAGTGTGAAAAAATATAGAGAATGTGCGAAATGAGATTTGTGGATTGAAGTATGTTTATGTTATGTATTTATAAGTAAGTTTAATTTTTTTTTATTTTTTTATTCTTTTTAACCGTTACAAACCAACGGCTACTTTGATTTTTTTTTTTTTTTTACTTTGCAACGGCTAAGTAAAATGACAAGGAAATAATGCTTAAATATTAAATGTACACAAGAAACATTCGATCGTATACACGACCTTGATAAAAAAAAAGGGCCGCGATCGAATTGCTACAAAAGGGAGATCGATTGGGAATCGATCGACTATATCGATCGTGAACCATTACTGCGAGTAGCCTTAAAACAAAAGTTGTTAGTTACAATAGCATTCATTTTAAGAGGTTTTTAAATAAGTCTAAAAAACCTTAAAAGGTTTATATCTTGTTTCTACCATAGTAAGAAATCTAGGTAGTACGAAAAGATTCTAGTTCTTGGACCTTGTTGCATAAAAACCAACAAACCTTGTAAGCTAACACAGAGTATTGACTCAAAAGTAATCACAAATTGACCCAAAACGTTACGTTGTATTAATTAACGAATGAGCAATAAAAAATATACAAACTAACATCCCCTCACTTCCTTTTGTAGAGATAAGGGGTACAATTCATATGGAATTAAAATTCTATGGTATCTTTGCTTGTCTTGCACACTAAGAAATCATAGTTTAAGTCTAACCATAATTTTATTTAACTAAGTACAATTAAATCCCTATACATAGACTAGTTACACTTTATCCCACTAATAATTGCTACTATAATATAACAATTTCCACCTGAATATTGAGTCTTACTTTATACTTATACTCAACATTTTCATCCAATGTTTGAACATCGAACCAGGGACCACCTTTGTTGGGAATTAAAGCTTCCAAGGTATTAATGCTGTTAAAGATGGTTAAGGCTGCTCATGTGATTACAACTGCTCAGGTATTACAAGGAAAATGCTTAAGTCATTACTACTGCTGGTTATAAAAGTTACTGTTGCTTATGAAGATTAAGACTGCTAGTATATATTATAACTGCTGAGAACTTCAAGAAAATATACACTAAGTAGTTAATGCTGCTAGAAGAAAACTTAGTACTGCTAGTACTAAGTTACAACTGCTGAAGACTTAATGCTGCCAGAGTAAAGATTAGTACTGCTGATTGTTTATTAGTGCTGCTGGAGTATTATAGTCGGTTAGATATGTATAGTATGTTTAGATAAGTATAGAAAAGATTTTAAAAAGATTTATCTTGCATAGAAAGTTATTGTAAGCCTACTATTACTCCTTAGTCTATAAAAGGAGGTCATAGGGCATAGAGATATATACGTATTCATTGAGTCATAGAGTTATAGGTTCAAGGTTGTAAAACCCTAATATTGTTGAGTATTTGTATTATAGTCAATAATATTGAAGCGTTTTGTTTGATATAATTGTGTTCTTTGTTTACTGTTATATTGATACAAAGTTCTTCTTAAGATCAAGTACAAATTTCCGCTTTGTATTTGATAAACTCAAAGACAGTTTCTATACTTAGTTGTGTTGAATTTATTCAAGATAACTAAACCTTTACAGGCTAAGGGATTCGATCAAGTACATAACTGGGATCAACAAGTGGTATCAGAGCTTGTGATCTAGAAGCTGTGATCAAGAAGAACCTGTTTAAACTCAAGATTGTTTAGACCTGACTAAAGACAAGGATTCAGAGTCTATACATATGATTGCTTCATCAAAGGTACCAATGCTCAAGCCTGGTGAGTATGAGCTCTGGAGAATGAGAATCAAGCAGTATATTCAGATGATTGACTACTTTCTGTGGGAGGTCATAGAGATTGGTGATAGCTTACCAAAAACTGAAACATCTGTTGCTGGTGTTGTGACTATTGTGCCTATTAAAACTGCTGAAGAAAAGGCACAAAGAAGATTGGAGGTTAAGGCAGAAGCACTCTCATGATGGGCATTCCTAATGAACATCAGTTGACTTTTAATTCTATCAAGGATGCTAAGTCTTTGTTAGCAGCTATTGAGAAGAGATTTGGAGGGAATGCTGCTACTAAGAAGACAAGGAAGCATATTTTGAAGCAACAATATGAGAACTTTGCTGCTTCAAGTTCTGAGAATCTTGATCAGACCTTTAACAGACTTCAGAAGCTTGTCGGTCAATTAGCACTTTTTAGGAGAAACAATTTCCCAAGAAGATATAAATCAGAAGTTTCTAAGAAGCTTGTCACCAGAGTGGCATACACATACTGTGGTGTCGAGAAATAAGGATGATCTAGACATAATGAGCATGGATGACCTTTATAACAATCTTAAAGTGTATGAACCTGAAGTCAAAGGGTCATCTGGCTCATCCTCAAGCTCACAAAACTTGGCTTTCGTGTCCTCCTCCAATAACAGTTCTGGTAGTACTAGTAACGCAGTTAAAACTGCTCATGGAGTTACTACTGCTTCCACTTAAGTTAATACTACTAGTTCTACAAACTTTGACAACTTGAGTGATGCTGTTATCTATGCTTTCTTGGCTGGTCAATCAAATAGTTCTCAGATTGTGCATGAGGACGTGGAACAGATTCATCCAGATGATCTTGAAGAGATGGAATTTAAGTGGCAGATGGCGATGTTGACAATGAGGGCAAGGAGATTCTTGAAGAGTACAGGAAGGCAGCTTAAAGTCAATGGGAATGATAACATAGGGTTTGATAAGTCAAAGGTTGAATGCTACAACTATCACAGAAAGGGACACTTTGCAAGTGAGTGCAGGGCACCAAGGACTCAAGACTACAAGAATGGAGAAAGCTCAAGGAAAACTGTGTCTGTGGAACATACAAATTCCACAGCTTTGGTCTCTTATGATGGTTTAGGTGGATATGATTGGAGTGACCAAGCAGCAGAAGGACCAAACTTTGCACTCATGGCTTATTCTTCTTCATCAAGTTCTGACTCTGAGGTATCTAATGATTCTGGTTGTTCTTATAAATCTTGTTTAGATACTATTGAGTTTCTTAAGGCTAGGAATGAAAAATTAATTGAGGATTTAAAGAAGTATGAGTTAGATAATTTAGGCTATAAAGTAGGTTTAAAGTCTGTTGAACAAAGACTTGAATTCTTTAAGCAGAATGAGACTGAGTATGTAGAGAATGTTAATGTTTTAAAAAGTAAACTTTATGTCAAAGAAAACATTGTTAAAGAGCTTACTAAGAGACTAGAACAGACTCAAAAAGAAAATGATGTAGTTCAAAAAGAAAAAGAGGGCAGTAAATTTAAAGTGAGTAGGCTTGAACATGCATCTGAAGGTGTTAACAAGATAATAGAATGCCAACTTATGAGGAAAGGTAGTGGCATAGGCTATAATGAGGTTCCCCCTCCCATTGAAAGAAAATTTGCACCTCCTTTGCTAGAATTGTCTTGTTTAAATGAGTCAGCTGATAAGTCTGTAGGTGAGAGTAGTAATGCTAAGTTTAATGAGGAAAAGCCTAAAGTTGAAAAGAAGTATACTGATGCACCAATTATTGAAGATTGGGTGTCTGATGATGAGGATCAGGTTGAGTTTACACCTAAGGTTGAAAGAAAAACATTCAGGCCTAGTGTTGAAAAGAAATTTTTTGCTAAACCTAATTCATAGGAACAAAATGCTAGGAGAACTGTTGAGCAACCTAGGATACACACTAATAGGCCTAGAGGGAACCAAAGGAATTGGAATGATATGATGTCTCATTGGTTAGGAAGTAACTTTGAGATATTTAACAAAGCTTGTTGTAAAACTCGGTAATTTTCCAAACCTTTTTACTAGCCAAATATTTTATTTTTGCATCACCTAAGCAATTAAATTTTTCCTGAACTTATTTGAGCTTGAGAAGCGCGAGATATCTTGAGAAATGAGAACATTGTCCCTTTATAGAGCCGGCACAACCTAGAAAGCACGAAACGAATCAAATTTTCCAAATAAATTAACTTCGAGAAAGTTATGCGTATTTATACTCGTTTTTATTGGAAAAATTATTTCGAGAACAATGGCGTAAGTTTTGCAATTTTTCATGTCCATTTCGTACGTAAAATGGATCCCACAGTGTATATTTCAAAAGTTATCCCCACTTGTCACTACTACCCCCTCCGCCTATGTTTTCACCCCCCACACCCTCTACTTTGTTTTGTCCATGTTTAGCCCCTCCCAACTTATAAAACACCCTCTTTTCTCTCTCTCCTCACATAAAACACACAAACATCACACTTCTCTCTCTCTACCCTCACCAGAATCCACTTCCGGCCGCCACCACCATCGTCGCCGGAATATTTTCCGGCCAAACCCAAAAACTTACCCAATCATAAATCAAGCCCTTCTCCTCCTTTCTTGAGAGATTGAAGTATTTTGGAGCCGTTTTGTTCATCACCGCCACTACACCGCCGCCACCTCAACACCACCACCACCCGTCGTTTCTTCCCCGTCGCTATCTCTCCCATTTTCGGTAATACACGCGCCCCTACACCCCTTTATTGCTCTTAAAATTGAAACCCTAATTTTTATATTTTTATAAAACCGATTTTGATATGAAAACTTGTTAAACCTTTTTGTTTTGGATAAAAACCATGTGGATCTAAACGTTTTTGACCTCGACTTGGTCGGACTCGGTCCGAGTCACGTAACTCAGCCGAGTCAACTCGCGAGTCGAGTTGACTCGGGGCGAGTTTTGATTATTCTTGTATTATTTTGTTTCATTATTGAGTTTGATATTGTTTTTGTATCTTGGATTTGGATTTTGAAAGGTTTCAGTCTCGGTTTGTGTTTCGGTCGAGAGCCTCGGCTCGCGTAGTGTCGAGCCGTGACTCAAAGTGAGTCACGGCGTAGCATTGGGTAGTGTTGGTTTTGTTTGTGTTGGAGTTGAAATGGATTTGGTTCGGGTCTATGATTTGTCGAGAGCCCTATGGCTTGAGTGGAAGTGAACCGTGACTCAAGGAAGTCATTGCTAGCGTTGTAGTTGTCGGTTGAGTTGGTTTTGAATTTTTTTTTTGGGTTTGAGCTTTAGCCGAGAACCACATAGGTTCGGATGGAGTCGAGCCGTGACTCACGGGGAGTCACGGCAAGGATTTGTGGTTGGTTTGAGTAGTGTTTTGATTTGGTTATGTTTGTGGTTAGGCCGAGAGCTACATAGTCTCAATATGAGTCAAGCCGTGACTCACGGGGAGTCACGGCAAGTGTCGAGTTTATTTGGTTTAAACCTCGAGTCAACTTTAGATTAATTTTTGGTCTTTTAGTTTATTTTCATTACATATTTATTTGTTTGTTTATGGATTGGTGTTTCGGAAAATATTGGATAATATGGGATATGATTTAGACATTGGACTTGGATATTGTAATAACCTATGCTTGAATGAGATTGGACGTTATTGGATTTACGGTATTAGCCAAGAGACCTTATGGACAATTTTGGTACTTGAGATGGAAGAGTATGTTAGACTCATAAGAGTTGAACATATTTGGACCCGAACATACACAAAATGGTCGATAAACTTGACAACTAATTTATACGTGAATGATAATGTCTAATTATATATTTAACTTGTAAATGTGATGGTAAAACTTATATTATTCAAGAGTCGTAACGACATGTAAGTGCTTTATAAACGAACGCATCATGTTCAAATTTCGATAAAATCTTTTATAACTTATTCATTTATGATTACCTAATATCCAAAAACCTTTGCGAAACTTATAAGTTTTCTTCCTAAATCATGACGTTATATCAACTATTTGGGAAATGGGTAAAATACCGAAACTACCTATTGATGTTTTCCTTCTTCTTTACTTGTTTTATTTTTCCCTTTCTTATTATTATTTCTTCTTTCTTATTCTATTTCTTCTCTCTTTTCTTTATTCTTTTCTTAGTATCCGTTTGTGTTTGCCGACTTTTATTA
Organism: Artemisia tridentata subsp. tridentata; assembly: GCA_021014915.2. Taxonomy (NCBI): domain Eukaryota; kingdom Viridiplantae; phylum Streptophyta; class Magnoliopsida; order Asterales; family Asteraceae; genus Artemisia; species Artemisia tridentata. The sequence goes on along the minus strand of CP139505.1, from coordinate 291,529,994 downwards.
TTTTAACTTCTCGTATCCACACGAGTCTTAAACGTTTATTTCTTTCAAACGCCATTGAAACTAAACCTTTTCATTTCAAATACGAGTATTACTTTATAAATCACTTTGAGGTTTGATTGCTGAAACATATTATCCACTTATTAGGTTGTGCTGAGGTTCATTTGCGGTGCTATTCCATCTGATTATTTGTGATATCTCGTTTCTCTACTACTAAGATGTGATTCATAGCCCCATTTTACTTTTTAATTGTTTATAAACCTATGGGGGAGATACATGCTACTTACTTTTTCATGAACACAATTGTTTAAATGTATGTTTTTTTTTTTTTTTTTTTTTTTTTTTTTTTTTTTTTTTTTTTTTTTTTAATAGAACGGCAATGTATGTTATTCCTGACTAAGATGATATTGCTAAGTATCGTCCTTGCCAAAAGCAAGTCCCTCGATCATGAACCCTTAATCACTTACGAGTGAGCGCGAATATTGGGATATAGGCCTATAGGAATTGACCATCCCGCCATGTTGACTAAGTCCGGTCCGCATGTGATGTACTATATTCGATTTAACCCTAGGTATCTGGCAAAGTACCTAGCTTGGGGGCAACTATTATGTTATGAAATTCCTCGGTTACTGTCGACTTACGCCAATGTTATTGGTGCCGGTTAACGTTTTGCGTGTCATGAGCTTAGCAATGGTTACGACGCTTTCCTTGATATATGTATTTGTTACTTATATCTTCCAGACTTAAAATCTTGTGTTCAACTGCTTTACTTACTAAACCTATGGATTTCACTCAACCTTTGTGTTGACTTTTTAGCATGTTTTATCTCAGGTTTATGATGCATAATTTACTGGCATAGGGAGTGGCTTGAAGACTTTTAATGGCTATCTGTTGGCTTTTTGATGGATCGTGTTTTGGTTAACATATTGTGAATCGGGAGGTCTTGGATGATGATAGAACATCATCTCCATGGTAAAGGTTTAGTGAGAGAAAGTATATAGAGATAGAGAGGAAAGTTGATGTTTATTAGATTAATGAAAGGTGAAAAATAACACACAAAGCTTCAACCCTCCTAGTGAAGTCTAGGAGGAGTATTTATAGAGCCAAAACACATGACTTTACAATATTGACGGTTCTAGTCCATGTGTTTGTGGCAAATAAGATAACTAATGTAATCACACATATGTTGTCACATTTAGGTGCGAGAAGCGTACCCAACAATCTTCCCCCAATGTGGCAACATATGGGATTACTTACATCATATCCTACAAGTAAAAATACAAATAAAGAAAGGTCTTCATAAGCTCTTCATGTGCTGAGGATGATTACAGTTGACGCTCTTTTTCTTTATCTTGTACCTCGGCTTGAGAACTTTTCTTTACTCGTAGTCACATGATGTAATATACATGAACTGGATTAACTTCCCCCCAATTCATGCTGCATGTCTTTATCGGCTTCTTCATGTACTTCCTTTTGGCGAAGTTTCTGAATCAGCTTCCCCCCAAACTGACAACCGTCTTCAGCAGATTCGAAACTTTGATGTAGTTAACATGTCTTCTAACTTTTGAAGGTTGTAAGTACGCAGCGGAATTTGTAGATGACATCGTAAACCACACCACGCAAATCTGACTAGTACTAAGTAACGATTATGCTCAATGCGGAAGTCTCGTTCGGGGGTAACATGCAAGAAATTAGCAAGATCTTCTCACATAAGTAGGCTACTTCGCACATCACACCCTGCGAAAGTTGAAATGATTACACCAAAATCACAAAACTGAACCACTGATCATCTCTGCGGACGTCTTCCGGTAGTAATAAAGTTGTAAGCTCGATCACGTGAGTCTGTTATGTGTCCCCAATGTGCACATTTCTTCCCCCTGAATGCAGATTCATCTGGAAAAAGAGTCTTTTCGCAAAGAATGCAAGAAAAGTCAAAGTACATCTACTCTCTCTTCCCCCACGATGTCTTCGCGGAATCGGAAGCATACACACTATGGTTACGATGGAAACGGAGGCAGCGTACACCCTGTATGTCCAATTTGTCGAAGATGTGTGAAGTACAAAAGATAGCCCGTGAGAATCAATTGCTGATAAAATCTCTATTCTTCAATACTCTTCTCAACTAACTCTTTACCGACCCCATTATCATTCTGATGGCTTTTTGTAGTGACCACTGATGGAGAAAACCCAATATTACAAACTTGAGACTGAAGTAAAATAACCCGAACTTGTGACTTAAGCTTGCACTATTGTCTGACTAAGTACCTATACTGAGCACTACAACGTAACTCCTTTAAGCATAGGTCGTTTCATATACCCATCCAACCATCCTTTACTGTATATGAACTCATCTTGAATCATCCACATCTTTGTGTGACACTTGAGCACTACAACGTAACTCCTTTAAAGTGATGGCTATACACTGTGAGCACAACAACGTAACTCCTTACATCAGGTATAACGAGATAACTCAAGTCTTAATCATTTTGAAGGTTATAAGCTCGAACAAGGATCTCGAAGAATCATGCATCCAACCAACCCCGATATCTTCAAGATACTAAGTACACGCACCCGTGATATTCCACTTCAACCTCAAATAAATAATAAAGAATTAACTCCGTAGTCACATCTTGCGGTTCAATACCCAACACTAGCCTTTTGACGGTTTAAGTGAACTATGATAATGGTTTTATCCCGATCTTGTCAAAAACGTATCCCCGTGAAAATTAATAAAAAATGACAATATTTGTGTATTAAAAAATTCGGATACCACTCATGTACATCCAAATTTTGTCAGTAGCCCTCAACCAATTTAGTGAATTATAAGCCCAATCCAATCATCTAGCATTTTGGATCCATGTCTTGCAAGCCCAAAAACGAATCCAACATCACAACCCGATCCAATCATCAATACCAAACCCTAAACTTTGGGTATTAAAGGGTAAGTCTAACCCTAATCACACTTAAACAATCCGCCCCCATCACACCTATCTTTTTATCTCCTCCCTCTCTCCCATCAAAGCAGACAATCAATACAAAAAAAAATACAGATCAAATCTCATCATCAAACGAACCAAAGAAAAAACTTATATCCCTCTTTAATCCACAATGAAACGCAACAATTCCAAACAAACCCTTTATAATTGTTCAGCAAATAACATGTTCGAATCACACAAGGGTTCGAAAAAAGATAATGAAGTGAAGATTTGGCTTCAAGATCTTTATGGTCTCGGGTAGGTATTGTTTGAGAATTTTTTGATTTTGTATGTGGTCTTTAACCGAATGAAACAAAGGGTATAACATCATTGTTATAACACCTTTCTTTAATATTCGGATATTAAGAAAGAAGCAAAGCTTCATCATATGGATCGGTGATGAACGTTATTTCGTGTGTTTGACCTTTGTTGTCCACGAACCTATTGAAACACGAAAGACAAATCTGAGATCTTGTTTTAATTTTTGTTCGAGTCATGTTGTTAGAAGGATGAGGAGGGTTTAGAATAGTTGTGATGTTGGTGGAGAGTTAATCAACTGGTATCTGCATCATTGTCTTTTTATTGAATTCATATGAGGAGTTGGATAGTGAATTAGGATTGTTAAGTTGTGTTTGATGTTAGATTGGATTTGGTTTTGGACTGTTTTAGGTTAGGGTCATGGTCTGTTCTGTTCTACATCTTCAATCTGTTCTTTTTAACTTGAATAAAGTTGACCGTTGACTGGTAATTCCGAAAGTTAGACCCCTTGACCGTTGACTCGTTGACCCGGTGAGATAACCCATTTGCGAGAAAGTTGTCCCCAATTGCGAAAAACAGTCCCCAATTGCGAGAAACATTATCGAAAAAGCATTTGCGAGAAAAACGCATTTGCGAGAAACCTGCAATTGCGAGAAACCTTGCAATTGCGAGAAAACTTGCATTTGCGAGACGCAATTGCGAAAAACTTCGAATTTCTTTACAAGAAATCGAATTCCGAAAGAAGAGGGTTTCTCGGAATTGCTTTACAAGCAATTTCGAGAAAAATGGGTTTTGACTTTTTGACCAAGAAATCCGGCGAGATTCCGGCCAAAAGTTTCCGACAATCATTTCCGTCCGCCTTTTTGCTACCCAGTTTCCGACCACTTTATCAGTACGTAAAGCCCATCTTGACCACAGATTCAGACCATTAACTCCACGGGATTAATCAAATCAGTCACACAAACAAATGATAAGGATGTATGCGGACTGAAAGATGACCAGATACATTAAGAAACTGATGAACTGTTTAAAGCATTTTATGACAATAAAAATGTTGACCAGTAAAAAACAGCTCAAAAAACAGATCTGAGTCACACATAGATACGATTTTGACAAGAAAAATACAATAAAATTAACCAAAACTAAATACCGTGGCTTCCGATACCAATTGATGGATCGTGTTTTGGTTAACATATTGTGAATCGGGAGGTCTTGGATGATGATAGAACATCATCTCCATGGCAAAGGTTTAGTGAGAGAAAGTATATAGAGATAGAGAGGAAACTTGATGTTTATTAGATTAATGAAAGGTGAAAAATAACACACAAAGCTTCAACCCTCCTAGTGAAGTCTAGGAGGAGTATTTATAGAGCCAAAACACATGACTTTACAATATTGACGGTTCTAGTCCATGTGTTTGTGGCAAATAAGATAACTAATGTAATCACACATATGTTGTCACATTTAGGTGCGAGAAGCGTACCCAACACTTTTACTATCTATCTATTTTACTATCTTTTCACTATCTTTATCATTCGAAAAACCTTTTGAACTACGTCTTTATTTCCGCAGCAAACTATGTTGAGAGTCTTTCGAACTCTAAATATTTATCTTCATATTCGAATGATATGTTTTTGCTAAAATGACTCGTTATGAGGTCGTTTTCTATGAATGTGACTGTCTTACCCTCGCGTAGCACCCCAATCTATGTTCCGCTGCCATATTCCGAGTTGGGGGTGTTACAGAATGGTATCAGAGCCACGGTTTATAGAGAACGAGGTCATACTCGACTATAAACATTTTTGGTTTCAAAACGTTTTCAAAAATCGATAGCCATCAGCCCTCCATGCCACTTCGCTATTTTATTGCCTCACTTAAACTTTTATTTATGCATGCACTTACACTATTATATACTTGGATTTTCCACTGCTAGCTTATTTCATATAAAACTATTTTTTTAAAAATTTGGCTAGAATTTTTATACTTTTCCGATACTCCTTGTAGAGTATTATGTCTGCATCAGTCCCAGCCGGTCAGTTATTAGTTGCACCTCTTGATCTCGCGCTTGCACCACCTAGTCCAGAGGAGGACCCACACCCTATTGATGTACCTCACCCGGCGGATGAGGAGATGGATGATGATGATGAGATAGATGATGATGATGATGATGACGACGAGGAGCCCTTGGAGGAGCAGGAGGCTCGCCCCATGCCACCTTCACCAGCAGTGTCAGACGTTACTTATGAGTCCGATACTTCAGATGCGTTGGGTCATGCTCTAGTTACCGAGGTGACCTCTATGTTTGAGATTGGCAAGTCTTCGACTGCACAAAGAGTTTCCCCTACAGAGCTCATAGCCGAGCTGAGTCGTTTGAGGCAGGATATCACTTGGTGTCAGGGCCGTTATATGTTGATGTCGAGGCAGTTGAGTGCACGACAGACTGATGTTCTAGGGTTGAAGAAGGAGATTAAGGGAGATAGGAGAGCTACGGGTGACTTGTATGTTGAGTTGTTTGAGCATGCTGCGAGGTTGAGTTCGACAGAGAAGACAGAGACAGAGATTCAGGAGCGTTTGGCATCGTTGGAGAAGAGGATGTCAGAGGTTGAGAAGATTGTGGAGAAGTTGGATCTTAAGACTATTTTCACTGATATTGATAGTCGTCATTACCAGCGTAGTATTCAGGAGTTGAGGGATGAGATCCATGCCATGCAGTGGCAGGCGTACTATGACAGGATGGCGTGATTCCGTTTATAAGATAGTGTTGATGTCTTGGCTACATACGGAGGTGACCGTCAGTGAGAGTGCCGTGATCATCTTTATTATGGTAGTTTAGTATCGTAGTAGTAGTTTACCTTTGTACGCACTAATCTGACTAGCTTCAGTTAGTAGATTTTGATAAGAAACTTGTAGTCGTTTTGCATATCTTGTAAGACTTATGACAAGTATTGAATCTATGATGTATTTTGGTGATGTATTATTTATGATGTTGAATGCGTACTATATTATGATGTTATCATGGTGTTATTTATCTTGTGATGTGATTCTGTTACGTTAGTCAAATACTTACAGTGTTGTACATTGGTATTGATTGATAGAATTATGCCGCCTAGGAAGATGACTCCAGCTGCTATTCAGAAGTTGATCGATGATGGCATTGCCGCGGCGCTTGTAGGGCAAGCAGGTGTTGGCAATCCGAATGGTGGGCATGCAGGAGTGCACGTTGTCAATGATAACCGTTTCTGTACTTATAATGATTTTATGAACTGTAAGCCTACTACCTTTAAAGGAACTGAAGGAGCTGTTGGTTTAACTCAGTGGTTTGAGAAAATGGAGTCGGTATTTGATGAACTCAAATAAGTACATTTTATTACTATCATTTATCCTATTTATTTGACTTGTTTTACTATATTATGTATGAGGATTGATACTTAATTGTTTACTTTTGTAATTCTCAGGTAAAAACAAGCATTTGGTGAAACTTGGCGATTTTGGACTAATAATGGAGCAAAACATACATAAAGTGGAAGTCTACTGACATGGACAAGATCAAGTCAATTCTGCTCCAGATGCGCCGCATCTCACTATCAACATGCGCCGCATCTCTATCAAGATATCACCAGATACGATCCAAGATACAAGAGGACATGCGCCGCATCTAATAAAGAGTTACGCCGCATCTTCTGGCGGTGTACGAATATTCCTGAATATTATAATCTTGGACCCCACGCGAAGTTAAGTACATGCGCCGCATCTACTTAAGTAGATGCGCCGCATCTTCCCTCAGACACAAACTATAAATACCCCTTAGACCAGACGCATTAAAGAGTTCAGAGATTCGGAAGTTCGAAAACCTAAAGACCGAACAGAAGAGAAGGACGAATTCAGTCAAGAAGGCAGCACAAGACACACCCAAATCGAAGATACAAGAGCTGTAAGAAGGTGCTGCATGTATTTAATTCATTAAGTAGTTTTGTTTTATTGTTTTAGCAAACTTTAATTCATCAGGATTGGTGGCTTGTGTAATGTGACAACGGAAAGATTGCACTCCCTTTAATACTTGCTTTCCCATCAATTAAAGTTTATATGTTGATGTCTTTGGTTACTACTTATTAGTGCATTGACCACCTCTGTGTTTATTAGTGGCTTGCGGGCACCCGACTGCGGGACAAGGTGTGGCTCCCACGGTTGTTTCTAAATTGATCACTTAGGAATAACTTTTAGACATAAGTCGTCATTAAGGGTTTACTCGCCGATGAGAATAGGACCAACGAGAAAGGGTTAATTACATACACTTCATATAAAGCTATCAATAAAACAAGTGACAATCTACTTAATCATAAGGACAGCCCTCTTATTGTCTCAAGTATCTATCTGTGTACGTGTGTGCTACTTGCTGATTCGTGCCTATTTGTTTATTTTATTATTTAATTGCAAACAAATCTGTGCCAGCCTCTCAGGCTGAAACCCCTTGCGTTAGGATATTAAAATACTGATTAGATTAACGAGATTATACGTTCCACTCTTAGTGATCGACACTCTACTTACCATTATCTTCATACTGACCGGGTACACTGCTCGTTAAGTGTGTGTGTTATTGATAAGTCGGCTAAATATAAATTTAAAACTTGAGTAGGCATTAAAACTGCTAAACCGCAACGACACATCACGCGCATCAAGTTTTTGGCGCCGCTGCCGGGGAGTGAATTGTTATTTTCTGTTAATTTGATTAGTATTTTAATTAGGTTTTTCTTTTTATTAGATTAATTGCATCATTGTACTATTTTGCATATTTGTTGTATTGTGTGTTATTTGTTTGCTTTTGTTTTTATTTTTGTGTGTTTTATTTTTTTTTGTTTCGTGTGTTTAATTTTTATTTTTTATTTTTCGTATTTTTCTGTTCTGCTATCGTTGTACTGTGCTAAATCAAACGATACGGCGCATCTGATCTCTCAGATACGGCGTATTGCGTTTAATTTTTTTATATACAACGCGTTTAATTAATTCGATACGACGCATCTTTTCCCCAAGATACGGCGTATCTGTTTTTAACAAGAAAATTTTTCTAAGCGATAAAGTAATACGACGCATCTGCTTTCGCAGATACGGCGTATCTATTATTTTAATTAAAAACAGTTTGCGAATTATTAAACAAATACGGCGTATCGATTTCCGTCGATACGGCGCATCTTACTGAATCAAAAATCTTTTATTTTTAAACGTAACGAAAATACGGCGCATTAACTTTCGTTAATACGACGCATTTAATTTTAATTAGATAAACTGATTTTTGATTAATTAATTCGATACGGCGCATTCATAAATTCTAAGCGGCGTATCTATTTTCTGAATAAAGTCTGATTTAATTTTAACGATCATAAGATACGGCGTATCCAACTTTTTGGATACGGCGCATCGTCTGTAGATATCAGTTACTTGTATTCATATATCCGTTTCAATATTCATTAATTTCTCTTCTAGCGGACAGATCCTACTGATGCTTTTGTAATTATTTCAGAAGGATAATGGAGGGATTCGGAGAACTAATCGAGTTCGAAGACAATTTTATGAACGATGTATTAGTACATGGAAAATCACCAGAACCTTACAATGGGGACTACATTGAACTTGATGACCTTAATAGACCATTAGAATCTAATGACCTATTCATGGATGATGCGGAATCTGAGTTAGAAGAAGGAGAAATTGTGGATAATCCAAGAGTCAACGTTATTACTACTAGAAACTACGATGAATTTGAGGGATATGATGGTTCTTGGGATTACGGTGAAAGGATCAACACCAATTGTGCTTACAATCTACAATTCCCATGCATGATTGGGTTCAAGTGTATTGACGCCAATTTCTTTCCTATTTTATCGATCAATGTCATGTCAAGAAGCTTTTACAATTCTATTATGAGAAATAAAAAGGAGTATAAAGGAAAGAATGTAGTTGGAGCCTTCATTAATGTCCCGATCTTCGTTGGACGCTTCACTATTGTTACTGAATTCGTAGTTATTGAGGACATGAATGCCTATTGTGACAGCAATATGGGTGAAGTAATTGTTGGAAAACCATTTTGTAGAGAGATCACTATTAATGCAAAACGATTTGAAGGAAAGATCACCTTCCAATGTGGAAGCGACATTATCACTTATATGATGCCCCGTACTCACCCTGGATTTAAATATGCTACTAGTAGGATTTGCTACAAATTTTCTCCATTCCTTTTTGTTAGTGATGATGACAATAAGAGAGGGATTGAGTACCCATATCAATTGAAGGAAGGATTCTACAAAGGAGTTTTGAATTTGGGACCTGAATATATACGAGACGATTCGGTTGCTAAATGGATCCTACGTGGCCATGTAGGAATCAATGATCGATACTAAAGAGCTGAACGTGAGTCTAACTTGAAGACTCTGGAATAAAGACAAGTGCTGACCGGGAGACAACCCGGATTTATCTTTTATTATTCTGTTTTCTGTGTCGAGTCAGTCCAGGCCGCACGAAGATACGGCGCATCTCAGTCCTGAGATGCGACGCATCCTCTGCAATGGTCATATCTTATTTTATTTTTTTCTGCATTTTAATTTTCGACTTTAAAACTTTTTATCAGTTATTTTAATGCGGCGCATCCCTGGTTAAGGATGCGGCGCATCTTTATTCTGACCCGTATTAATTCCAGGCTCGATACGGCGTATCTTCTTCAATAGGATACGGCGCATCGACTGACCTGATGATTTTCAGTTTTAATTTTTAAGTTTTATTTTTATCTAACTACTAATGTATTATGCAAGTTGAACCTTTCTTATCTTAGGTGTGTTTTAAAGTGTTGGTGGTATTATAGTTTTCTGGATTTCCTGTGGATACATCAAGCATGAAGCTTTAACGTTCTAATCCACAAGAAAGATGATTTTTGCTCATATACTAATGGAGGATCATACCGAGCAAATCTCAGGGGAGTTTTTCCGTTCTAATTCTTTTATTTCCAGTTTTTAACCTTTTATACAAACAACGAGGACGTTGTTTAACTTAAGTGGGGGGATAGGAGAATTAGAACACTTAACACTTACTTGTCCTAAACTTTTTCAAAAATTATGCTTAAACTGTGCTTAATATATTAAACTTAAAAAATTTTTTTTAGCATGTTTTTGTTTAAGATCTATGTTACATAACTGCACACATGACGTTATTTTCAAAAATTGTGATTTTCCAAAATTCACAAATCTATGAGTGTGCCGGTGACTTGTAAACTTTAGAACTTGGCTTGTATACTATTCGAGACCACCATAATGAGTATTATTTATTTAATTGGAATGACTTGTCTAACTTGGTAAAATTCTAGGATTACACCCAAAAAGCCTTTATATGTTATGTGTTATTAGCTAACTACACTGGTTAGTTAACCCCCGTATAAAACCTTTTGTTACTCTCACTTTTAGAGTAAGATACCCCTAGAAAAACACTCAGAGCCATTCCTTTCGTTTCTTACACCTATGTTTAAAATGTTTCGTTACACCCTTACACCTTAGCCTACCCTGTAGATTAGAATCCGTGGTTGGTTAATTGCTATAGGCAGAGTGTGTTTCCTTACATTACCTGTGTTCGCGTGCGTAATTCATTATCTATGGTTAGGTCGGGAAATTGCACAATGCAATTGGAGTGAAAGTAAATATTGTATATTTTGGAGTTTATTTTTCGTGTGTTTACTACTTTCACTATTTACCATTATTTCTGAAAGTATGAAAAGTATAGAAAAAATTATCCGGAAAGAAAGTTGTAGTGATGTGGTGAAATTTTACACATCTATGTTTATGTTTAAAAAAAAAAAAAAAAAAAAAAAAAAAAAAAAAAAAAAAAAAAAAAAAAAAAAATCGAAAAAATGAGAAAAGAAAAAGAAAGAAAAAAGAGTTGGATGTTTATTTTAAGCCAACGATGTAGAGTTATGTAAGTGGTTCATATGGCCACTATTTGTTGTATTATATCTATGGATTGAATGGGAATTGGCAGTTATGGGAATGCCAATTAAGGATTATTCTTTGATTAAGATTTTGTTGAGTATAATTCGTGTTTACCTAAAGCGTGTGTTTCAAGTGTTAAAGCGTGAGTTATTCAATGATATGAGTCTTATTCATGGGATGGTTGGGATAGTGATTAACCACACTTAGGATTTTAATTTATTTGTTTTGTTTATTTTTATTTTTACACCAATTTATATCCCAAATGTTATCCATACCCTTCATTATTCTTTATCCAACCAAACCTTTGATTTATTGAGATTAGGGATTTGAGCAATCTTAAGTATCGTAGTCGTGGATTCGGCTATGTATTTATGATTTTGTCGCCCTTTTTGATATATTATTATTGGTGAAGTTTGGACCTATCTTTAGCCTATTCGAGTTAAGGATTTGAGCAATTGCAAGTATCGTGTTCGTGGATTCGATCATGTATTTGTGATTTTGTCGCCTTTTCTGGAATTTGAGATCGATAGTGAAAAGAGAATAATTAACCCTTAAGCCTAAAAACCCTTTTTACCGCTTTAGACTTGTTATTCCTTAGCTTTAGTGGTGGAGATGTGTATACTTGCCAAGCCTATGATAGAATATTCGTCGCGACTGGACAGTTAAACGATTAGATTTGCTTTTATCGACTTATTTTATTTTACTTCTAATTCGTTAAGTGTTTAGTTGTGTGATTATGAAATAAACGAATACATGCTTAAATATAAAAATAAATCCTAACATCTTTTAGGATACATTTTCATAAGTTTTAATCTAAGGTTTACTTGGGGACAAGTAAAGTTCAAGTGGGGGGATATTTGATGAACTCAAATAAGTACATTTTATTACTATCATTTATCCTATTTATTTGACTTGTTTTACTATATTATGTATGAGGATTGATACTTAATTGTTTACTTTTGTAATTCTCAGGTAAAAACAAGCATTTGGTGAAACTTGGCGATTTTGGACTAATAATGGAGCAAAACATACATAAAGTGGAAGTCTACTGACATGGACAAGATCAAGTCAATTCTGCTCCAGATGCGCCGCATCTCACTATCAACATGCGCCGCATCTCTATCAAGATATCACCAGATACGATCCAAGATACAAGAGGACATGCGCCGCATCTAATAAAGAGTTACGCCGCATCTTCTGGCGGTGTACGAATATTCCTGAATATTATAATCTTGGACCCCACGCGAAGTTAAGTACATGCGCCGCATCTACTTAAGTAGATGCGCCGCATCTTCCCTCAGACACAAACTATAAATACCCCTTAGACCAGACGCATTAAAGAGTTCAGAGATTCGGAAGTTCGAAAACCTAAAGACCGAACAGAAGAGAAGGACGAATTCAGTCAAGAAGGCAGCACAAGACACACCCAAATCGAAGATACAAGAGCTGTAAGAAGGTGCTGCATGTATTTAATTCATTAAGTAGTTTTGTTTTATTGTTTTAGCAAACTTTAATTCATCAGGATTGGTGGCTTGTGTAATGTGACAACGGAAAGATTGCACTCCCTTTAATACTTGCTTTCCCATCAATTAAAGTTTATATGTTGATGTCTTTGGTTACTACTTATTAGTGCATTGACCACCTCTGTGTTTATTAGTGGCTTGCGGGCACCCGACTGCGGGACAAGGTGTGGCTCCCACGGTTGTTTCTAAATTGATCACTTAGGAATAACTTTTAGACATAAGTCGTCATTAAGGGTTTACTCGCCGATGAGAATAGGACCAACGAGAAAGGGTTAATTACATACACTTCATATAAAGCTATCAATAAAACAAGTGACAATCTACTTAATCATAAGGACAGCCCTCTTATTGTCTCAAGTATCTATCTGTGTACGTGTGTGCTACTTGCTGATTCGTGCCTATTTGTTTATTTTATTATTTAATTGCAAACAAATCTGTGCCAGCCTCTCAGGCTGAAACCCCCTTGCGTTAGGATATTAAAATACTGATTAGATTAACGAGATTATACGTTCCACTCTTAGTGATCGACACTCTACTTACCATTATCTTCATACTGACCGGGTACACTGCTCGTTAAGTGTGTGTGTTATTGATAAGTCGGCTAAATATAAATTTAAAACTTGAGTAGGCATTAAAACTGCTAAACCGCAACGACACATCACGCGCATCAGTATTTCTAAGGAGTAACTGTTATGAGGATTGCAAGGTGAAGTATGCGACAGGTACCTTGGTGGAACATGCATTGTCTTGGTGGAACTCTCATGCTCAAGATATGGGATTGGAAAACGCTTATAATACTTCATAGGAAGAGTTTAAGAAGGAAATGGTTAAGAAGTATTGTACTCGTAGTGACATGAAGAGGTTGGATATTGAGTTTTACTATTTGGCTGTGAAGGGTGTTGATCTTGCTACTTATGTGCGTCGATTTCAAGAATTGAAGGTTTTCTGTGTTCACATGGTGCCAGATAATGAGAAACCATTGGAGAAGTTCATTGGAGGATAGCCTTCCAGTATTGAAGGGCATGTGACATCCTACAACTCTTAGACTCTGGATGATACTATTCGCATATCTTAGCGACTTTTGGATCAAGTGATCAAACATGGTGCTGTTCAGAGGAGTAACAACTATGACAACAAACGGAAGTGGGATGACAACAGAAGGAACACCAACTACAACAACTCCAACAACCGCAACAACAGCAGTCACCCTCACCATAACCACAACAACAACAACAACAACCAGTACCGTAACAACAATCATCATCACCAGCAGAACAGAAGACAAGAGACTGTTAAGGCTTTTGTGGCTGCACCAGCACAAGCTGGAGGGTATGCTGGGCCACACCTATTTTGTGATAAGTGTAAACAGCATCACGCTGGACCATGCACTGCTAAGTGTCAGAAATGTCATAAGACTGTGCATGTTGCTAGAAATGGTAAGAGTAGAGCTGTGGTTACTGAGAATAACGCTCAGCCAGTGGTAACTTGTTATGGATGTGGAGAGCGTGGTCACTACAGGAGTCATTGCCCTAAGAACACTGGTCAAAGAGCTGAAGGCGCTCGTGGGTGAGTATATGTGATGGGCAATGGGGAACAACAGCAGGATCCGAATTTGGTTACCAGTACGTGTCTAATCAACTACAAGAGTTGTTAGATAAAGGGTTTATTCGACCAAGTTCCTCACCCTGGGGAGCACCAGTGTTATTTGTGAAGAAGAAAGATGGATCCTTTAGAATGTGTATTGACTATCGTGAGCTGAATAAGTTAACAGTGAAGAACCGATACTCGTTACCTAGAATTGACGATTTATTCGACCAGTTACAAGGATCAGGTTACTACTCCAAGATAGACTTGCGATCGGGTTATCATCAACTTAGAGTCTGGGAAGAGGATATTCCTAAGACATCGTTCAGGACTCGATATGGCCACTATGAGTTTCGAGTGATGCCCTTTTGTTTGACAAACGCGCCTACTATATTCATGGACCTCATGAACCGAGTGTGTAAACCATATTTGGACAAGTTCGTTATAGTTTTCATCGACGATATTTTGATCTACTCCAAGAGTGAAGAAGAACACAAGCAGCATCTGACGATAATTCTTAAGTTACTCAAGGAAGAGAAATTGTACGCGAAGTTCTCTAAGTGTGAATTTTGGATTCGCACGGTACAATTTCTTAGTCATGTGATTGACAGTAAAGGGTTACATGTGGATCCCGCGAAGATCGAAGCTATTGAGAAATGGCCAACGCCCTCTAACGCTACAGAAATTCGTCAATTCTGGGATTGGCTGGATACTACAGGAGATTCATCGCGGAATCTCCAAAGTAGCTAAACCGTTGACTACGTTGACTCAAAAAAATTAGAAGTATGTATGGGGAAAGGACGAAGAAGAAGCATTTCAAACTCTGAAGCAGAAGCTTTACAGTGCACCGATTTTGGCATTACTAGATGGAGCTGAAGATTTCGTAGTCTATTGCGATGCATCACATCAAGGGTTAGGAGCAGTTTTTATGCAACGAGGGAAGGTCATGGCATATGCTTCCCGACAACTTAAGAATCACGAGGAGAATTAAACCACCCATGATTTGGAGTTAGGAGCTGTGGTTTTTGCACTCAAGATTTTGAGGCACTATTTATAAGGAACGAAGTGTACTGTCTTTACCGATCACAAGAATCTCCAACACATTTTGGACCAGAAGGATTTGAATATGAGGCAACGACGATGGTTGGAGTTATTAAGCGACTATGATTACGAGATTCGATACCACCCGGGAAAAGCGAACATCATGGCTGATGCCTTGAGCCGTAAGGAGCGGTTGAAGCCACTGCGAGTTCGAGCTTTGGTTTTGACTATCAATTTAAACCTTCCCGCCCAGATTCTTCATGCCCAAGAAGATGACGTGAAACAAGAAGACTTCAAGAGTGAGAACCTTTACGGTATGGTACAGAAGAAGTTTGAGAGATGTGCAGATGGGATGTTATGTTTTCAGGGAAGAAGTTGGATACCACGTTTTGGAGGATTGCGAGACGTAATCATGCATGAGTCTCATAAGTCGAAGTACTCTGTACACCCAGGATCCGACAAGATGTATCATGATCTCAAAGAGTTATATTGGTGGCCGAACATGAAGTCTGACATTGCCAACTATGTCCGCAAGTTTCTTACGTGCGCTAAAGTTAAAGCCGAACGTCAGAAACCGTCTGGTCTCCTACAGCAACCTGAGATTCCCAAATGGAAATGGAATGGATTACTATGGACTTCATCACAAAACTTCCAAAGACCTCAACTGGTTTTGACACTATTTGGGTTATAGTCGATCGACAAACCAAATCAGCACATTTTCTACCCATCAAGGAGAACTACAACATGGACAAGCTGACTAAACTCTACGTGAAGGAAATAGTATCGAGACATGGAGCACCGATATCTATCATCTCTGACCGAGACAGCAGATTCACTTCGAACTTTTGGCAATCACTTCAGGATGCCTTTGGTAAAAACTCGACATGAGTACCGCATAGCACCCTTAGACCGATGGTCAAAGTGAGAGGACCATTCAGACCTTAGAAGACATGCTCCGAGCTTGTGTAATTGACTTTGGAAATGGATGGGATGTCCATTTTCCTTTGATTGAGTTCTCGTACAACAACAGCTATCATGCGAGCATTAAGGCTGCACCGTTTGAAGCACTGTATGGTCGTAAGTGCCGATCACCTATTTGTTGGGATGAAGTAGGAGAAGCTTAGCTTATTGGACCAGATATTGTTCGTGAGACAATCGAGAAGATTGTACAGATTAAGAACCGATTAAAAGTTGCCAGAGACCGACAAAAGAGCTACGCAGATGTGAGGCGTAAACCATTGGAGTTTCAAGTTGGAGATAGGGTTATGTTGAAAGTTTCGCCTTGGAAGGGTGTGATACGGTTTGGCAAGCGAGGGAAGTTGAACCCTAGGTGCATTGGACCGTTCAAGATTTTGAACAGGGTTGGTCCAGTGGCTTACAAGATAGAACTACCACCAGAGCTTAGTAGAGTACACCTCACTTTCCACGTGTCCAATTTGAAGAAGTTCTTATCCGATGAGACAACCGTGATTCCACTCGATGAAATTCAGATTGATGAGTAATTGAACTTTATTGAGGAGCCCGTCGAGATTATGGAACATGAGGTCAAGCAACTGAAGAAGAGCAGTATTCCCATTGTGAAAGTCCGTTGGAATTACAAGAGAGGACACGAGTTCACCTGGGAATGCGAAGATGAGTTCAAGCGCAAGTACCCTCACCTTTTCTCAACCAGGAATGATAATCTTAACTCACTTTCCACGTGTCCAATTTGAAGAAGAGCTTATCCGATGAGACAGCCGTGATTCCACTCGATGAAATTCAGATTGATGAGTAATTGAACTTTATTGAGGAGCCCGTCGAGATTATGGAACATGAGGTCAAGCAACTGAAGAAGAGCAGTATTCCCATTGTGAAAGTCCGTTGGAATTACAAGAGAGGACACGAGTTCACCTGGGAATGCGAAGATGAGTTCAAGTGCAAGTACCCTCACATTTTCTCAACCAGGAATGATAATCTTAACTGAAATCCGGGATGGATTTCCTAATATGATGTAGGTGCTGTAACACACGGTAATTTTCCAAACCTTTTTACTAGCCAAATATTTTATTTTTGCATCACCTTAGCAATTAATTTTTTCCTGAATTTATTTGAGCTTGAGAAGGGCGAGATATCTTGAGAAACGAGAACATTGTCCCTTTATTGAGCCGGCACAGCCTAGAAAGCACGAAACGAATCAAATTTGCCAAATAAATTAACTTCGAGAAAGTTATGCGTATTTATACTCGTTTTTATTGGAAATATTATTTCTAGAACAATGGCGCAAGTTTCGAAATTATTCGTGTCCGTTTGGTACGTTAAATGGGTGCCGCAGTGTATATTTTAAAACTTATCACACATGTCACTACTACCCCCTCCGCCCACCTTTTCACCCCCCACACCCTCTACTTTGTTTTTTCCATGCTTAGCCCCTCCCAACTTATAAAACACCCTCTTTTCTCTCTCTCCTCACATAAAACACACACACACATATCACACTTCTCTCTCTCTCTACCCTCTCTAGAATCCACCGCCGGCCGCCACCACTATCATCGCTAGAATATTTTCCGGCCAAACCCAAAAACTTACCCAATCATAGATCAAGCCCCTCTCCTCATTTCTAGAGAGTTTGATGTATTTTAGAGCCTTTTTGTTCATCACCACCGCTACACCGCCGCCACCTTGACACCACTACCACCCGCCGTTTCTTCCCCGCCACTTTCTCTACCATTTTCAGTAATACGCGCGCCCCTACACCCTTTTATTTCTCTTAAAATCGAAACCCTAATTTTTATATTTTTATAAAACCGATTTTGATATGAAAACTTGTTAAACCATTTTGTTTTGGATAAAAACTGTGTGGATCTTAACGTTTTTGACCTCGACTTGGTCGGACTCGGTCCGAGTCACGTGACTCTGCCGAGTCAACTCGCGAGTCGAGTTGACTCAGGGCGAGTTTTGATTATTCTTGTATTATTTCGTTTCGTTATTGAATTTGATATTGTTTTTGTAGCTTGGATTTTGATTTCGAAAGGTTTCGGTCCCGGTTTGTGTTTCAGTCGAGAGCTTCGGCTCGCGTAGTGTCGAGCCGTGACTCAAAGTGAGTCATGGCGTAGCATAGGGTAGTGTTGGTTTTGTTTGTGTTGGAGTTGAAATGGATTTGGTTCGGGTCTATGATTTGTCGAGAGCCCTATGGCTCGAGTGGAAGTGAACCGTGACTCAAGGAAGTCATGGTTAGGGTTGTAGTTGTTGGTTGAGTTGGTTTTGGATTTTTTTTGGGTTTGAGCTTTTGTCGAGAACCACATAGGTTCGGATGGAGTCGATCCGTGACTCACGGGGAGTCACGGCAAGGATTTGTGGTTGGTTTGAGTAGTGTTAGGATTTGGTTATGTTTGTGGTTAGATCAAGAGCTACATAGGCTCAATATGAGTCAAGCCGTGACTCACGGGGAGTCACGGCAAGTGTCGAGTTTATTTGGTTTAAACCTCGAGTCAACTTTAGATTAATTTTTGGTCTTTTAGTTTATTTCTGTTACTTATTTATTTGTTTACTTATGGATTGGTGTTTCGGAAAATATTGGATAATATGGGATATGATTTGGACATTGGACTTGGATATTGTAATAACCTATGCTTGGATGAGATTGGACGTTATTGGATTTACAGTTTTAGCCAAGAGACCTTATGGAAAATTTTGGTACTTGAGATGGAAGAGTATGTTAGACTCATAAGAGTTTAACATATTTGGACCCGAACATACAAAAAATGGTCGATAAACTTGACAACTAATATATACGCGAATGATAATGTCTAATTATATATTTAACTTGTAAATGTGACGATAAAACTTATATTATTCAAGAGTCGTAACGACTTGGAAATGCTTTATAAATGGACGCATCATGTCCAAATTTCGATAAAATCTTTTATAACTTAATCATTTATGATTACCTAATATCCAAAAACCTTTTCGAAACTTATACGCTTTCTTCCTAAATCATGACGTTATATCAACTATTTGGGAAATGGGTATGTTAATACAAATATCGTCATAAAAACGTTATTTATATTTTACGATCTTTGCTTAATTTTGTTAATGACAATTACAAAGTTTATCTTTAAGCAAAACATAAATATAAGATTAAGTCTTTTACATTTATAGTGATAAGTCTTTTAAAACACATTTACGCATTACAAGATTACTAGGAATAACATTATATACATTTACATTTTTATTTCTTAAATTAGAAATATTTAAGATGACATCATGGCATGCATCAAGAACATAATCTTAGAAAGATTTGTGAGATATCTTGTGTAGAGCTTCAAGCTAAAGAGTTTACATTTGAAGATATGGAAAGATTGTGCAAGATATGGAAAGATTTGAGAATCTCTTAGCTGTCCTGCACTGGCAGATCCAAACCAGTACAAGGGCGGATCCAATTTAAGGGATCCGCCAAATCCGCCAACTGTTTTATCAGTTTGCCTATAAATAGCAAGCTGATCATTCAGGCACATTCTTCACTTACATAGCATAAATTATACATTCATTCATTTATACATTACTAACCATATCATTCATTCATTCTTAGTGATCTTCCTATTTGTAGCCAAAGAGATCAAGCATCAACAAGCTTCAACATTGTGTTGCAAGCTTTGATTAGATTAGTTACTGTGTGATCTTGTAGTATTCACACATCATTGTTCATACCAGTTATTCAGTAGTGATCGGTTAGTGTTTTAGTCCTCAAAACACATAGAGTGACGGGAGTGGTTATACCCTTGTTAAAGAATCAACGGGAGTGGTTGTACCCTTGTAAAGAACCCGGTGTTTAGCTTAGTACCGGATAAAGTGTAAGCGATGTGTATAAAGGTTTTCTCTGCCGAGAAGGGAGTTTGTTTCTTAGTGAAGAAAAACTCTCGAGTTAGAGGCTCGAGGAGTGGAGTAGGGCAAGGAAGAGAGTCCTTGTAGCCGAACCACTATAAATCTCCGTGTTGTGGTTTGATTGTTCCTATTCTTACTTACTTTACTTATATTGTTTGTTTGTGAGTATTTACTTTGAAATCACGTTAAGTCACAAATCAAATTAATTTTAAAACGGTAAAAACTATTCAACCCCCCTTCTAGTTTTCCACAATTGGCATCAGAGCTACGTTACTCAAGATTTTCAAAATATATTGTATTTTAAAAACTTGAAACGATCAATGTGTTAATACAAATATCGTCCTAAAAACGTTATTTATATTCTACGATCTTTGCTTAATTTTGTTAATGACAATTACAAAGTTTATCTTTAAACAAAACATAAATATAAGATTAAGTCTTTTACATTTATAGTAATAAGTCTTTTAAAACACATTTACACATTACAAGATTACTAGGAATAACATTATATACATTTACATTTTTATTTCTTAAGTTAGAAATATTTACGATGACATCATGGCATGCATCATGAACATAATCTTAGAAAGATTTTGAGATATCTTGTATAGATCTTCAAGCTAAAGAGTTGACTTTTGAAGATATGGAAAGATTGTGCAAGATATGGAAAGATTTGAGAATCTATTAGCTGTCCTGAACTGGCGGATCCAACCCCATACAAGGTCAGATCCAAATTTAGGGATCCGCCAAATCCGCCAACTGTTTTATCAGTTTGCCTATAAATAGCAAGCCGATCATTCAGGAACAATCATCACTTACATAGCATAAATTATACATACATTCATTTATACATTACTAACCCATATCATTCATCACCTTTAGTGATCTTCCCTTTTTTAGCAAAAGAGATCATGCATCAACAAGCTTCAACATACTGTTGCAAGTCTTGTAAAGTAGAAACTGTGTGATTAGTTATAATTTACACATCATTGTTATACCTTTCATTCAGTAAAGTCCGGTTAGTGTTTTAGTCCTCAAAACACATAGAGTAAACGGGAGTAGTTGAACCCTTGTAAAGAACTCGACATTTAGCTTAGTGTTGGTAATTGTATAAGCGATGTCAGGTTGGTTCTTCCTTGAAGTAGAACCCGGTGTTTAGCTTAGTACCGGATAAAGTGTAAGCGACGTGTATAAAGGTTTTCTCCGCCGAGAAGGGAGTTTGTTTCTTAGTGAAGATAAACTCTCGAGCTAGAGGCTCGAGGAGTGGAGTAGGGCAAGGAAGAGAGTCCTTGTAGCCAAACCACTATAAATCTCCGTGTTTTGTTTTGATTGTTCCTATCCTTACTTAATTTACTTATATTGTTTGTTTGTGAGTGTTTACTCTGAAATTACGTTAAGTCACAAAGCGAATTAAATTTAAAACGATAAAAACTATTCAACCCCCGTTCTAGTTTTCCACAATTGGCATCAGAGCTATGTTACTCAAGATTTTCAAAATATATTGTATTTTAAAACTTGAAACGATCAATGGATTTTGAAAACTTTAAAGAAGGGAAATCTATGCAAAGACCACTATTATTTGAACCAAATTGTTTCATATACTGGAAAAACCGCTTTGAGACGTATGTGAAGTCAAAGGACATAGATCTATGGTATATTATAGTTGCAGGTGATTATAAGCCTATATCAAATGTATTAGGTGGTCGGGATGAAGGTAGTTCTCTTACTCATCACAGTGATGAGCAAAAGAAGTTAATTGCCAAAAATAATGAAGCCAAAATGATGCTTTATAATGCCTTACCTAAGAAAGAATATGAAAGAGTTTTTATGTGTAAAACGGCTAAGGATATTTGGCAATCATTGATTATCACTCATCAAGGGAACTCACAAGTCAAAGATAACAAAATTGATCTTCTTGTTCAACAATATGAACAATTTGTTATCTCTGAAGATGAGACCATTGATAGTGCTTTTGCTAGGTTTAATACTATAATTGCTTCTCTTAAAGCACTTGATGAATCTTTTTCTAGCATGAACTTTGTCAGGGAATTTCTTAGAGCACTTCATCCAAAGTGGAGAGCAAAGGTGACGGCTATTGAAGAATCCAAGGATCTTTCAAGCATGACACTGGACGAGCTCATAGGAAATCTCAAAGTCCACGAGATGGTGATGGAAAAGGACTCGGAAATTGTTAAAGGCAAAAAGGAGAAAATGAAGTCCATTGCCTT
The DNA here is from genome assembly GCA_021014915.2 of Artemisia tridentata subsp. tridentata. Taxonomy (NCBI): domain Eukaryota; kingdom Viridiplantae; phylum Streptophyta; class Magnoliopsida; order Asterales; family Asteraceae; genus Artemisia; species Artemisia tridentata. Next base: position 291,507,564 of record CP139505.1, on the reverse strand, counting down.
GAAAGCTAGGGTAGGGTCGAGTGATGATGAAGAGTCTTGTTCTAATAGCGAAGACGAAGAGTATGCCATGGCCGTAAGAGATTTCAAGAAGTTCTTTAGGAGACAAGGAAAGTTCGTAAGACCACCTCGTGAAGAAAAGAAATCCTTCCAGAAAGACCGTGATGATAGGAAAGGAAAGATAGATAGGAAGTGTTTTAGGTGCGGGGATTCTAGTCACTTAATAGGAGAATGTCCAAAGCCTCAAAAGAACAAATCTCAAAAAGCACTTGTTAGTGGAGCTTGGAGTGACAGTGAAAGTGATGACGATGAGCTTAAGAACAACGAAGTTGCTCTCATTGCTAATGACACAGAAGAGGTACATTCTGACTCGTCATACTCCTTTATTGATGATGATACATTAAATATAGAATATAACAAACTGTGTGAAATCACCCTAAAAATCATAAGCAAAAATAAGTTCTTAAAAACCAAAAAGGAATTTTTAGATAATGAAATTCATTGGTTAAAAGAGAAAGCCATAATATTAGAAAAAGGTAAAGGCATTAAAGAAACATGTGTTTTATGTCAGGAAATAATACTTGAAATAGAAACACTTAAGTCCACACAGGAAAATCTCATCAGACAAAACTCCAAGTTCAAAAGGTTTGATAAACACATGAGTTGTGCTGATGACATAATGAGATTACAAAAAATACCTAATGGTAGTTTCAAAACAGATTTTATGAAAAATGGAAACTTAAGTGACTTTCAGAATCAAATGGTAAAAGTAAAAGAAACTGTTCCAACTGAGTCAGACACCTACGGATCCGACGGATCCAAAATTTTGGATCCGCCAGGTATACCCAAGGGATCCGCAGGTACTGTTGATGAACAGAAAGGTCGTAATTCGGATCGTACTGAATTTGTTAAGGTCACTATAAAACCTAGCACTAGTACAACTGTTAACAAACAAAAACCGTTAGTCTCTATAGGAAAAGGTCAAGTTAGAAATGAGTATAGAATTAAAACTGTTCAACTGACACCTAAAACTAGTTTTCCCAAACACCCCTTTCCAAAGAGTAACTTTAACTCACAACATCATTATTAAAATAATTGGAACCAAAACATATCTAGAAACTTTCAAGGTCCCAAATTCATGCCATGGAACACTTGTCCAACATTTTCATACATGAACCATGATAATGTTATGTTTAACCCAAACGGACCCATGAGATATTGGGGACCAAACGCTTGAGTTTTTCTTGAACTTAGGTGTGCTTAAAAGTTGAATTAGAACCAGATGAGTGGATTAAAGATAGTGGGTGTTCAAGACACATGACGGGGAACGAAAGCCTTTTCTCATCCTACTAAGTGTACGACGGAGGTAATGTCACATTCGGTAGCAAGCTTAAAAGTAAAATCATCGGAAAAGGTATAATCTTTCATGACTCTCTCACTATTGATGATGTTGCTCATGTAGATAATTTAGGATTTAACTTGCTTAGTATTAGTCAATTATGCCGCAAAAAGTATAACGTCCTTTTCAGTAAAAATGGAAGTTAAATACTAAAATATGGCATAACCGTAGGAAAAGGTGTTTTGAAGAATAACGTTTACGTTATGAAATTAGACAAAACACCTAAAGACAAACTTTGTCTCACTTCTTTGGACAAAAACTCAAATCTATGGCACCGACGCTTAGGTCATGCCAATATGAGGTTAATTCAATCCTTATCATCTAAGGAACTCGTTAGGAACCTGCCCAAGTTGAAATATGACCAACACATTTGTGATGCTTGCAAAATAGGAAAACAGGTTCATAATAGCCATAAGGCTAAAAACATGGTGTCTACATATAGGTGTCTAGAATTGTTACATATGGATTTGTTTGGTCCATCCGCTATACAAAGTTACGGGGGAAACTTCTATACTTTGGTAATAGAAGATGATTACTCTAGGTATACATGCACTAAGTTTTTGAAAACTAAAAATGAAGTGTTTGATAAATTTGAAATCTTAAGTAAGAAAATTCAAAATCAAATAGGAAGTAACATAGTGTCAATAAGAACTGACCATGGTCGTGAATTTGACAACGAAATTCAATTCGGAGCATTTTGTGATGCTAATGGCATAACACATAATTTCTCAGCTCCTCGAACTCCTCAATCTAATGGTGTAGTAGAACGCAAAAAATAGGACAATTCAAGAAATGGGTAGAACCATGTTAAATGAACAAAACATCCCTCAAAAGTTTTGGTGTCACGCTGTAGATACATCTACATATATCCTAAATCGAGTTCTAATTAGACCATTCTTGAAAAAGACTCCATATGAGTTATACAGAGGTAAAAAGCATACTTTAGGATATTTTAGAGTATTTGGAAGCAAGTGCTTCATTTTAAACACAAAGGATTATCTCACCAAGTTCGACCCACAGTCGTATGAAGGTGTATTTCTAGGATATTCACAAACTCGTAAAGCATATATAGTTTTGAACAAAGAAACCTCAAGAGTCGAGGAATCATTGAACGTAACATTCGATGAAAGTCCACCTCCCTCTAAGACATCACCTTTGGTAGATGATGACTTAGTTTAAAGTCAAATGGTTGAAAACTAAGAAAACATTGAAGGTGACAAAGAAGATGAACCGGTAAAAAGAGAAATAGTTAATATCAAAGAAACCAAAAGTCATCCATTAGAAAACGTCATAGGAAAAATCAATGAAAGAACATTAAGGTCTAAAGCCCAAAATGAAAGTAATTTCTTTTGTTTTGTTTCAACAATTGAACCTAAAAATGTTAATGAAGCCATAAAAGATGAATCTTGGGTCATTGCGATGCAAGAGGAATTAAATCAATTTGTTAGGAATGATGTTTGGACATTAGTCCCACAACCTAAAAATCAAACCATAATAGGTACAAAATGGGTTTTTAGAAACAAAATGGATGAAAATGGCATAGTATCTAGAAACAAAGCTAGGCTAGTAGTACAAGGCTACAATAAACAAGAAGGTATAGATTACGATGAAACATTTGCACCCGTCGCTAGACTTGAGTCAATTAGGATACTACTTGCATATGCATGTGCACATGACTTAAAATTATTTCAAATGGATGTCAAAAGTGCATTTCTTAATGGTTTTATAAATGAGGAAGTGTATGTAGCACAACCTCCCGACTTTGCCGATTTTGAAAAACCTAATCATGTGTACAAACTTAAGAAAGCTTTATACGGACTTAAGCAATTAACAAAAGCTTGGTATAATCGACTTAAGACTTTCCTAGTTGACCATCAGTATACCATGGGCCTAGTAGACAATACTCTTTTCACCAAGAAAAATGGATCACATATTATCATAGTCCAGATATATGTGGATGACATTATATTCGGTTCAACTTGTCAAGAGTTATGCGATGAATTCTCAAAAATCATGCATGATGAGTTTGAAATGAGTATGATGGGGGAACTAAACTTTTTCTTAGGTCTCCAAATTAAACAATTAGAAGATGGGACATTCTTTAACCAATCTAAGTATATCAAGGATATGCTTAAGAAATTTGGTCTTGAAGATTCCAAACCCATGAAAACACCAATGTCTTCCGAAACCAAACTCACCAAGGATGACGAAAGTGAATCTGTAGATAGCACTAAATATAGAGGGATGATTGGTAGTTTACTTTACCTAACGGCTAGTAGACCGGACATTATGTTTTGTGTTTGTCTATGTGCACGCTTTCAAGAAGATCCCAAAATATCCCATCTTGAAGCCGTTAAACGGATATTTAGGTACATTAAAGGCACTACACATCTAGGATTATGGTATCCCAAAGGGACAGGAATGGAAACCATAATGTATGCCGACTCAGACCATGCCGGTGATTATGTTGATAGGAAAAGTACAAGCGGTATTTGTACTTTTGTAGGACATTGTCTCACCTCATGGTTTGCTAAGAAACAAACAGCCCTCGCAATTTCAACAACTGAAGCAGAGTACGTGTCAGCAAAAAAAGCTTGCCAACAAGCACCGTGGATGAAACAAGCTCTCGTCGACTATAGAATTGAACTCAACGACATTCCCATTCTTTGCGACAACAAAGGAGCTATCGATCTCAGCAAAAATCCAGTTCAACACTCTAGAACCAAACACACAGAAATACGACACCACTTCCTGCGCGACAATGTTCAGAAGGGAAACATCTCAATCGAAAAAGTATCCTCATAGGACAACATTGCCGACATTCTCACAAAACCCCTTAAGAGAGAACCTTTCAACTTTCTTAGACTGGGTTTAGGATTAATGGAACCTAGTGAGTAGATGAAACCGTAGCTTGAACCTTAGATTAGCCAAACACGACAAAAACCAAAACCTGAGTTTGGACCTGCGGATCCAAACGACAACAAGGGCGGAACCCTTGTTTTGGATCCGCCAGATCCGTGGCTCACTAAGTCAATTTTTAGTTTATTAAAACAAACACCCTTCACTGTACACCATATTCCCCAAAAACATACATCCCACTGAAATTCGATCCCTACCACATAAAATTCATAATTAGGTCATACTCCACCACCAATCAGTGCTTAAATCATCTCTGTAAGTATCCTAATCATAATCTAATTCTTAATCTGAGTCTAGGATTTCTATTTCTTGCACAAAAATCAAAACTTGGGGTTTATACATATTTTTAGGAAAATCATGAAACTTACTTACTGAATTGCATCACAAACTATGTTTTCCTTGGTTAGGAATTGCATCTTGTTGTACATTATCATAACCTATCAAAAACCCCATGAGAAATTTTTATCAAAATCTTCTCACGACTAGGAAAAATGATTTTTGGACATTGCTCATACAAATACAAAAAACGTTATGTTTTAAACATCACTTGCATAATGTCTCTTGAATGCTAAAGGAAATACATAACTAATATGTATTTTCGGGTACATTCAATTGAAGCTACATTGAAGTAGGAGCGTTTGGGTTATCTCTCGTTTTATCATAAAACTTGCATAAACAAAATTTTCGTGCATAAAAAAGAGTCGAGATAACCGTACCTCCACATTCTCCCCATGTAGGCACACACTAGAAATTAATATACATATTTTTGATAATTTTAACTAAATTATGAAATTTTTGTGTATAGGATAATCATGCCTCCTGCGACAAATTATGACCATAAGAACACCCGCAAATACCTACCTCAACACCACAAAACCAAAGGACTCACAGATGATCAAGTCAAAATTTTTAAGGCATTAGAAAAATGTTACGATCACGAAGGTAGAACCATAGACACATCATTTTTAGAAGAAACCAATATCCGTGAACAATTAGCTTCTATCCAATTTGATGGTCTTCTCGACATAGATGAACCCATTATTCCTAGGTTTATACTTGAATTCTATGCTACTGTAAGTCTTAGCACAGACGACTTTGGATTCATGAATATTCATTTCAAAGTAACCCAAAACCAATACACCTTTCCTTTGAATCAATTTGGAGAAGTTTTAGGTATTCCAAGTCAAGGAACTTGCTTTTATTAAGACAAATGACCATTGTCCATCTTAGAGTCCAACCTTGGTCGTATTCATCCATATGACACACCCCTCACTTCCAAAGAAATCATCCGTGAACATCTCTTCAATCCTAGAAATAACCCAACTAGGACAAACCGAGGTAAATAAGTAAACCGAGATCCATTAGCCATGGAACTTAATAAACTTAAGCCTGAATTTAAGAAGCTAGAAGAAATTTTGAGGGCAAACGTCATTAGCATCATAGGAAATAGGGACCACGTCAATGCTAGCCTCTGCTACATGATGTATTGTGTGTCGACTCATCAACAATTTAACTTAGCCTACTATATTGCCAAAAGAATGGCAGATATTCCAGTTCTAGGTACCACTGCCATGCCATATGGAATGCTTCTTACACGTCTGTTCAAAGCCTCTATTCCTATTCCCCGAAACGCTAGTGGTTTCCTTCCTGACTACACCGAAATTCCACACACCTTTTTCCCTCTCAGTGATCATAGGGTAACCATTGCAAGTGGAAATGTCACACCCCCAAATTTCGTGACTTGCAGCGAAATGAAGCATTCAGGGGCGTGACTGGTCATAGCACTAAAGTTGCAGTTATATTGAACGACCTAAAGTGTCGTTTAGAAAATACATCGTTTGATTATTTAAAAACATTCAGAGTTACAAAGCTAGGTCCCAAAAGGTGAAACAAGTTTTCAGAAAACAAGTTCATACAATTCAAATGATGGATAAGTGCATAAAATATAAAGTGAGACGCGTCGACTCCGCGACTCCATGATATGTCCTTATGCAAGCCAACATGCGATACCTCAATTACCTGAAAATACATAGCTAAAAATGGTCAACAAAAATGTTGGTGAGATCATAGGTTTATATAAATGAAATGTTGTACGGATACCACAAGTATAAAGTGTATGACAAAATGTCACATAAAAATATTACATTAGCTCTTAAGCTCATGACCCCAAAGCTAGACTGAAATAAATGCCCCAAAAAGGGAGTGCTTTGCCAAACACTCTGAATGTATGAAATGAAATGCGTTCGTTTGACCAGTTGGCGCTACCAACCCGAACGGAGGCGCCACCCTCAATAAATCTATCCACTTACCTTCACTTGCTCACAATTAACGGTCCATGATAAATAAAAGGGGACTTTAAATTGGCAATGATGTAACTTAAGCAAATTTAAATGAGTTTGTATACTTTGGTCCGCGTATAAAAATGGTGCAATGTATTCTCCCCCGAGAATTTAGAAATCAAATAATAAATTTAAAACGGGGCTATGAAAACTCACCTGATATGATATAGCAACAATGACAATGATGGATATGATGAAATAAAGCTTGGTCTCTAACCGCGACCTATTATGATTGATATGATCCAATGTAAGCAATGATACAATGCAACACATGCAAATACGTATGTTAATGATACCACTTGTAAATTTTGAAAATAACGTTTATCGACGAAAAATACACTTTTGACGTCTCGTTAAATTGATAAACCCTTTTCGTATAGATATGTTGAAACGGTACTCCACGATCCTCGTTTGTTGTTCTATCGGCAAAATATAATGTTTTCGTCGCAAATTAATATTTTCCTTAACTTGTGAAAATATGCCCAAAATGGCTTCGTAAAACTAGTCGCGAAATATTGTACGTTAAGTGTTAGTGATCAAACTTGACATTTTTGAAAACCTTGCAACAATGTCTAATTGTCGTGTTATTTAAATTTTGATCATGCGCGCCTCGTTCAATTAGAAAATTGGCTATCAAGGTTATGTTTCGCAAAAACACTAGTTTTTATACTTAAAACACTTTCTAATAGCGGGCTGTCAAAATAAACGTTGTACGTCGGGCTTGAAACGTGTATATCTCGGTCGTTATAAGCTCGTTTTCAACGTTCTTTATATCCACGAATTTGTATAATCATGAACTAACATAATCTCGGTAGGTCGGGTTGTCTAGATAACGTCTAACGCCTCGTTTTGTCCTTTGAATCTCGGCGATCAGCAACTAAATTTTCAGAATTTTAGTTTTCGTCGTCTAACGTTGAAAAATCATATCTCCTTCGTTATAAGTCGGTTTTTAGTGATTCAAGCGGCCACGGTTTCGTTTTTGAAAGAACTTTCTGAATATTGAGGCCAAAATAGTTCAATAGTTTATGAGTTTTCCAGACTTTGCATTTTTGGACAGAACCTTATTTACTTTGCTAAAAACTCATTTTCTTTGTTCTAAACTTGATCATACCACTTCAAATCAACTCCACAAGTTTGCAAATCCTACCATAAACCTTCTTAGGGTGTCATGGGGTCCTATACTTTTCTAACCTTGGTGGATTTCATGAGATCACTAGTGAAACTTATAGATCTAGTATTAAAGATAGTTTATGTGCAAAGTGGTATCTAAAACTTAAATATGTTGCATGATTAACTAGTATAACTTGAAAATACATAATCATATGAATCAAATGAAAGTATAAGATGATCAAAATATGTTCTTGAAACTTCCTTGAATATTTGATGGGTTTTGATGAGAAATGTGTAAGAAACTTTGAGATTAATCACAAAACCTTAACAAGGAAGGTAAATGGAGCTTGATTATGACTTTAACTTGGAAAATTTATGGATTTGTGGTGGTGTTCTTCCTTTGGCCGAATGGGGAAGATGAAGTGGGAGAGTTTATGTGTTAACTTTGCTAGTTGATTTTCATAAGTGAAGTGTTATGGAAATAAATGGCTAAAAATTCATTAAATGCAAGTGTACTAGTAATCAAGTGTATGGAGTATTAGGGGTGATTTAGGGGGGGGCGGCACATGGGGTTAATGGAAGAGGATTTGATGTTAATTAATGCGTTGGTCTCCCATTTATTTAAGTATTGGTAGTTTAGTGTATACATTGAGTGTTATTGGGTACCAAGTTAACTAGAAATGAATCATGACGAGGTGAAATAAAATACGACGAAGTTGTAAAAATTGTAAAATCATATTCCTTGCAAGAATCGGGTGTTAGAATGATTATTGGATTGAAACTTCGTAAACCGACGGAGTTATAAGCGTCAAACGAAAAATATAGCGATTGGTTTAAAAACACCGGGTAAAGTAATAATATAATCTATATATCATTATAACTAGTTTGAAAATGTAATAGGATCATAGTCGGGAGTATTGGGTATAACGTTAGTAGAAATGACTGAGTGGTAACGTTAATTAAACAATTAAGCATACGTTAATGAAAATCACACAAACCCGTGCATGAACTGAAATGATAATGATGTTACTGATGATATGCAGATTACTCTAGCCTGTATGATGTGTCCTTACTGATGATGCATGAATACGCAGCTAAACCTTACTGGTTACGCGAATTTAAATATCCGTAAACCTAGTTTACGAAATGATAAATAATGCCCATGAATAGTGACTTCCCTCCGGGAATGAATAGTGTTTCATGAATAGTAAATTTTTTTGATGACTTCTCAAAGTCTCAAACTGACTTCAAAAATGATGAATAGTGAAATGATGAATAGTAACATGTGAATAGTAATTTCCGAGATGAATAGTGAAATTTGAAGCTTGGAAAAAGAACCTGAAATTACGAATTATGACAGTCTTCCACCCTAAAAGGAATTTAGTCCCTGAATTCAGTTGATGTTGGTCTCTGGAGTGGACTTGGTGAAGAGATGTGGGTATTTGAGTCGCACCTGGTCTTCCCGTTCTCAAGTAAACTCGGGACTTCCTCGAGAATTCCAGCGAGTTTTCACGATGTAAATTCGACTTTGCTTCAACTGTTTGACCTCTCGGTCCATGATTTCTGCTGGTTCTTCCACAAAGTTAAGCTTATCATCGATCTGAATTTCTTCTAATGGAATGAAATGAAATATGCTATAAGTGATTTATTTGGAAGGCACTCCTTGATGTTTGAAATATGAAATGGGTGGTGTATGTTGCTGGGCTCCGACGGAAGCTCAAGTCTGTGTACCAGTCGGCCGATTCTAATTAGAATCTTAAATGGTCCAATATACCTAGGGTTCACTTTCCCGTGTTCCCAAAATTGCATCACGCCTATCCAAGGCAAGGCTTTCAACCTAGCTTATTCTCTAACTACAATCCCAATGGTTTACTGCTTAGGGATACCTAGTCCCAATGATTTTGCATCCTAACTGACCTAACTTTTCTATTGTTCTCTTGTTACTTGTAACTGATTCTTGACTTGTACCATTTCCTCTGTTGTTTCACAATTGCGTTCTAGACCAGTGAAATTGACCTTCCGATTTTGGTCTGTCACTATGTAATTGGTACTTCGACCATAGTGGGCCTTAAAAGGTGCAGTCTACGTGTTCGTGTGATAACTATTGTTGTAAAAGAACTCAATCAATGGAAAATGGTTAGCCCAACCATTTCCAAAGTCAATCACACATGCCTTGAGCATGTCTTCCAATGTCTGAATCGTTCTCTTGCTCTGACCATCGGTCTGAGGATGATAGGCAGTGCTCATGTCTAATTTGGTTCCAAATGAATCTTGAAATGATTGCCAAGAGTTTGAAGTAAGGCGACTGTCTCTGTCGGAAATGATGGAAATTTGTGCTTCGTGCCTCGAGACTATTTCCTTGACATAGAGTCTGGTAAGCTAATACATAGTATAAGTCTCTCCGATTTGAATGAAATGGGCCGATTTGGTGAGACGATCGACGATTACCCAAATAGCGTCGAACCCGCCTGTTGTTTTGGGAAGTTTGGTGACAAGATCCATTGTGATGCATTCCTATTTCCATTGGGGAATCTCTGGTTGCTGAAGTAATCCTGATGGTTTTTGGTACTCGGCTTTTACTTTAGCACAAGTAAGACACTTGCTAACATACGTAGCTATTTCTGCTTTCATATTCGGTCACCAATAAAGTCTCTTAAGATCCTGATATATCTTATCAGAACCTGGGTGAATGGAGTACTTCGACTTGTGCAATCCGAGCATAATACTCCGTCTGACCTCTTTACTAAACCATTTGCATCCTTTGGCATACCATGGGGTTTTTCATTTTGTCGGTTTTCCTCCTTGAGTGCCTCAACTTGAGCCTCGAGGATTCGTGACGGTAAAGGTGATATGATTGTCATTCCCAATGATCTGACTCTCAAAGGCTTGAGTCTTTCTTTCCAGCTAAGAGCATATGCCACAACATTAGCTTTCTTAATTGCCCATTGGTCTGAAGATGGTAGAGCGCGTGTATATCTGATTGGAAAGAAAATATCTTAAGGGGATTGTCAGAAGTTTGAGGTGCATCGTCTATCCTTTATTAAAAGCCTTTGAAATTTGAACAACGTGTCTCGTGACTACTCCTACAATGGTAGGTTCGTCGGAAGTGGGTTATCGAAGAACAAAGCTACGGTAACGGTTTCTGATTCCTTGTGTCCTGCTATAACTGATGTCAAGATATGAGCCTCTCTTCACCTAAGATGCTTGGTCCTTATTGCTAGAATTTGCGCTATTTAATAGTTTTTCCCTAGATTTCCTTTGTCAAAAGTTTCCCATGCTATTGTTTGTCAATCACAAGCTCCTAATTGTATGAAGTGTCATAGTATGGTGGTTGGTTTTCAAAATTTGACTCGATATGGAGCGTTTTGATTGAAATCTTCCCCTGAACAATTTATTTACGAGTTTGGATAATTTCAGTGGTTATGCAAGATTGGACTTTTTTCAAATACGACCCAAGATTTTATGGATAGGTTTTTGACATGATGTGGATAGGAATGTTTTAGCAAAGTTTGGTGTTATACTTTTCTTAGTGCTCAGTAGTTTTGTTAAAGGCTGACCATAAAGGATTTATTTGTCAAGACAGACACATCAGATAATTACTTTCCTACAAGGTATATGAGTTGTATAAACGCTCTTTAAAGAAAATTCCTTTGAATTGGAAGCGTCAAACAGGATAAAATAGTCGGGTAGGTATATCTGCCTGAATGTTTAAATGTCTAGCATTTCGTTTCTGGGGTTGAATAATGCCTATAGGTTAATCTTGGGTAAGACTTGTAGGTATGCATATCCAATCTTACTTGATCCTTTCTAAACTAGATCATGACTTAGGTCCGTTGTCCTACTTTGTCTAACTAGTACTTCTGAATTGATAGAATTTAGTGACTATGCCAGAGATAGTGATTTGGATTGCCTCGTGAGATATTATGGTTTTCGTTGCGATACGAATCAACTTGCTATATATTTCTAGTCCTTGTTTGTGGTTCCGAAACACTTTCGTTGTTTTCTTATGTCGTGAAATTCTCCTCGTAGGTAGAAAATCTTTCCTAGAAAAGTCAATGGTGAAAATCCAACTTAATGGTTAAGTGAGCAACCAGTGGTGTAGGTATCTAGAGAGGGTCTGTCAAAAGTGATGTTTATGAAGAATTTACTTGTTTACAAAGCTTTTGAATGAAAATTGTTATTATGGACTTTTGAAAAGATGATTGTTTCCTTCATGGCATAATCCTCCCTGAATTAGACATAGGTGATCAGGCTATATATAATTGAGGGTAAATAATGCGATGCTCGATTTGGTCAAAATAGCCTTGTGTTTCTCAAAAGTTTTAGATGGTGCTCAACGTGTTATTTGGTAAAATGATAGTAAATAGTTGGTAGGATGGCAGAAAGCCAATTTATAAGGCGGTAGTAACATAACTTGCTTTAAAAATGTTGTGAAATAACTCCCTGAGATGATAGTAAAATAGCTTAAGGTAAGGTTATGTGAAACAATCTTAATAAGTAGTATTAAAATATCTTGTAACTAAATCTGTTGAATGGGTATGGGACGTGTGGAACATCTTGTGGAATGGCAATAGTATTTAGTCAGAGGCGAAATTTGCCTAACTCCTACTAGGATAGTGGCATGTTGCTGTGAAATGGTTGAAAATCGTACAATCGGAGTAGGAAATGAAATAAACGAAGATTGTGCTCACGGTGGTGATGCTAAAAGATAGGGATTACATTAGATAGAAAAGTACATAGTACAACGAGGTTACAAGAGAGTATTTAAGATAGACTACTTAAAGAAATACAACACCAGAGAGTTTAGGCTTTCGTTTTCTTGTTCTTAAGCTTCGGGCAGTCCTTCCTGAAGTGCCCTATGTTCCCACATCCAAAGCAACTCCCCGGGATCCTCTGATTTGCGGGATTCCTACAGTCCTTGGTTTGGTGGCCACGCTTCTTGCACAGCCCACACGGTTCACTGCAATGACCTAGGTGATGGAGATTGCATGCGTTGCAGTAAGGTAAATTCCCAGCATAACTTTTCTTGGTGCGTGGTTCTGCAGTATAGGCCTTAGCAACTTCTTGCTTTTTAGGTGGTTGTGGTGTAGCATTGTCACCATGGTTGTTGTCCCACTTTCTCTTGTTGTTGTTGTTGTTCCATTTTTATTTGTTGTCCATATTGTTTCCTACGGCCTGGGTGTGAGCTATGTGTTCCTTTGCCTCGATCGCCATATGGATAGCTTTAAGCATGGTATCTGGTTCTAATGAGGCGACCATCATGCGAATTTCAGGGGAGAGTCCCCTGATATACGTCTCAAGTTTCTTGCTTTCCGGTTCATCCATTGCTGGGCCTAGTCGTGCCAATTCGTAAAAATGAGTAGTGTACTTGGCAACATCATCTCCTACCATGGTAAAGTTGAGGATTTCCTGTTTCATTGCTTGTAGTTCGCTTCTTGAACAATATTATGAAGTCATCATCCTTCTTAATTTCTCCCAAGAGATTGAGTAAGCAGCGTCGACCCCTACTATCTGAACATGTTTAGTCCACCATTCCTGGGCATGATCCCGGAAAGTGCAAGTGGTGAACTTGAACTTGTCTTCCTTACGGCAGTCGCCACACCGAAATATCGTTTCTACTTCTTCGAACCATTTGTAAACTTCCTTCACTCCTTCAGTTCCGCTAAAGGTGTGGGGGTTGCAATCCATAAATTCCTCATGGGTAAGATTTTTGACGAAGGATGTGGCTTGTGTCATGTCTGGAGTGGCTTGCTTTAACCTAACTTCTTCACAATCATAAAAGACCATGAGAATTGATAAGTAGTAAAGATCATCATACTCACAAATACACAATCATGACATGTATAAATGGAGTGAGATCACAACAAGGTGCAATTACGAAATGTCATAACACACATGGATGTATAAAATGAAAATTTCGGCCTACATGGACCGATATCATAGATAGCACAACCATATCCATACAGTAGAGTCAATACTTGGTGATTTCGTGGTACAACAATCGAAATACTACAAGCTTCATTGAACTATGCTACTCATCCCATGGCTGGGATAATAGTAAAAGCTAGTAACGATATAAGTCTAGTCTAGGGATTCCCTAGTGTTCCTCTGAGTGAATCCAGGGTTGTGGCATCTTGGGGTCGGGATGAGTCCTGATGTGGGGTCTGGAGTTGTGTATCAAACATGTCTGAGATAGTGTAGATTCCAAACCATTCTTGAGGAATCTGCTGATGTTCCTGTTGAGTCGGTGATCTTGGTATTATCCACAAGGTGTCATCTAATTCCTGATATGTGGGAATGGAAAGGGGAATGACAATGGTGGTGGTGGGAAGGCGGGGGCAGTTCCCTGAATCTCAAGAGTTTCGGTGTTATATCTGGTAGTATCTCCTAAGTACGGCTCAGGTAGTGCTAATACCTCCAATAGGTGGAAATTATCATTCAATAATGGTGAGTGTGGTGATGTAGGTGTATGAGTGGATGAAAAAGTGTCCTCGATATCCAAGTCTGCTAGAATGATAGTAGGGTGGTTGGGTGAAGACATCTGTGTGACAACCGATGTGAAATAAAAGTAAATAACTCCTCACATTAAGCGAGTTATGATGAAATGATGTATGTATGAAACCGCATGTATAGTGAATATGCACTTATGATGAAATGGTGAGATGCTATGATGATGTAGTTATAGACTAGGGTCAATGATACAACCTAGTTCGCTATAACCTTTGCTCTAATGCCAATCTGTCACACCCCCAAATTTCGTGACTTGCAGCGGAATGAAGTATTCAGGGGCGCGACTGGTCATAGCACCAAAGTTGCAGTTATATTGAACGACCTAAAGTGTCATTTAGAAAATACATCGTTTGATTATTTAAAAACATCCAGAGTTACAAAGCTAGGTCCCAAAAGGTGAAACAAGTTTTCAGAAAACAAGTTCATACAATTCAAACGATGGATAAGCGCATAAAATATAAAGTGAGACGCATCGACTCCGCGACTATATGATATGTCCTTATGCAAGCCAACATGCGATACCTCAATTACCTGAAGATACATTGCTAAAAATGGTCAACAAAAATGTTGGTGAGATCATAGGTTTATGTAAATGAAATGTTGTACGGATACCACAAGTATAAAGTGTATGACAAAATGTTGCATAAAAATATTACATTAGCTCTTAAGCTCATGACCCCGAAGCTAGACTGAAATAAATGCCCCAAAAAGGGAGTGCTTTGCCAAACACTCTGAATGTATGAAATGAAATGCGTTCGTTTGACCAGTTGGCGCTACCAACCCGAACGGAGGCGTCACCCTCAATAGATCTATCCACTCACCTTCGCTTGCTCACAATTAACGGTCCAAGATAAATAAAAGGGGACTTTAAATTGGCAATGATGTAAATTAAGCAATGTAAATGAGTTTGTATACTTTGGTCCGCATATAAAAATGGTGCAATGTATTCTCCCCCGAGAATTTAGAAATCAAATAATAAATTTAAAACGGGGCTATGAAAACTCACCTGATATGATATAGCAACAATGACAATGATGGATATGATGAAATAAAGCTCGGTCTCTAACCACGACCTATTATGATTGATATGATCCAATGTAAGGAATGATACAATGCAACACATGCAAATACGTATGTTAACAATACCACTTGTAAATTTTGAAAATAACGTTTATCCACGAAAAATACACTTTTGACGTCTCGTTAAATTGATAAACCCTTTTTGTATAGATAGTTTGAAACGGTACTCCACGATCCTCGTTTGGTGTTCTATCGGCAAAATATAATGTTTTCGTCGCAAATTAATATTTTCCTTAACTTGTGAAAATATGCCCAATATGGCTTCGTGAAACTAGTCGCGAAATATTGTACGCTGGTGATGGATAATATTCGACTCTTGTGAAACACATAAGTTTTAGACGGTTTTGAAAGCTTCCACTTATAGAACCACTTAGGCATATCTGGCCAGTGATAGATACCGAGAACGTCATCGTCGTTATATTCTGCAACTTCTTTGAGGAATAATTTGTCCCTGTGTTCTTCAAAACCATCTATCACGTAGGAAGCTGCTGGACACTTAGTGAGGGATGTAGCATACCGCTTTTCAGGGTCCGTATTACCATAGATCAGATACTCCAAGTCCTTATTAAAGAAGTACTTCTTGGGTATCTGTAGGTTGTGAGAGGGTCCGATAAGAGGTAAGGGTTTTGTTAGTAGCATTGGAGGAATCCTCAATCCTCGTTTGGTTGTGTTAGTAGCATGTATCCTGATAGTTGTGAGAGTGTGATCCATGCTTTTCGTGTGATAGTTCTCGCTTGGGCGTCTGTCTATCTCAGGATGCTTTTCCATGAAATAGGAGATGATCAGCTTGGTGAAGCGAGGGAATGGAACTTTTTAGGCTTTCTTCTTTGCAAATTGTTCGGCTTGATAAATCATATCGGTCCAGATGTATTGAGCAAAGTCCACGTGGTGCAGATTAATTACACCGTGAAAGAACTTGAGGTGTTCAAGTCTAGGGTGTTCTAATCCTATTTCTTTGCCAGTTATGCAGTGACTGATGATGGTGAATAGTGTCAACGAAGGTTGTGGAATGTATTTTCTGTCGACCTTAGAGCTAGAGGTGAGGTCCTCACTGTCTTCATCATAGTAAGCATTTGCCATGAAGCTTTGCTCCTTTTCAGTGAGAGTGCCTCCACGTTCATCCTTGAGGGCTAGAAGTAGAGCTTCCTTACGATATGTACTCCCCCTGGTTCTTGGCTTGGGGCATGCATTGGCTACGTGACCCTTTCCCCCGCAGTTGTAGCATTTGATCCTGCTGTTTCCAATCCCAGAATTCCCTGTGTTAACAACTTGTGCCATGTTACTTCCAGTGGAATTGAACCTCTGTCCACCTGAATTACCCATGTAGCTATCCGATCCAGATCTCCCTGAAGCTCGGTTTTGTACCTGAACTCGGCCATCCTGAACAACTGCCTGATTTTTGGTGTTGGAAGAAGACCTTAGACGGTTGTTGGATTTGTTTGAGAACTTTCTGAAAGCTTTGGCAATCAAAACAAATCCTTCTTTCAGTGATTTGAAAGCGTCGTCGTCATCACTGTTAGCATCGGTATTTTCATATGGAACTATTTGTTGTGATGAACCTCTGTATGGAACGAGTTGATTAGATGTGGTTTGAGAGGGAGGATTTGTCGGATGTTGTGGTTGGGGAAAACTTTGACCTGGTGGTGGTTGGACAAAACTCTGTGGTGGTTGTGGAGCAAAATGAGACTGAGCCATCAGGTGTAAGTGAGTTTGGAGTTGGTGATGGCGTGAATCCTCCACGTGCTGTTCTATCCTTGTCAACTTCATATTGGTGTTGTTTAAGGTAATCATACAATAACCCATAAGAAACGTCGTTTATCTTTTTAGCTTGTCGAACAAACGTCACGTACTTTTGCCAATCTGGTCCGAGACACCCCAAAAACTTAGAGTTTACTGCAATCCTGGGTAGTTTAATATTGTGACGATCCAAGTCGTTGACGATATTTGTGAACCTGTGGTAGTATGACTCCAACGATTCCCCTTGTTCAATCATGAAATTGGTATATTCCATGTATAGTTTAGATTCCATGTCCTCCTGATTTAACTCATTACCTTCCATAAGAAGGTGTACATGTTCCCACATATCCTTTGCTGTCTTTTGTGCATCTATGCTTCGGAAGATAGGATTAGGAATTCCTTGAAGTATATAAGGCATTGCCAATTCATTAGCTTCTTGTTGTTGGACTTGTTCTGTTGTGAGTTGAGCAACATGAGTGGGAATTGTAGTTGCTGCTCTTGGAGGAGTTGCATCGGCATCACCTGGAACCGTGGTTGTATGTGCTGGGTAAGGTCCTTCAATAATGACCTTTTTCATGTACTTACCATGGGGTTTCTTCTGCTCGATAAATCGAAGGAAATGACTCGACCACTGCACGTAATTACCCAGAGTAAGCATTGGTGGTGTATCTAAAGATCCGGCCTCGTGTCGGGATTGTTGACTGCTTATAGCATCGCACATCTTGTCAAACCAGTGAGGTTGTTTTGGTGGAAGTTGATAAGTCGGCATTGGCTGTTGTGGAACTTGTTGAGGAGCTGGTTGTTGAGGGAAAAACAGGTGTTTTTGTGTGAACGCTTCTTGTTGTTGGTACTGTGGTTGAGGATAATATGGTTGAGGATATTGTTGTTGTTGTGGTTGTTGCTGTTGATACTGTTGTTACTGATTTTGAAAGTAGTTAAAGTATGGTGGTTGAGACATTTTTGTTGTAACCTGTGGATGTTTGATCGTTTCAAGGAAATAGGATTTGTGTTCGTATGTGCACAATTTGTTTCCTAACTCAGAAATAATTTCTGTAGTTGCTCGGTAACTGCCTTACTCGGAAGAATTACAATAACCTTGGAAGATAAAACGTTTCCTTACTCGGAAAACTTTAGAATGTTCCTTGCTCGAAAATTTGAGAAAAATTCCTAACTCGGAAGATTTAAGACCTTTCCTAACTCGGAAGATATGTAAATGTTCCTAACTCGGAATTTTTGAAATTTTCTTAACTTGGAAGATTCACAATTTTCCTCACTCGGAAATGTTAAATCTTACTGAAAATAGCGCTTCTTCCAAACTCGAAAACTTACTTTACTCGACAATTCCTTAACTCGACAATTCCTAACTCGGAAAAGTTGAGTCTTAGAATTTTTTTTAACTCGGGACAATTTCCTAGCTCGGAAATTTTATGATAATTCGGGACTTTGTTGGAAAATATTCCTAACTCGGAAAGTTTCCAGTTTTTCCTAACTCGGAAAAATGGCAATCACTCGGGACTTGTTGAAAATTTTTCCTAACTCGGAAATTTTTCAATTTTCCTAACTCGAAAAATTCAGTAACTCGGGACTTGTTGAAAAATTTTCCTAACTCGGAAAAATTTTGGTTACTCGAGACTTGTTGAAAAATTTCCTAACTCGAAAAATTTTTGGATGAACAGTAACGAATCACACAAAAATTTTCTAAATCCTTGTTTAGCTCTGATGCCACTTGTTAGGTCTTGTTATTATCACACAAGGTTACTAGGAAGATTTAGAGAGAGAGAGAGAGAGAAAGAGAGTTGTAGGTTAAATCACAAGTAATATAGAAAATGAATAATGCATTAATGAACAACCCTTCCCTTTCAATGGGAGGGGTATTTATAGAGTACAAAGAGTAATGGGCTTGGCCCTAAATAAGAAAACAATAAAATGGGGCGCAGCCCATGAATGAAAATAAAGACTAGGCCTCGGCCCATGGGCCTTCTACATAGGCCGTAGCTAAAAACTAACCTAAAGGCCTAAGCAACCTATTACACAATATGATCGATACTTCAATTATCTAATACGAGTTACCAACAGATAAGACACCTAAAGACAAACTTTGTCTCACTTCTTTGGACGATAACTCAACTCTATGGCATTGACGCTTAGGTCATGCCAATATGAGGTTAATTCAATCCTTATCATCTAAGGAACTCGTTAGGAACCTACCCAAGTTGAAATATGACCAACACTTTTGTGATGCTTGCCAAATTGAGAAACAAGTTCATAATAGCCATAAGGCTAAAAACATGGTATCTACAACTAGATGTCTAGAATTGTTACATATGGATTTGTTTGGTCCATCTGCTATACAAAGTTATGGAGGAAACTTTTATACTTTGGTAATAGTAGATGATTACTCTAGGTACACATGGACTAAATTTTTGAAAACTAAAAATGAGGCATTTGATAAGTTTGAAATTTTGAGTAAAATAATTCAAAATCAAATAGGAAATCCAATTCGGAGCTTTTTGTGATGCTAATGGCATAACACATAATTTCTCGGCTCCTCAAACTCCTCAATCTAATGGTTTAGTTGAACGCTAAAATAGGACAATTCAAGAAATGAGTAGAACTATGTTAAATGAACAAAACATACCTCAAAATTTTGGTGTCACGCCGTAGATACTTCCACATACATCTTAAATAGAGTTTTAATTAGACC
This sequence comes from Artemisia tridentata subsp. tridentata, assembly GCA_021014915.2. Lineage (NCBI taxonomy): Eukaryota > Viridiplantae > Streptophyta > Magnoliopsida > Asterales > Asteraceae > Artemisia > Artemisia tridentata. The sequence goes on along the minus strand of CP139505.1, from coordinate 291,487,769 downwards.
ATTCTTGAAAAAGACTCCATATGAGTTATTTAGAGGCAAAAGCCTACGATAGGATATTTTAGAGTTTTTGGAAGCAAGTGCTTCATTTTAAACACAAAGGATTATCTCACCAAGTTCGACCCAAAGTCGTATGAAGGTATGTTCCTTGGGTATTCTCGTAATAGTAAAGCCTATATAATTTTGAACAAAGAAACCTCAAGAGTCGAGGAATCATTGAACGTAACACTCGATGAAAGTCCACCTCCCTCTAAGACATCACCTTTGGTAGATGATGACTTAGTTGAAAGTCAAATGGTTGAAAATCAAGAAAACATAGAAAATGACAAAGAAGATGTACAGGTTAAAGGAGAAATAGTCAACATCAAAGAATCCAAAAGTCATCCATTAGACAACGTCATAGGAAAAATTAACGAAAGAACCTTAAGGTCAAAAGCCTAAAATGAAAGTAATTTCTTTTGTTTTGTTTCAACTATTGAACCTAAAAATGTTAATGAATCCATAAAAGATAAATCTTGGGTCATTGCGATGCAAGAGGAATTAAATCAATTTGTTAGGAATAACGTTTGGACATTAGTCCCACAACCTAAAAATCAAAGCATAATAGGTACAAAATGGGTTTTTAGAAACAAAATGGATGAAAATGGCGTAGTATCTAGAAATAAAGCTAGGCTAGTAGCACAAGGCTACAATCAACAAGAAGGTATAGATTTCAATGAAACATTTGCACCCGTCGCTAGACTTGAGTCAATTAGGATACTACTTGCATATGCATGTGCACATGACTTTAAACTATTTCAAATGGATGTCAAAAGCGCATTTCTAAATGGTTTTATAAATGAGGAAGTGTACGTAGCACAACCTCCCGGCTTTGCCAATTTTGAAAAACCAAATCATGTCTACAAACTTAAGAAAGCTTTATACGGACTTAAGCAAGCACCAAAAGCTTGGTATGATCGACTTAAGACTTTCCTAGTTGACCATAAGTATACCTGGGCCTAGTAGACAATACTCTTTTCACCAAGAAAAAGGGATCACATATTATCATAGTCCAGATATATGTGGATGACATTATATTCAGTTCAACTTGTCAAGAGTTATGCGATAAATTTTTGAAAATCATGCATAATGAGTTTGAAATGAGTATGATGGGGGAACTAAACTTTTTCTTAGGTCTCCAAATAAAACAATTAGAAGATGGGATATTCTTCAACCAATCTAAGTATATCAAGGATATGCTTAAGAAATTTGGTCTTGAAGATTCCAAACCCATGAAAACACCAATGTCTTCCGAAACCAAACTCACCAAGGATGACGAAAGTGAATCCGTAGATAGCACTAAATATAGAGGGATGATTGGTAGTTTACTCTATCTAATTGCTAGTAGACCGGACATTATGTTTAGTGTTTGTCTATGTGCACGCTTTCAAGAAGACCCCAAAATATCCCATCTTGAAGCCGTTAAACGGATCTTTAGGTATATTAAAGGCACTACACATTTAAGATTATGGTATCCCAAAGGAACGGGTGTAGAAACCATAGTGTATGCCGACTCAGACCATGCCGATGATTATGTCGATAGGAAAAGTACAAGTGGTATTTGTACTTTTGTAGGACATTGTCTCACCTCATGGTTTATTAAGAAACAAACAGTCCTTGCAATATCAACAACCGAAGCAGAGTACGTATCTGCAGGAAAGGCATGTCAACAAGCACTACGGATGAAACAAGCCCTCATCGACTATGGAATTGAACTCAACGACATTCCCATTCTTTGCGACAACAAAGGAGTTATCAATCTCAGCAAAAATCTAGTCCAACAAGTTAGAACCAAACACATAGAAATACGTCATCACTTCCTACGTGACAATGTTCAGAAGGGAAACATCTCAATTGAGAAAGTATCCTCAGAGAACAACATTGCCGACATCCTCAGAAAACCTCTTAAGAGAGAACTTTTCAACTATCTTAGACTAGGTTTAGGATTAATGGAACCTAGTGAGTAGATAAAACATTAGCTCGAACCTTAGAATAACTTAACACGGCAATAACCAAATTGTGAGTTCTGATCCTGCGGATCCAAACGAAAACAAGGGTGGATCCCTTGTTTTGGATCCGCCAGATCCGTGGCTCACTAAGTCAGTTTTTAGTTTATTAAAACAAACACCCTTCACTGTACATCACATTCCCCAAAAACATACATCCCACTAAAATTCGATCCCTATCACACAAAACTCAGAAATTAGGTCATATTCCACCACCAATCTGTGCTTAAATCATCTCTGTAAGTATCCTAATCATAATATAATTCCTAATTTGAGTCTAGGATTTCTATTTGTTGCACAAAATCAAAACTTGGGGTTTATGCATTTTTCTCATAAAATCATGAAGCATGTTCAATTAAATTACATAACAAATCATGTTGTCACTAGTTAGGAATCGGATATCATAATGCATTATCATAATTCATCAAACACCCCATGAGAAATGTTTATAAAAATCTTCTCACGACTAGGAAAAACGATTTTCAATCATTTTTCATACAAATACAAAAACGTTATTTTTTACATTACATGCATAATGTCTCTTGAATGCTAAAGAGAATACATAACTAATATGTATTGTCGGGTACATTCAAACGTAGCTACATTGAATTAGGAGCGTTTGGGTTATCTCACATTTTCATTATAAAACTTGCATAAATAAATTTTCATGCATCAAAAGGAGTCGAGATAACCACACCTCCACATTGTCCCCATATAGGCACATACTAGAAATTAATATACGTATTTTTGATAGTTTTAACTAAATTATGAAATTTTGTGTCTAGGACAATCATGCCTCCCGCAACAAATTATGACCATAAGGATACCATCAAATACCTACCTCAACACCACAAAATCAAAGGTCTCACCGAAGATCAAGTCAAAATCTTTAAGGCATTAGAAAAACATTATGTTCACGAGGGTAGAACTGTAGACTCATCATTTTTAGAAGAAACCAATCTCCGTGAGCATTTAGCCTCTATCCAATTTGATAGTCTTCTTGACATAGATGAACCCATCATTCCTAGGTTTGTACTTGAATTTTATGCTTCCTTAAGTCTTAGCTCAGATGACTTTGGATTTATGAGCATCCATTTCAAAGTAAACCAAAACCAATTCACTTTTCCTTTAAATCAATTCGGAGAAGTTTTAGGTATTCCACGTCAAGGAACTTGCTTTTATTCGGATAAATGGCCATTTTCCATCTTATAGTCCAACCTTGGTCGTATTCATCCATATGACACACCCCCCACTTCCAAAGAAATCATCCGTGAACATCTCTTCAATCCTAGAAACAACCCAACTAGGACAAACCGAGGTAAACAAGTCAACCGAGATCCATTAGCCATGGAACTTAATAAACTTAAGCCTGAATTTAAGAAGCTAGAAGAATTTTTGAGGGCAAACGTCATTAGCACCATAGGAAATAGGGACCATGTTAATGCAAGCCTCTGTTATATGATGTATTGTGTGTCCACCCACCAACAATTCAACTTAGCCTACTATATCGCCAAAAGAATGGCAGATATTCAAGTCCTAGGTACCACCGCCATGCCGTATGGGATGCTTCTTACCCGTCTGTTTAAGGCTTCTGCACCTATTCCTCGAAACACTAGTGGTTTCCTTCCTGACTACACCAAGATTCCACACACCTTTGTTCCTCTTAGTGATCATAGGGTTGTCGTAGCAAGAGAAAAACGTGCTCATCCTCCTACCTCATCATCATCATCATCGGCTAGTGGCGAAGACGGGTTACCCAACTCTAGAATTCCTCTACCTGAATACTTGAGTCAACTTCCTTCCATTGGCAATGAATCTGAGGAGCATCGACAAACAAGGGGAATGATGAAGAATCTTAGTCGTTGCATCATGAAGCTTCACAAGAAGTAAGGATTATGGAGTGTTTGGCACAAGATATTTTAAAACAATGATGTGATAAACTTGTGTGTGTCTTAGGATATTTTGTTGGTATTTGAATTTTATGTGAACTAACATAATGTTTCAGGGTGATAACACTTGTTGTTATCAATTTTTCATGCTTAAGCCATCGTTTGGTTTAACCTCCTGTGATGGTAAGTTATTATCATCAGATTAATCTATGTGCAAACGTGTATTAGAACCTATGTTTTTAGTCTTATTCAATCACATATTAGTAGTTAGATATGTTTTAGGAGGATTTTCGGGATTTGAACAAGTAACGCAAAATATGACAAATGTTCTGTTTAAATTGATGCTTTTGTATGGCGGATATGGCAGATCCCATATTTTGGATCCGCTTGTTGTATTCTTTGGCTCCGCCAGTCCTGAAACTGCGGATTCCGCGGAACCAACATTTTGGTTCCGCCTTTGTTGTCGATTGGATCCGTCAGTTCCTACAGTAACTTTTTCAAAAAATTCCCGACTAATCTTGATTCTTAGATAAGTAATTTTAGTTTTTAGGATCCTTTTACTGATCATTAGGATCGTTAGAATGATTTAGAAACACTTAGTACCTTAAGAAATAGATTTCCCACCAAAATTTGAATATTCAAATTTTTGTCCAAGTTACCTTTCTCTAACACATAAGGATCCCTTTCATTGGTTCCTTGGAATCCGTGAATCAATCACACTACATGCTTTTGAGTCATCTTCTGCATATGTTCATGGCAACTCCATTCCTATAGATTGACTTTCATAAAATGACAGACAACTTTATCTTGCTCCAAGTTTTTGGGAACCAACATCTCTTTAAACATCAAATCCAAACACCAATTTCCATACACCTTAGGGGCTATAAATTAGAAACTTTAGATAGCCATAATACATACCTTCATCATCATCTTTAGGCATTAATCCTACATTCATAAACAACCTTCTCACAATACACAAATCAAACAACTCCTACATGTCCAGACCACACAGAAGGACAGCTAGAATTAGTGTCAGACCATACTGGTTCATCAATCCAATCTCTAATGTGAACTTCCTTAATATATCCACTACTACTACAACACCCATCATACCTCCTGTGGTTAACATACCTTCACCCATTTCAACTCAACCCTCAAGATCATCATCACATATCATAATTCCACTAAGTACCACACCATCACCTACATCAAGATCACCGTCACCTACCATAACACCAATAGGTAATACACCATCACCTACTCCATCTCAACCAAGATCACTATCACCTACAACAACACCAGTAGCTTCCTCACCACCACCCACATCATCTCAAGTAAGAAAATCATCATCACCTCCACAATCACCCAACTTGCAACCCCATGATTTACTTACCACACTCCAAACCATTGATGAATCATTGTGGCTCAATCAACCAAACACTCAAGGCAATGAGGAACTTGAATCAAACATAATGGACTCTAACTTACATGATACTAAGAACTTAGAATCGATTTGGCTTGCCTCCATCATATCTTTATCAAACCCAACAATCCTTCGCAATAGGCATTTTTAGTCCCTTCCTAGTTTCCTTCTATAGGAACTTTTAGAAATTTTTAGGATTTGTTTTGGTTGTTTTCTTTTTATGTTATAATATCATGTTTTGTGACCTTTGTCACAAACAAATTTTCAATGAATGGATGTTATGTCTTTATGCTTGTAGGTGATCACTCTTTGGCATAATATCTTGTTTTGCATGATTTACTAACATTCTTATATGATTGTTTTGAGTTCTCATTATGATTAGACCACTTATACTTAGGAGCATTTTTTTATAAGACACTTATTTTGACTTTTTAAAGTCAAATGGGTTAAACTATCATGTTTGGTTGACCTATACATATGCATTTTGCTACTTGGTTGGATTGATTCACAACTAACCTTTGTTTTGTAGCTTTTCTCAACTTTGATTCATATACGTTGGTACCCTAGCAACGGGGAGTATAGATCAAGGGGGAGTATATTACATACTAACTCATTATTTTAGCATTTCTCATCCTTGAAACGTATACATTGTTACCCTAGCAATGGGGAGTATACATCGAGGGGGAGCATATCATATTCTAACCATTTGTTTTGTAGGATTATGCATCTTAACCTTGGCACTCCAATTAGGGGGAGTATTATCCAAGGGGGAGCTTTTAAAGTTCTCAAAATCATTGAAACAATCTTGATACTCCAATTTAGGGGGAGTAATAACCAAGAATTGTTCACCACATTCCGCTACGTATATCTTCTTTTTGTTTCGAAAAAAAGGGTGAGATAGGATTAAGTTTCATACATAGTTTCATACATACTGTTAACATCACAGTACATGTTTTTATACTTAAAATTGTTTCCAAAACTTGCATAAAACCAACTTAATCTATATTTTTAAAAGACTCATACTTTATTTATTTCATTGCTTAAAAATACACTTTATGTTTTTTCATCAACAAAAAGGGGGAGATTGTTAATACAAATATCGTCATAAAAACATTATTTATATTTTATGATCTTTGCTTAATTTTGTTAATGACAATTACAAAGTTTATCTTTAAGCAAAGCATAAATATAAGATTAAGTCTTTTACATTTATAGTGATAAGTCATTTAAAAGACATTTACACATTACAAGATTACTAGGAATAACATTATATACATTTACATTTTTATTTCTTAAATTAGAAATATTTAGGATGACATCATGGCATGCATCATGAACATAATCTTAGAAAGATTTGTGAGATATCTTGTATAGATCTTCAAACTAAAGAGTTGACATTTGAAGATATAGAAAGGTTGTGCAAGATATGGAAAGATTTGAGAATCTCTTAGCTGTCCTGCACTGGCGGATCCAAACCAGTACAAGGGCGGATCCAATTTAAGGGATCCACCAAATCCGCCAACTGTTTTATCAGTTTGCCTATAAATAGCAAGCTGATCATTCATGCACATTCATCACTTACATAGCATAAGTTATACATTCATTCATTTATACATTACTAACTATATCATTCATTCATTCTTAGTGATCTTCCTTTTTGTAGCAAAAGAGATCAAGCATCAACAAGCTTCAACACTGTGTTGCAAGCTTTGATTAGATTAGTTACTGTGTGATCTTGTAGTATTCACACATCATTGTTCATACCATTTATTCAGTAGTGATCGGTTAGTGTTTTATTCCTCAAAACACATAGAGTGACGGGAGTGGTTGTACCCTTGTTAAAGAACCAACGGGAGTGGCTGTACCCTTGTAAAGAACCCAGTGTTTAGCTTAGTACCGGATAAAGTGTAAGCGACGTGTACAAAAGTTTTCTCCTCCGAGAAGGGATTTTATTTCTTATTGAACAAAAACTCTCAAGTTAGAGGCTCGAGGAGTGGAGTAGGGCAAGGAAAAGAGTCCTTGTAGCCGAACCACTATAAATCTCCGTCTTGTGGTTTGATTGTTCCTATCCTTACTTACTTTACTTATATTGTTTGTTTGTGAGTATTTACTTTGAAATCACGTTAAGTCACAAAGCAAATTAATTTTAAAACGGTAAAAACTATTCAACCCCTTCTAGTTTTCCACAGGGTAAAATATCGAAACTACCTATTGATGTTTTCCTTCTTGTTTACTTGTTTTATTTTTCCCTTTCTTATTATTACTTCTTCTTTCTTATTCTATTTCTTCTCTCTTTTCTTTATTCTTTTCTTAGTATCCGTTTGTGTTTGCCGACTTTATTTATTTTAACTTCTCGTATCCACACGAGTCTTAAACATTCATTTCTTTCAAACGCCATTGAATCTAAACCTTTTCATTTCAAATACGAGTATTACTTTATAAATCACTTTGAGGTTTGATTTCTGAAACATATTATCTACTTATTAGGTTGTGCTGAGGTTCATTTGCAGTACTATTCCATCTGATTATTTGTGATATCTCGTTTCTCTACTACTAAGGTGTGATTCATAGCCCCATTTTACTTTTTAATTGTTTATAAACCCATAGGGAAGATACATGCTACTTACTTTTTCATGAACACAATTGTTTAAATGTATGTTATTCCTGACTAAGATGATACTGCTAAGTACCGCCTTTGCCAAAAGCAAGTCCCTCGATCATGAACCATTAATCACTTGCGAGTGAGCGCGAATATATGGATATAGGCCTATAGGAATTGACCATCCCGCCATGTTGACTAAGTCCGGTCCGCATGTGATGTACTATAATCGATTTATCACTAGGTAGCTGGGAAAGTACCTAGCTTGGGGGCAACTATTATGTTATGAAATTCCTCGGTTACTATCGACTTACGCCAATGTTATTGGTGTTGGTTAACATTTTGCGTGTCATGAGCTTAGCAATGGTTACGACGCTTTCCTTGATATATGTATTTGTTACTTATATCTTCCAGACTTAAAATCTTGTGTTCAATTGCTTTACTTACTAAACCTATGGATTTCACTCAACCTTTGTGTTGACTTTTTAGCATGTTTTATCTCAGGTATATGATGCATAATTTGCTGGCATAGGGAGTAGCTTGAAGACTTTTAATGGCTATCTGTTGGCTTTTACTCTCTACCTGTTTTACTATCTTTTCACTATCTTTATCATTCGAAAAACCTTTTGAACTACGTCTTTATTTCCGCTGCAAACTATGTTGAGAGTCTTTCGAACTCTAAATGTTTATCTTCATATTCGAATGATATGTTTTTCCTAAAATGACTCGTTATGAGGTTGTTTTCTATGAATGTGACTATCTTACCCTCGCGTAGCACCCCAATCTATGTTCCGCTGCCATATTCCGAGTTGGGGGTGTTACACTTGTTATGTTTGTGGTAGTTTTGAACATTTGCAGGATAATTGTTATTACTATCAAAAACCTGTGTGGAACTATGCTCAGAGGGTAAATCACCAAAGTTTTGCTAAAAAATCTCACCCCTTTGCTAAAAGAAACATAGTCCCAAGATCAGTACAAATTAGGTCTAGTTTAGTATCAGTTAATACTGCTAAGCAAAATGTTACTAAACCAACAATATTGATTAATACTGCTAGATCAGTTAGTGTTGCTTCCACAAAAAGTACAGTGAATGGTGCTAAGCCAATATCACAGTTTTCAAAAAGAGCACATTCAACTGTAAACAGGCCCATTCAATGTAAAACAGTTGTTAATGCTGCAGTAGTTAATACTGCTAAGCCAAAAGTAGTGATTGATACTGTTTGGGGTGATCATTTTTATGCTGATAATGCCTCAGCTTGTTGGGTCTGAAAACCAAAAGTTAAAGTTTTAGATCATGTTTCCAGACACATCAGTGCATCAATAGTTTTAAAGAAATATAATTATGTTGATGCACAAGGCAGATCCAAGTCAGTAATGGCTTGGGTCCCCAAGAGAAACTGATTTTCTTACTTTATGTGCAGGGCAATCCACAGGTGGAGTTACAGGATCAAGGAGTTTTTGACAGTGGATACTCAAGGCACATGACAGGAAACATGTCCTATCTCACAGATTTTGAAGCAATTGATGGAGGATATGTTGCCTTTGGGAGTAATCCCAAAGGAGGGAAAATCACTGGAAAAGGTACAATCAAAACTGTTAAATTAGATTTTGAAAATGTGTACTTTGTAAAAGAACTTAAGTTTAATCTCTTTAGTGTCTCACAAATGTGTGACAAAAAGAACAGTGTTCTTTTTACTGACACTGAATGTTTTGTCTTGTCTCCTGACTTTAAGTTAACTGATGAAAGTTACGTTTTGCTTAAGGTTCCAAGAAAAGACAATATATATAGTGTTGATTTAAAGAGCATGGTTCCCAAAGGAGGTTTGACTTGTCTTTTTGCAAAGGCCACATCTGATGAATCTAAGCTTTGGCATAGAAGGCTTGGACACTTAAATTTCAAAACAATGAATAAATTGGTTAAAGGAAACCTTGTTAGAGGTTTACCTTTTAAAGTTTTTGAAAATGATGAAACATGTGTTGCTTGTTAGAAGGGAAAGCAACACAGAGCCTCTTGTATGACCAAGACAGTGAACTCTATAAATCAGTCTTTACATATGTTGCACATGGATTTATTTGGACCAACATTTGTGAAAAGTTTAATGAAAAAGATGTATTGCCTAGTTGTCACAGATGATTTTAGCAGGTTTACTTGGGTTTTCTTTTTAGCAACTAAGGATGAAACAAGTGAAATTCTTAAGACTTTCATAACCAGGATAGGAAACCTAGTTAATCATAAGGTTAAGGTGATAAGATGTGACAATGGAACTGAATTAAAGAATAGGGATATGAATCAGTTTTGTGAGATGAAGGGTATTATGAGACATTATAGTGTAGCTAGGACTCCTCAACAGAATGGTGTTGCTGAGAGGAGAAATAGGACACTAATTGAGGCTGCTAGAACAATGTTAGCTGATTCTAAGTTACCTACTACATTTTGGACAGAAACAGTTAATACTGCTTGCTATGTGCAAAATAGAAGTTTAGTAGTTAAGCCTCATAACAAGACCCCTTATGAACTTTTACATGGTAGAACACCAATGTTAAACTTTTTAAGACCATTTGGGTGTCCTGTTACTATCCTCAATACCATAGATCACATAGGCTAGTTTGATGGCATGGCTGATGAAGGTTTCTTTGTTGGATACTCACTGAATAGCAAAGCTTTTAGAGTGTTCAATAGTAGAACTAGAAAAGTGGAATAGAACTTACACATTAAGTTTAGTGAGAGTACACCTAATGTTGCAGGTAGTGGACCAGGCTGGCTGTTTGATATTGATGCCCTAACCAAAACAATAAATTATGAGCCAGTTGTTGCAGGTACACAGTTTAATGAGTTTGCAGGTACAAAAGCTAATATTGATGCAGGTACACAAGCTAGAGGAGACAAAATATGCAAAAAAGTATATTTTGTTACCTATATGGACTGCTGATCCACTTATCTCAACCCAAGATCCAAAGAGTTCACAAGAAGTTGATCAAGATGAAGAGCCAAAAGATGATAAAGAAGATGATGTTAAATCTTCAAGTGAGGAAGAAAAGCAGAATGATGAATCTCCAAGAAAAGAAACTGAAGAACATGTGCAGGATGATAATGTTAGCAGTTATAATGATGTTAATGCTGCTAATGGTAACAGCACTAACAATGATAAAACTGTTAATACTGCTGACAAGAAAGGCATTGCTGTTGATGAAGATGAATATTCAATTGATCCAAACATGCCTCATTTGGAAAATATCTATGCTGATACTGATGATGAAGAAGTTGGTGCAGAGGCTGACATAAACAGCATGGATGATACTATCCTTGTCAGTCCTATTCTAACTACCAGAATTCATAAGCGTTATCCTCAAGAACAAATCATTGGAGATGTGAAGTCAGCTGTTCAAACAAGAAGAATGACAAAAGATTTGAAGGAACAAGGTTTCTTTGCTAAATCCCTTAATCAAAGAAACAGTCATAAAGACCTTCAAAACTGTTCGTTTGCTTGTTTTCTATCACAAGTAGAACCCAAGAATGCACATAAAGCATTACAGGATCCAAGCTGGGTGGAGGCTATGCAGGAAGAGCTTCTACAATTCAAGCTACAAGAAGTTTAGACTCTGGTAGATTTACCAAATGGGAAGAGAGCTATTGGTACTAAATGGGTTTTCAGATGCAAAAAGGATGAAAGAGGCATTGTGATAAGAAACAAGGCAAGATTGGTAGCTCAGGGATACACTCAAGAAGAAGGGATTGACTATGATGAAGTCTTTTCCCCAGTTGCAAGAATTGAAGCTATAAGGTTTTTCTTGGCTTATGCTTCATACAAAGATTTTGTGGTGTATCAGATGTATGTGAAAAGTGCTTTTCTTTATGGGACAATTGAAGAAGAAGTATATGATTTGAAGATCCTGACTTTCCTGATAAGGTATACAAGGTGGAAAAAGCACTTTATGGTTTACATCAAGCTCCCAGAGCTTGGTATGACACATTGTCAACATACCTGTTGGACAATGGTTTTAGTAGAGGGAAGATTGACAAGACCTTGTTTATCAGAAGACACAAAGATGATATTCTGCTAGTTCAAGTTTATGTTGATGATATTATCTTTGGATCGACAAACAAGGAGTTATGCATTGAGTTTGAGAAATTGATGCATGAAAGGTTTCAGATGAGTTCTATGGGAGAACCCACATTCTTCTTAGGGTTACAAGTCAAGCAGAAGGAGAATGGCATATTTAACAGTCAAGATAAGTATGTGGCTGAAATTTTGAAAAAGTTTAGGTTTACTGATATGAAGCCTGCAAAGACAACAATGGAAACTTCCAAGCGTTTGCTCAAGGATGAATATGGTGAAGAAGTTGATGTACACTTATATAGATCAATGATTGGTTCATTGATGTATCTTACAGCTTCAAGACCTGATATTATGTTTGCAGTGTGTGCCTGTGCAAGATACCAAGTTACACCAAAAGTTTCACATCTTAATGACATGAAAAGAATTTTTACATACTTGAAAGGTCAACCTAAATTGGGCCTTTGGTATCTAAAAGAATCACCTTTTGATTTGGTAGCATACACTGATAGTGATTATGCTGGAGCAAGCTTGGATAGGAAATCCACAACAGGAGGTTGTTAATTTCTAGGATCTAGGTTGATTTCATTGCAGTGCAAGAAACAAACTGTGGTTGCTAATTCCACAACAGAAGCTGAGTATGTGGCTGCTTCAAGTTGCTGTAGACAAGTGCTCTAGATTCAGAATCAATTGCTTGATTATGGGTACAATTTTATGCATACCAAAATATTTATTGATAGTAACAGTACTATGTGCATAATTAGAAATCCTGTTTATCACTCAAAAACAAAAGATATAGAGATAAGACACCATTTTATAAGAGATTGTTATGAAAAGAAGTTAATGAAATGAAACAATTCCCCAAGAAGATATAAATCAGAAGTTTCTAAGAAGCTTGTCACCAGAGTGGCATACACATACTGTGGTGTGGAGAAATAAGGATGATCTAGACACAATGAGCATGGATGACCTTTACAACAATCTTAAAGTGTATGAACCTGAAGTCAAAGGGTCATCTAGCTCATCCTCAAGCTCACAAAACTTGGCTTTTGTGTCCTCCTCCAATAACAGTTCTGGTAGTACTAGTGAAGTAGTTAAAACTGCTCATGGAGTTACTACTGCTGGCACTCAAGTTAATACTGCTAGTTCTACAAACTTTGACAACTTGAGTGATGCTGTTATCTATGCTTTCTTGGCTGGTCAATCAAATAGTTCTCAGATTGTGCATGAGGACTTGGAACATATTCATCCAGATGATCTTAAAGAGATGGACTTGAAGTGGCAGATGGCTATGTTGACAATAAGGCAGCTCAAAGTCAATGGGAATGATAACATGGGGTTTGATAAGTCGAAGGTAGAATGCTACAACTGTCACAGAAAGGGACACTTTGCAAGAGAGTGCAGGGCACCAAGGAGCCAAGACTACAAGAATGGAGAAAGCTCAAGGAAAACTGTGTCTGTGGAACCTACAAATTCCACAACTTTGGTGTCTTGTGATGGTTTGGGTGGATATGATTGGAGTGACCAAGCAGCAGAAGAACCAAACTTTGCACTCATGGCTTATTCTTCTTCATCAAGTTCTGACTCTGAGGTATTTAATGATTCTAGTTGTTCTTATAAATCTTGTTTAGATACTGTTGAGTTGCTTAAGGCTAGGAATGAAAAATTAATTGAAGATTTAAAGAAGTCTGAGTTAGATAATTTAGGCTACAAAGTAGGTTTAAAGTCTGTTGAACAAAGACTTGAATTCTTTAAGCAGAATGAGACTGAGTATGTAGAGAAGGTTAATGTTTTAGAAAGTAAACTTTATGTCAAAGAAAATATTATTAAAGAGCTTACTAAGAGCCTAGAACATACTCAAAAAGAAAATGATGTACTTCAACAAGAAAAAGAGGGCACAAAATTTAAAGTGAATAGGCTTGAACATGCATATGAAGGTGTTAACAAGATAATAGAATGCCAACTTATGAGGAAAGGTAGTGGCATAGGCTATAATGAGGTTCCCCCTCCTATTATAGGAAAATTTGCACCTCCTTTGCAAGAATTGTCTTGTTTAAATGAGTCTGCTTATAAGTCTGTAGGTGAGAGTAGTAATGCTAAGTTTAATGAGGAAAAGCCTATAGTTGAAAAGAAGTATACTGATGCACCAATTATTTAAGATTAGGTGTCTGATGATGAGGATCAAGTTGAGTTTACACCTAAGTTGAAAGAAAAACAGTCAGGCCTAGTGTTGAAAAGACAAATTTTTCTAAAACTAATTCAAAGGAACAAAATGCTAGGAGAACTGTTGAGCGACCTAGGATACACACTAAAAGGCCTAGCAGGAACCAAAGGAATTAGAATGATATGATGTCTCATAGGTTAGGAAGTAACTTTGAGATGTTTAACAAAGCTTGTTATGTTTGTGGTAGTTTTGAACATTTGCAGGATAATTGTTATTACTATAAAAAAAACCTGTGTGGAACTTTGCTCAGAGGGTGAATCACCAAAGTTTTGCTAAAAAATATCTCCCCTTTGCTAAAAGAAACATAGTTCCAAGAGCATTACACATTAGGTCTAGTTTAGTATCAGTTAATACTGCCAAGCAAAATGTTACTAAACCAACAGTATTGAGTAATACTGCTAGATCAGTTAGTGCTACTTCCATAAAAAGTACAGTGAATGGTGCTAAGTCAATATTGTTAATACAAATAAACCTTCAAAACGTTTATTTATATTTTATGATCTTTCAATGTTTTGTCGATAACAAACGTAAAATCATTTTAGCGAGATAAATATATTACGTAATGCTTTGAACTAATAGTTTACTAACTCATTTCATTAAACAAGTAAACCTTAAACATATCTAGTTAACAAGTTTACATAAAACCAAAACTATTTTATAAAAACACTTAAGTAACATTTGTTACTTACATTTTATAAAATACATGTTAAGAAAAAGCTAGTAAACACTTGGACTATCCATGGCCCAAAACCAAGTCCATAAACCATAAACCATGGACCTTGACCAATAACCCAAGACCCATTGCATGACATCATGCATGACATCCATAATGGGTAAAACCCATGACCCATGACCCAAAGTCCATAACCCATAACCCAAAGTCCATGACCCATGACCCAAGATGTCTTTGATATCAGGCATGACATCATTGTTAGGATTCGACACACGGTTAAGGTGGTTAAACCTTTTGTACTTTGTGTGTATGATATATTGAGTGAATATGATTAAGAATGCAGAATCTACTTAATCACACTTAGAAGGTTATTTGTTTTATGGAAATGGAACAGTTGTTTTTTATATGACAATGAACAATGAATGATTATCACCAAATGATTCCATATTATTAAGATAATAATACGAGTGATCTTGAATTATCACTAGGGTTACAACCTTGAATCTTATGTTTCTATTTCTTGTGATATTGTTTTTATTCTTTGTTCTTGAGAGAGGTATTTTTTGCACTATAAGTTTTAACACACTCTTATATCTCTAGACTAAGATCTTTCTTTTATAACATAAGAAAGATCTTTACATTAATGTTAAGTCTTGTCAAACAACTTGCTAGCTTATCTTATGTGTGTCAGTACATAAGATACAACATGTATCTGTGTACACAACTTGTTAACTAAGAGAATAAGATAAAGACTGAGCACATGGGGTAAGATATTATCTACCGTGTATTATTGACTTTTAGTCAACCAGACTTAATATCTTTATCAAGCAAACTTAACTCTGATAGTCACCAGAATTAACCCTTGACTTAACCACCAAACTTAACTTCAACGACCAGACTTTAACCAGCAGACTTAACTTTGGAACTCACCAGACTTAACTCTACTGTTACCAGATTTAATCACTTGAGAGATTTTCTCGATACTTAAACTTCAGAATATTTAATTCCCAACAATCCTCCCCTAAACATGTGAATCCATTTCAACATGTTTCTGAATTAAATTATGGATTGTGAAGATCTTTCAAACACTTCATAGTCAGACCCTTGGACTGAACTTTCTTCTATTCTGAAAGATTAATATCTATCTCAGTAACTCATCTGCTTTCTGATCTTTGACTTCAACAATATCAATACACAAATCTTTAGGCTTCAAACATTGACCTAAAAGATGGTGCAATTTCCTTGGATGGAGGAATTGTAAGAGGCAATGGTGCTGTGTATCTTGGATGATTGTTTCAACAAGTGAAATCATCTATCAGCATGCCTTTGCAAGTGATGAACAAACGTGGTAAACTGAAATTGAAACTTTTCTTCGTTTGACCTAGATAGAACTTTCTCCTTTGGAATGCTTCATCCCTTCTAAATATATATAATACTCCAGAATAAGCTCTATTCTTGTCATTTTCAACCTCCATGTCATCATCTTGTATGCTCTTGTCTTTTCCTCCCATTCATTGGTTAATCTTCCAAATTTATTTCCTCCCCTGAGATGTTTCCTCCCCTGAGATGCAAATAACATTTTATCCTCCCCTGTTTGGAAGATCTCTCACAATGTATCTCTCCTCATCATCTGAGCTATCAATTAGAACTTGTTATCAGACAATGTTGTACATGAAGCCATCAATTCCTTAAGAGTTTAATTTGCTGCCCTCATCACTTCTAGGTGTGTTAACTCCTATGAGAGGTAATTCATGGGGCATTTGACTCATGGTCCATCAATGGATGGTTTTTGTGAGTCTCTTTGAAAATCCTTTTAAGAAACTTTTTCCTTAGCAGTATGTAATTGATTTTATTATGAAAAACCATACTGCTTTCAACCATTTTGAAGGGATTAAGTGTATAACAGACACTTAATCAAAATTTTGGTTTAAAGCAACCTCTGGTTGTGTGAGAACCAATGTTTTCAGTTATAAATAACTGCTTATGTAAAGATAAACCTATTCAAAAGACTTTCTTGAGAGGGTTTCCAGCTCATAGCAATTGTTGCCTCTAACACAAGTGTTAGATTCACTTTTACTAGCTGTTCTTTCTATCAGATGTCCTTAGACTTGCTCATTATACTTAAAAGTATAAAATGATAGAAAGTGAGTTGCATCAGTTACTATCTGATCAACTAAGTCATCAATTCAATGTGAAATATGATAACCAGGTTTCAAGAAAGTAGTTTTAAATAATTAATGAACTTAGGTATAAACCTTTGTTAAGAATTCCCAAAGTCAGTCCATCATAAACCTGTTATGTAAGCAACTGATATAACATTTTGCTGCTTCCATTTCACTTGAAAACTTCCTTTTGTGCTCAAATGTTCATACCTGAAACTGTTAGACTAAAACCAAAAGAACAATGTACAAAGTACTTGTCTTATATTAGAATAAACATGTGACTAACTGTATGAAATAACACAATTTTAAAGTAATAGCTAGTACAAATTTACAAAGACAATAGTACAAACAAAAATTTAACTACCAGACTTAAATGAGTAACCACCAGAATTAACTGAGTAATCACCAGAATTAACGACACTGGTATATAAAAAACACATAGATTGAAAATTTTAAGTATTAAGCATTCCAATACTTGCTACCAAGTACTGAAACCTTCCAACATCAAAAGCTTTTGTTAGCAGATCTGCAAAATTATGTTCTGAAGCAATTTTCATTACTTGAATTAACTTTTTCTCATTGCAATCTCTAATAAAATGATGTCTAATTTCAATGTGTTTTGTTTTAGAATGTTGTACCGGATTTTTAATAATGCAAATTGTACTACTATTATCAATATGAATAACAGTGTTCATAAAATTGTACCCATAGTCAAGAAGTTGGTTTAGAAGCCACAAGACTTGAGCACAGCAACTTGCAGCAGCTACATATTCAGCTTCAGTTGTTGAAGTAGCCACAGTTGTTTGCTTCTTACACTACCATGAGATAAGTCTACACCCAAGTAATTGACATCCTCCAGTTGTTGACTTTCTGTCCAAGCTAGCACCAGCATAATCACTATCCGAAAATGCTACCAAATCAAAAGGTGATTCCTTTGAATACCATAGACCCAACCTAGGTTGACCCTTGAGATATCTAAAAATCTTCTTGAATGCTGTTAAATGAGAAACCTTTGGAGTTACTTGAAATATTGCACAAGCACAAACAGAGAACATGATGTCAGGTCTTGATGATGTGAGATACGTCAAAGATCCTATCATAGATCTGTATGTGTGTATATCCACATTTTCTCCATCTAAATCTTTTGGAAGTTGTTTCTCAGAATCCATTGGTGTGCTTGCCATTTTTGAATCAGCAAAGTTGAACTTTCTAAGAATTTCAGCAACATATTTATCTTGATTAATAAATATGCCTTCATATGACTGTTTAACTTGCAAACCCAAAAAGAATGTAAGTTCCCCCATGGAACTCATCTGAAACTTATCATGCATAAGCTTCTCAAACTCCAAACACATTTCCATCCTTGTAGACCCAAAGATAATGTCATCCACATACACCTGCACTAATAGAAGATCCTTCTTGTGCTGTTTGATGAAAAGTGTCTGATCAATCTTTCCTCTTTAAAATCCATTTGCTTTTAAATAGGAAGCCAGTGTTTCATACCAAGCTCTAGGTGCCTGATGAAGGCCATAAAGAGCCTTTACAACTCTGTACACTTTGTCTGGATGGTCAGGATCAATGAACCTTGGAGGTTGTGAGACATACACCTCTTCTTCAATTGTGCCATATAGAAATGCACTCTTGACATCCATTTGGTAAACTGTGAAGCCTAAAAATGAAGCATAAGCTAAGAAAAGCCTAATTGCCTCAAGTCTTGCTACTGGAGCAAAAACTTCATCATAGTCTATACCTTCTTGTTGTGTGTACCTTTGGGCTACTAATCTAGCCTTATTCCTCATCACTATTCCCCTTTCATCCCTTTTATTCTTGAAAACCCATCTAGTGCCAATTACCTTTGCATTCTTAGGTAAATCAACTAGCACCCAAACTTTCTGAATCTAGAACTGAAGAAGCTCCTCTTGCATAGCTTCTACCCAGCTTGAATCATCTAAGGCTTTCAGAATGTTCTTTGGTTCAGCTTGTGAGAGAAAACATACAAACAAGCTAGAGTTTGAAAACTCATGCTGTTTTGAAGCATAAAGGGCATCAAGAAGCCCTTGTTGGTCTGAAGACATCAGTTGTTATCTTGTCTTCACCCCTGATTGTACATCTCCTATCACATTTTCTAGGGAGTGGACCTTGTGAATTCTTGTTTGTGGTGTAAGTGGAACATGATAGTTTGGTGGGAGATTACTCAAATCCACCTCATTGTTTGTTAATTCTGCTTCCTTCGTTTCTGAAGGGCCAGCAGCAGAATCATTTGGTCTAGCAGCAGGAACATTAATCCTAGCAGCAGAATCACCAGCAGAAACAATTTGTTGTTCCTGAGTTCCATCTTCTTTCCTTTCATCTTCAACACCTTCTTTAGCTTTGCTAGAAGAAGATTCATCAGTTGTTGAAGTTGATTCCACACTTGTACTTGACCATATTGGCATCCAAACATGATCTTGGTTTGTCTCCTTTTCTAACCTTGCCTCATCTGTTGCTTGTGAGCCTGAAAAATCATTAGTTTTTGCAACAACAGACACATAATTCATTGATTTGGTTAGAGATTCAAGATCAAATAGCCATTTTGGTCCTTGACCTTCTACATTGGATTTATCTTCCAAAAACTCCACATGTAGATTTTCCTCTACAATCATAGTTCTTGTGTTGTATACTCTAAATGCTTTGCTATTAAGAGAATATCCAACAAAGAATCCTTCATCTGCTTTACCATCGAATTTTTCTAAATGGTCTAAGGTATTGAGAATTGTCACATGACATTCAAAAGGTCTAAGAAATCCTATTGCAGGAGTTCTACCTCTAAAAAGTTCATATGATGTCTTATTGTGAGGCTGTATAACTAAAACTCTATATTGAACATAGCAAGCAGTGCTAACTGCTTCAGCCCAAAAAGTTATAAGTAGCTTAGAATCAGCTAACATAGTTCTAGCAGCTTCAATTAGTGTTCTATTCTTCCTCTCAACAACACCATTTTGTTGTGGAGTTCTAGCAACACTAAATTCTCTCCTAATACCCTTTTGTTTGCAGAAATCATCCATAACTCTATTCTTAAACTCTGTCCCATTATCACATCTAATGACTTTCACTTTCTTGTCTACTTGGTTTTCTATCTGTGTAATGAATGTCTTAAGGATGCTTGTAGTCTCATCCTTAGTAGATAGAAAGAAAACCCATGTAAATCTAGTATAGTCATCAATTATAACAAGACAATATCTCTTATGCATTATACTACTTACTGAAACTGGTCCAAATAAGTCCATATGAAGCATAGACAATGATTGATTGATAGAGTTAAAAATATTGGGCTTACAAGTGGCTTTGTGTTGTTTGCCTTTAAGACAAGCAATGCATGTTTGATCATTTTCAAATCTTTTGTGAGGTAAACCTCTTACCAAACCATTCTTAACAATCTGATTTACGGTTTTAAAATTAATATGACCAAGCCTCCTATGTCATTTCATTGATTCATCCAATGTGGCCTTTGCAACAAGACAAGTTAAATCCTTTTTAGGAACAATGTTCTTCATGTCAACACCGTACATATTGCCCTTTCTAGGAATTTTAAGAAGTACTTGACTTTCATCAGGCATCTTAAAAACAGGAGAAAGTACAAGACATTCAGTCTCACAGAAAAGAACTTTGTTCTTTTTGTCACACATTTGTGAGACACTAAAAAGATTATAATTTAGCTCTTTTACATAGTACACATCTTCAAAATTTAAATTTCCGGTTTTAATGGTACCTTTACCGGAAATTTTGCCACCAACACCTCCTCCAAAGGTAACATAGCCTCCATCTATTGATTGAAAATTTGAGAGATAAGACTTGTTGCCTGTCATGTGCCTTGAACATCCACTATCTGAGAATCCTTGATCCTCTTGTTGATCAATTGAATGTTCCTGCACATAAATGAGAAGTATTAGTTTCTTTTGGGGACCCAAGCCATTACTGACTTGGATCTGCCTCTTGCATCAATGTAATTTAATCTTTTTAGAACAGTTGATGCAACATTGGATTTAGTTGAATTCCAAACCCAACATGCTGAGGCCTTAACAGCATTTTCCCTCTTTGCCCAAGCAGCAGACTTAACTACTTGCCTACCAGAATTAACTGCTTGCCTAGCAGAATTAACTGCTGACTTTGTAGTTGTCCCTTTTTGTTTCCAAACTTGTTTTTGTTTGACCACTGCTTTTGTTTGAATGGGCCTTTGAACGGACTTTGGTGCATGTTTGAAAGATGTTTTTGCACCCTTAGCTGTTGATTTTGGGTAAACAGTCATATATGGTCTAGCAGAATTAACTTTATTGAAGCCAGACTTAACAGAGACTGTTGTGGGTTTAGATCTGTTAACCTTAGAACTACAGTGAAAATGAGATTTAGGTGTTTGCCTTTTGTGGTTCACTCTATTGTTTTCATACCCAGATACCCAATGGTTGCAGAAAGCGGCAAGATGGTCAAAACTACCACATGTATAACAAGCTTTGTTTGAAAAAGCAAAGTCATCATCTAATTGGTTAGACTTGAGGTTATTCCAAT
This sequence comes from Artemisia tridentata subsp. tridentata, assembly GCA_021014915.2. Taxonomy (NCBI): domain Eukaryota; kingdom Viridiplantae; phylum Streptophyta; class Magnoliopsida; order Asterales; family Asteraceae; genus Artemisia; species Artemisia tridentata. The sequence goes on along the minus strand of CP139505.1, from coordinate 291,466,160 downwards.
TTCTTTGGTTACCTCTGGGCTTGCTAGTGGATCTGTATTGTTCACAATATCTAACTGGTTGCCTAACATGCTTAATGTTTGATTTAGGCTTATCAGTATTGTGTTTGACTATCTTAGGAACACTTGTTCCTACTTTCTTAACCACTTCAGGTTTAGACATAACCTGTACTTCTTCATCACTATCAGTTGTACTATCCTCAACAACTATATCATCTCCTTTCTTAACAAAGGACACCTTGTCCTGATAAAGTAAAGTTTTATCTAAACTTTCACTTACTTTTTCTATCTTAGGACTCTTAGTGGCCTTAGAACCATATTCCATTATTGGTTCTTGAAACTCAGCAAAACCTGTGTGTGCTAGGTCAACACCTGGAGGTGAAGGAACACCTCTATATGGTGGAGGAACAGATTTGTATACTAAACCAGACTTAGCTTTATCAATTACTTGAGATTCCCAAATCTTATTCATTCCTTCTGAGGCATGAGCTAAAGCATCTATAGTTATCTTAACATTTTCATTTTTATTATTGGCTTCAGCTAATTGTTTACTTTGACTAGTAAGTAATTCATCTCTAAATGTTATGCCTCTTTTTAGAGCATTTAAGTCATCAGTAAACCTAGATTCATTACCTTGAAAGTGTGCAATTTGTTTTTCAAGCACACCTATAGCTCTTTTATGATTACTTAAATTGGCTAAGGCAATAATTAGTTCTTCTCGCCTATTATCAGCTTTTCTTTTAAGTTCTTCATTTTCTTTAAGAGCAGAACATGATTCAGAACATTTGGTTATGGAATTTACCTCTGAATCAGATAAGGCCATTAGAGCAATCTCAGTGGCCACAAGAGCAGCATTTGTTGGTGTTTCCTCTTCATCAGCCATGAAGCTCTAGTCATAGTTAACCCCATCTATGGCTAGCATAGCCCTTGGTCTTCAACTGTGAATTCCTTCTTCTTCTCTTGCCTATACCATGTGCTTCTATTATCCTGCTTCCTTGGGTTTCTACATTCTTTAGCAAAGTGTCCTAACCTGTGACAGTTGAAACACTCTACTTTCTTCTTATCAAACCCAGCAGTTTTATTACCATTAATGGTAATCTGCTTACCAGTTCTCTGCCAGAACTTCTTAGCCCTCATGCTAAGCAAAGCAACCTACCATTTGATGTCCATCTCTTCCAAATCATTATCATCCAACTGATCAAGATCTTCATGAGTTAGAGAAGAACCACTAGTTTGACTAGACATGAATACATAGAATGCCGGATCTCCAAGTCCAGCAACATTCTTCTGTGAACTAGTAGAAGGACCACCATAAATAGCAGTAGAAACACTTCCATCTTCATCTACCTCTTCTGATTTACTAATACTAGGAGATGACAAGAGTGCCACATTCCCAGAGCTAGTACTATAGATTCCAGACTTCTTTAGACTTTGTTCAACAATTTTGAAGTTATTGAACAAATCATTGAGTTTCATGGTTTCAATATCTGGCTTCTTCATCCAGACAACCACATGAGTATGGAACTCATTAGGTAGACTTCTTAAAAACTTCATGTTGAGATCTTCCTTTGCTATCTCAACACTCAATACACTTAGCTGACTGACAAGCTTGTGTAATCTAGAAAACAACTTATCAAGAGATTCATTGCTATTTGAACTGAAATTTTCAAATTGTTGTTTAAGCAATGTCTTTTGTGTTTTCTTGGTAGTTTCATTACCACCAAACCATGCACAAATCTCTTCAAAAAGAGTTTTTGCATCTGGATACTTGCTAAAGGATATCATCTGTTCACCAGGAATGGTCATAAGCAACAAGTTTCTTGCTTTTTGATCATTTCTCTTCAGTATCCTTTCTTCATTTGAAACTGGTCCAGTATTTCTTTGTCTTACTGATTTGCCATCAATGATAACATCTGAATAGCCTAGTGAAAAAGAATCACCATACATAATGATATCCCAAAGAGCATAACCTTGAACCATAAAATATTGCTCAATTCTCTACCTTCATAGCTCAAACTCATTTTGTTTGATCATGGGCAACTTTGCAGCAACATTTGTAGCAGTATCCTGAACATCGATTTCTTAAGCTTCTTCTTCTAAATCAATAATATCAGCCTAGCTCTGATACCACTTGTTAGGATTCGACACACGGTTAAGGTGGTTAAACCTTTTGTACTTTGTGTGTATGATATATTGAGTGAATATCATTAAGAATGCGGAATCTACTTAATCACACTTAGAAGGTTATTTGTGTTATGGAAATGGAACAGTTGTGTTTTTATATGACAATGAACAATGAATGATTATCACCAAACGATTCAATATTATTAAGATAATAATACGAGTGATCTTGAATTATCACTAGGGTTACAACCTTGAATCTTATGTTTCTATTTCTTGTGATATTGTTTTTGTTCTTTGTTCTTAAGAGAGGTATTTTTTGCACTATAAGTTTTAACACACTCTTATATCTCTAGACTAAGATCTTTCTTTTATAACATAAGAAAGATCTTTACATTAATGTTAAGTCTTGTCAAACAACTTGCTAGCTTATCTTATGTGTGTCAGTACATAAGATACAACATGTATCTGTGTACACAACTTGTTAACTAAGAGAATAAGATAAAGACTGAGCACATGGGGTAAGATATTATCTACCGTGTATTATTGACTTTTAGTCAACCAGACTTAATATCTTTATCAAGCAGACTTAACTCTGATAGTCACCAGAATTAACCCTTGACTTAACCACCAGAATTAACTTCAACGACCAGACTTTAACCAGCAGACTTAACTTTGGAACTCACCAGACTTAACTCTACTGTTACCAGATTTAATCACTTGAGAGATTTTCCCGATACCTAAACTTCAGAATATTTAATTCCCAACAATCATCTATCCATGGATCATAACACATAACCTATAACCCGTTTTGTAACCCAAAATCTGGACTGGTTTACCCAGTTACCCGGATCCCTCGGTTTACACTAGCCGGATCCCTCTGGGAAGGGATCTGGTGGAACCGGGTGAACAGTAGGCAGTTTTGCCTATAAATAGTAAGTCATTTCTCTCTTATCTCTTACCCCTTTTAGAGTTTACTTCCTCTATACTCTAAACTCTCTAACCTCAGATCCAAGGATCTTTCTATATAGTTTCTCTTTGTGATTCTCTAGGTTCCTTCCATAAGGCGAGATCACAACCTCTCGAAGACGTGCAAGCTCGTGATATGGGTTGCTTTGATTCTTCTCTTCCAAGATCACAGAAGTGATTCTTGTTCTTTCTTTCTTCTCAAAGGGTGTTGTAGATGTGTTGAGTTGATAGGTGTAAAAGGACGTTGGATCCTTTAGTTGAGTTGTATTGGGTGTGTTGGTTTGGTCCGCTGTGCTAAGGACCCGGTATCTAGCCTTGTACCGGATAAAGTGTAGGCGACGAAGGTTTGGTCTACCTTGTGTGAAAGACCCGGTATCTAGCTTTGTACCGGATAAAGTGTAAGCGACGTTGTGAAGGCTTCTCCGCCATGTAGAAGGAGTTTGTGTTGAGAAGTGATAACGAACTCTCGAGTAGGTGACTCGGAGAGTGGAGTAGGGCAAGGAAGGTGTCCTTGTAGCCAAACCACTATAAATACTTATGTTGTGGTTGTGTCTCTCTAACTCTATCTCCTAGTTTAGTTTATATGCTTTTATTTCTATCAATATCCAACACCTCAAAACTAGATTGACATAAGTCGATCTATAAGTTTTAATAAGTGATTTTAATCGGTAAAACTATTCAACCCCCCTTATAGTTTTCTGCAATTGGCATCAGAGCTTCGTTACCAAGTTTCTTAGAGTATATTGTACCTTAAGAACTTGATACGATCCGTGTATGTTTTGAAAACTACAACGAAGGAAAAACCTTTTGTAAAAGTTGACATCTAACTCATTTTTATAAAAATAATGACACTATCTATACTTGGATATTGATAAAATTGTTATAACATTTAAGTGTTTCTAACATACCTCCTTGTAGAAATCTTCATGTTGGAAAGCTCTTTTAAGCTCATGAAGTATTACTTACCTAGGAGTATTCTCACCCTTGAGAATAATATGGCAAAGGTATGTTTGTTTTTATTTTTAAGTGATTATTTGTTTGTGATTAAAAGTGTTGATCTATCTGGTACAAAATTACTTGATATACTTGTGCTTACTTGTTTTGTTCTTCAAAACTCTTTTGAACATTGTTGTTAAAAGAGTCATATCAACACAAAACTTTTAATCTAAATCACAACTTTCAAAAAGTCTCTCTTCACTAATCTTTCAAACTATAAGGAATTGTATTCCATCATTCCTTGGTCAAGTCGACACAAGAAAAAGTTTTTCAAGTCTTGATCATCATCTCAAACTCATAAACATTCTTTCTCGTCTTAAAATAAGTATTTCACTCTTCAAAAATTCCTCACTCTTGCGACAAACTTTCTTACTCTCTTAACAACCACCTCATCAAAGGAAGAAATGAAGACAACATAACTACGGTCTTTCATACGCTTCCACTCTCATTTCAAAACTACCCAAACTCTCTCTTCTGAAACTTATTTCTCGTTGTGATCTACATTCTAATACGCCGCATCCAAACTTCGTCTAAATCCTTCAAATTAATTCTCTAATCTTCTGATTCTTACTTAGGAAAATTAGTCATAATCAAACGCTAAAACAAACTGATTAAAAGGACTAATACACCAAACATTATCCTTGTTTTTTTTTTCTGAATGTCTTCCCGGATCCTTCTATTATAACCTACCGGATTCCTTTTTCAAAGGATCCGGCAGAACCGGCACATCAGATAGCAGATACGTATTTCAAACATAAACAAACAATAATTTTCCCATCTCACTACACCAAAAACGATGAAAAGCAAAACCCTCTCATCTTAGGGTTCCATCCTCTTCAAACTCAATCTTCTAATCATATTTTGTAAGTAACTACATCACCCCCTTTAGTTTTTATTTCTAATTTAAATTTCTAGGGATTTGTTTATCAAAAACTAATTCAAATGGGTATAATTGAATCATTCAAATATTTTCTGTTAGCTTTAATAGAAAGTGATGGTCATTTACATATTTATAACTTTGTAATGTTTCGTAGAATATATCATAGAATAGTCGATGGGCTCGTGGATTGGGCTAAGCTAATAGGTTACAAGATATGTATAAGTTAGTCATTTAATCCTATTGTAATCTAAGTCCAATCCAAGTCCAAACCGAGCCCATAGAAAGCCCATTAGGGAGTTTATTACTTACTATAAAAACAACTCAAATCCTCATTTGAGGTGTGTGCTTGAGTGTGTATTGTGTGTGTTTTTGCTTTAATAAAAGTGCTCTTCATCTCACTACTTTCTCTCTCTAGTCTTAATGCACCATACCCTTATATACTCTTGTACCACCATCGTTGATCAATATTGTGTGATAAAGTTTACTAGATCTAAGGCCCTACAAGTGGTATCAATCGCCTAACAATGATTTAGGAGTGTTTGTGTTTCTTTTTTTGGTTAAAGTTTTGAAAAAGTTGCGTTTTTCTTTATAAAAACGTTAGCTTTTCTTCCAAAAGCTTTGATTTTTACGTTTTCTAGGTTAAAGTTGTTGTCTTTCTTATAGTTCTACTACTTATTAGTGAGTTTTGGCAAAAAAATCGCATCAAAAACATCAAAGAACTTGTTTCGTATCGATTTAGAAAGTTTTGGCTACTTATCGAATTTCTTCAAATTTGGTTATAAACGTTAAAGGTCTCAACGTTATTGTTATTTAAGTGTTTTTGAAGGTTTTTGGTCGAAAGAAACTGTTTAGAAGATTGTTTTTAGTCGTAATATTTGAACCATAAAAAATCAGTTCGTCCATCGGAATTGCATATTTTAAGGGTTTATCGGAATTGCATTTTTAAGGGTTCATCAGAATTAGTTCATCGAAATTGGGTTCATAGGAATTGCAGCTTAAGGCTTCATCGGAATTGGTTATCGAAATTCATCAAGGACACATTTACTTCACGATCAAACGATTACTCAGTATTCCCTTGCTTGTATAAGTTTGTGGAATACTTCGACTAAGGAAGAATCTTCTAATTTGTACAAATTAGATAGATTCTATCGAAATTGAAACTTTCATCAAAATTGCAACTTTCATCGGAATTTCAAATTTCATCGGAATTACATAACTCATCGAAATTGCAACTTTCATCGGAATTGCATAATTTCATCTAAATTGAACCATAGTGAACAGTGTCATCGAAATTGAACCAAGTGAACAGTGTCATCGCAATTGGACCAAAGTGAACAGTATTAATCGGAATTGAACCAAAGTCATCGGAATAGAACCTTCAACGTTGACTTTTGTTTGACTTTTACGACAAAACTTCAAACGGCCATACCTATTGAACCGTAACTCCGTTTTCAGCGAAACACCTGTAAAAACGACCGGAACAACCTGAATATTGTGAGGTTACCCGACTACGTTGGGAAACAAAATTTTTGAAGCCTGAAATCTCTCTAGAAAGAAGTTATCGAAGATTTTAAGTTTTAAGACCAGAATTTCACTACAGCAACTGAACTTAACTTTCACCAAACACAACTCCTACATCGTTGAAATGATCCAAGATCAACTTTATCATACATAACTTCATCAATGGCAACTCAGCAAGACATTCATGCAGCCGGTGTGGAAAACCGTCCTCCTATGCTTGAAAAAGATGGGTATCTTCCAAGGACAAGCCGCATGCTTCGTTACATCAAAACCAAGCCTGATGGTAAACTCCTGTTCCAATCTATTAAGAATGGACCCTTCAAGCCTCAACAAATTCAAGACCCTGGAGATCCAAATGGAACACCTCCTGTTCTACCATTCTTTCGTGAACAAACAGAAGCAGAATACACAGAAGAAGACAAGAAGCAGATCGACGCTGATGATATGGCAATACACTTAATCCAACTAGGATTACCACGAGAGATCTTTGCTGCTGTCGACAGCTGTGAAACTGCCTATGACATGTGGGAATGAGTTAGAAGGCTGTGTCGGCAACAAGATGTAGAAAACAAGCTACTAACTGAATGGGAGAAGTTTACATCCACTCCTGGAGAATCCATTGAATCCTACTATACCATGTTCTGCACTTTAATGAATGAGCTAATCAGAAACAAGTTGACACCAAGACCAATCGCGAGCAACATCAAGTTCATCAACAATCTTCAAGAAGAATGGGGACGATATGTCACTATTGTCAACCAAACCAAGTATCTACATCAGGTGAACAATGATCAGCTCTACAATTTTCTGAAGCAAAACCAAGCTGAGGCTAATGAAGTTAGGAAAGAAAGATTGGCAAAGAATCATGATCCTCTTGAATTCATTTCTCAAACACCAACACCTTTACCAGTGAACACACAACATCAACAATCATCATCTTCCACTCACAACTACATGCAACAACAATACATTCCACAACAACAAACTGCTGTAATCCTACAACAACAATTCTACCCATAACAACATGTTATTCAACAACAATAATATCCACAATTCTAAGAACCAGAGTTCACTGACAATGATGAGTCTACTGCTGCTTTGACACAAGCATTTGCTTATCTGACAAAGGCATTCCAAAGACGCTATTCTATACCAACCAACAACAACCAAAGGATTTCATCGAATACTCGCAACAGGCAGATTGCACAACCGAGTTTCAATATGGGTCAAGGAGGACAAATGGTTGGAGTTATTGGGAATCAGCAGGGATATGCTACTAGATTTCAGATGGGTAATCAGAATATGCAGAATGTAAGGCAGTATGCAGGAAATCAGTTGGGTCAGTATGTAGGGAATCAGATGGGTCAGTTTGTTGGAAATCAGAGGGGTCAGAATGTTAGGAATCAGACAGTGGGTAATCAGATTGGGAATGTTGCAGCTCCAGTTGCTGGGAATTATGGAAATATGAATCAGGGAAATCCGATAAAGTGTTTCAACTGTCAGGGTGTAGGTCATATGGCAAGGAATTGTCCTACGAAGCCGAAAAAGAAAGATCCAGCTTATCTGCAGAAAGCATTGTTGTTGGCAAAGAAGGAAGAAGCGGGGTTTTAGTTGAATGCTGAGGAAAATGATTTTATGGCTCTCATGGATGACATGGAAGACCGAGAGGACATCGATGCAAACTGCATATTTATGGCAAGGGTAAAAGTCAAAAATGATAAACAAGCTTTCTCAGATGTACCAATATGATAAACATGGTCATTTATGTACAATAATGAGTAATTCTTCATATCTTCATCTCTTACATTTGCATCGTTAGTCCTTTATACTAACGACCGTTAGTTCAGTTAGTTAAGTCCAATTGCAAAGTGGCAATGTTAGTCCTTTACACTAACGGTCGTTTGCAACGTTAGTCCGAAAAAAAATTATAAAATAAAAAATTTCTAAAAAAAAAAAAAAAAAAAATTCTAAAATAATTTTATTTGTCGAAAAACTTTTTTCCTGAAAAAAAAATTCGAAAATTTTTTTTAGAAAAAAAATTCGAAAATTTTTTTTATAAAAAAAAATTCGAAAATTTTTTTTGACAAAAAATTTCGAAAATTTTTTTTGACAAAAAATTTCGAAAATTTTTTTTAGAAAAAAATTACAACTAAAAAAAAATTTCTAAATTTTTTTTCTAAAATAAATTTTCGAAATTTTTTTTCTAAAAATAATTTTCTAATTTTTTTTTCTAAAAAAAATTTTCGAATTTTTTTTCTAAACAAAATTTTCGAATTTTTTTTCTAAAAAAAAATTCGAATTTTATTTCTAAATAAAATTTTCGAATTTTTTTTTCTAAAAAAAAGTTTTTCGACCAATATAATTATTTTAGAATTTTTTTTTTAATTTTTTTAGAAATTTTTTATTTTATAATTTTTTTTGGACTAATGTCGCAAACGGACCGTTAGTGTAAAGGACTAACATTGTCACTTTGCAATTGGACTTAGCTAACTGAACTAACGGCCGTTAGTATAAAGGACTAACGATGCAAATGTAAGAGATGAAGATATGAAGAATTACTCATTATTGTACATAATTTCAACTTGGTTTAGCATATTGGTACATAAATCACCATGTTTATCATATTGGTACATATGAGAAAGCTAGTGTATCATTTTTGACTTTTACCCTTATGGCAAATCTTCAGGAGGCTAAGTGTAACACCCCCAAAATATCGCAGCGGAATGTAATATCATTGGGGTGCTACTTATTAGTACAACAGTCATAATCATAGAAAACGACTCTAAATGAGACGTTTTAAAAGTTTATCATTCGATCAAAATAAAACATCAGAGTTACAAGAGGTCCCAAGTAGTTTTAGAAAATATAAAGTATTAACATAAAAGTTTTCAAGAGTTTATCGAATGAAAACATAATGCAAGCCATCAAAACAATCTCCGTGCGACTTCGTGCTTGCCAAATACCTTAAGGACCTAAGATAAAAATGCTAAAAAGTCAACACAAAGGTTGAGTGAAATTCACAGGTTTATAGTTAAATAATGGACCACAAGACTTAAGAGTTAACATAAAAATTGCAACGAATACAATTATGGGTAAATAATTATTATTGCTTTAAGTTCATGACACGGAAACTGACTGAAGGTTCATAAAATGAACCAATGCCCTGAAAGGTAAATTTCCATTTTACCTAAAATTCAAATATAGTGCGTTTGTGGCATCTTATCTGACCGCATAAACGGGATTCGTCAATCCCAATAGGCCTAATAATGGTTCATGATTCGTTAGGGACTTATTTTGGCAATATCGGTACTTTAGCAATAATATGTTTTGATAAGCATGCTGTTTAAAGCACTTGTGTCCAAATTGTAAAATAGCATGTATCTTCCCCAATGGGTTTATAAATAGTTTAAGAGTTAAAGTGGGGCTATGAACTCAAACACGATGAAGTAGTAGTAGAAACGGAAGTGTGCACGTCGAGTAAAGTCGCAAAAGTCACAAACGGCGTAAATAAAATATAACACGACTTAGGCTCGGGGAAATAATATATGATGCTTACACTTAAATTTTTATATAGTAAATAAACTTATAATACCTCATGGTAATTTAGTTAGCAGTTTTATAACAAGTCGCGGTTCGAAAAGATATTTATTTATGTTTATGTGGGTCAAAATTACAAAGCTGTTATAATTTTAATAAAATTTTCACACAAATCGGACCGCCATTTCTAAACCGTAAAGGGTAAAATTATGAACTTTAGATGCTTGGAAAGGTATGAATCTGTACATTTCAAAAATCAAGGCCTCACCTAACTGAGAACTTCATAACAAGGGTGAAATTACTAATTGACCCATGTGTCTCTATGCAGGAAAATCCAGCCTGCAGTTAGGCTTACCAACATGAGCACATGTTTTTATCTACAGACCCTATGGACCTAAAAACAACGGGAAACGTTTTCTTCGTTTCTTAGCTCAAACTTTAATGTTTGGACCAACATAAGGTTCTATGTAAAATTTTAGAGCAATTGGCCTTTCAAAACTGATATACATTTCTGGATAACTTTTAGTGTAGATTTTATCAAAAAATCATCGGGATGAGTTAGGATGTAAGGTTTTTGGGGAAAAGACCCTGAGATATGTGGCCAACTCACCATATTTTTATTTAAAGTCCAATGTCTACTGATTAGATCAGTTAATTCCATTTTTTCCCCTGGTCCAAAACATTTTTTACAAATCAAGTCCTAATAATGTTTTCTAGTGTTACAAACCATGTACAATGCATAATCAAGTTCAATATTGAGGGTGTTTGTGGGCTGAGTTTGCACAGCAAGAAGAGAGGACACAAGAGGTTGTGGTGTATTTTTGTGAGATCTAGTTTAATATATTATAAGAGAACATGCAAATCAATTGTACATGTGTCATAGTAATGTTTAAGAAAAATTCTTACAAAGACATGTGTATGTTGTTTTTAGACGTGGAACAAGGAGAAAAAAAAGAGGAATATGTAGCTTATCTTGTATAGTATATAGTGATATAGTGTATAGTTTGCTCCCGGTAATTACTAACGTTAAGCCTTTAAGTCACGAAACTTAAAACCGGGCAACATAAAAATACAAAACTTGCTAAAATATTAAAACTTGACATCAAAACCTATTTTGATATTTTAGGTGATCCTTGAGCTTATTGGGTGATTAATTGTTTTTTATAAATTGCTAACGTTGACTGAAAATGCGCAAAACGCAAAATGTGCAAAGTTTAATTATAAATGGAAAAGTAAAAACGGGATATTTAAAATATGATTGTAAGAAACCAAAATGTATAAAAATAATTATACTGAGTATTGTTAGGTATCGGTTTGAGCTAAATGTACATTTAACGACGTACGCAGAATAACTTATCTAGTTATTCGTAAGAGTGAATTTACTTAAAATAAAAATATTAAGTAAAATTAAATAATTAAATAATGACCTCAAAATTGTGAATTGTTATAGTACCTAATCCTTAAAGGGAATCCCATCCCGGGATTCAATTCAAGTTAGATGTCTAATTTGTGTTGGCGAAGAGGTGTGGATATTCACGACGCATCTGGTCTTTTCTTTCCCAAGTGTATTATGGTCCTCGTCGATAGTTCCAATGAACCCCGACAATTGGGATACGGATCTGCTTCAGTCGCTTGACCTCTTGGTCCATGATTTCAACAGGTTCTTCGACAAAATGAAGTTTTTCGTCAAGTTGAATCTCCTCTAGTGGAATGTCGAGGGTTTCTTTTGATAAATATTTCTTTAGGTTCAAAATGTGGACTGTATTGTGTACTCTATTGAGTTATGGTATAAGTTCGAGTCGGTAAGCAACCGGTCCATCTTCAGCCAAACTTTTGAAGGGTTCAATGTACCTCAGGTTCGTTTTTCCTTGTTTCTCAAAACATATCACGTACTTTCATGGCGAGACTTTCGGTATGATTATATCTCCAACCTGAAATTTTTAATGGATTACGTGTCACATTGGCGTAACTCTTCTGACGACTTCGTGCGGCTTGCAGCCTGTTGTCTGGGGGTGTTGCTCCTAAGCCCTGATACGTACTAACGATTAATGTAGATGGGAAAACCACGTAGGCGTACTAATAGTCGAAAGAAGTAGATATCAATGTCATGGAAGAAATGATACTCACAAAAAGAAAAAGAAAAAAAATGAATAACAATACATTTGAAAGAGCTAATGAATCATAAAAATAGTAATGTGATTCTGCCGTGTGTAATATTTAGGAGCAAAAATTGCTTAAAATGGATGGATTAAATATCTTTATGAACAAATGAGCAATACATTATCGATCAATGCAAATGAAGGAATTGATGAATAACAATAATGGATCAAAATTAGATATCAATAACATTCGTACTTATCATGAGCAAAGAGTGCTCGAAAGAAAGATAGATATTTGTACGAACAAAGAAATAAACCATTACCAACCGATGTAAATGGAAGGATCAATGAATTAAAATAATAGTGTCACCAGCAATGGGGGCTGTGGTCGATGGGCTCTCTGGTGATAGACTCTGGTCGGGTAGGAGGAGTAGGTGTAGTAGTGGTTCTCCTCCTCGTCTTCCGAGGGGTTCTTTTTTGAGTGAGTGATTTTCTGGTTTTGGTTCACACTCCATAGCCTTGTCCTCGAATGGCTTTGTCTCACTATTAGACATTAGCATGTAGGTTGGTGAAGTGGGTGTCAGAGTGGTGGCCGAAAAGTTCTCCAATTTATCCTTGGAATCGAAAGATAGCATTAGGGTAAACATTGCTGTCAAGTTTCAGCGTTATCTTCCTGGCGGCGTAATTCTTTACAACCAAAAGGAGTGAAAAGGAATGAGATATTATAAAGTCGTGTTCCGAAAGTAGGTGTTTCAAGGCGGCACGTTAAAGTCAATTTCTAATCAACTGGCGTGTCTTTAGGCGATGGTTTATGAGGCGATGCAGGTGTTCCAGAAGTATGAGACGAGTGTTCAAACTTGTCTTCGGAGGCAGATAGTAAGACAATCGACATAAGCCGATAGATTGTAACGGGTTTGTGTAAAACGATGTTATGAAAGGTTATGAAAACTTTTATCGGATCATGGAATTACTCGTAACGTTTTGAAATTAATTGAGACCATTTTTTTACTCACAATGTCTCGAAAATAAATGAGATCATTGTGTCATCCACAATGTTTTAGGAAAGTTTTAAAGATCATTAAAATGTAAGTGTAGGTAAATAAAATGATCGGGGAAAACAGGGTTTGACCTGAAGTTCTGGAAATGAGTATAAGAGATCAAAATCAATCAAACGTTTATATAAATAATCTTTTATATATATATATATATATATATATATATATATATATATATATATATATATATATATATATATATATATAGAATAATGGTGCATAAAATTGTGCGTAAGTGTCCGGAAAGTGTAAGCGCACGGAGAGTGTAAGGCAATGCAAAGTGAGTAGTTAAAATATAAGGTGTAACACCCCAACCCGACAAGGGTCAAAATACCACATTATGGTGTCAATCAAAACATAAAAACGCAAGCGGTAGACTTATAAAGATAATAGTTACAAATGTATTCTAAGGTAATAATGAATTACTAACATCTAAACATAATGAGTTCCAAACTGAAATACAAATCCAAGCTCAAATCTAACTGAAGGTAAATCCAAGTCTAATCCAAAAGCAAATGGCATCTATCAATACAGTAGTCCACTATGAGCTCCTATGCACTCCACTCAATCCCAGCTTCCAAACTAAAACCTGCCGCAGGAAAAGAAATGCGGCTGAGCTTAAAAAGCCTAGTGAACAGATATAAACCAAAACGAATAATCGAACATATATAAGTATAGGGAAAAGGAACATAAGCTCCTGCTGAACGAAAATCATCTGTCAAACGAATAAGAGATCAAGGATCAACTAAACAAAATATCATATATCAGCAACTCGTAGCGAAACATAAGGATATCATAATGAAGTCAAAGGAATCAATTAGAGAATCATAATCATATAACAGTTCAGAAATGCCCATCGAGCTCAGAAAGCATGCCACATGCTTAGTCACATAATCACATCATATCATATCCATATATCCATCAAATCATAAGTTACCATAGAGGAGCGACCTCTCAAAAGTGAAATGGGGTGTATGGCACACACCAACCAATCACTACAAAGCCATATCATAACATATCACAAACCTAGGATGCATCCATACGCTCCCTGCAAACAAAATACATATGCAAGTACAAGACTGTACATATATATACATAATGGCCATGAGCTCAAATCATACATAACAAAAGGGAACACTGTGGATCAATCACACCTCCACGGAAAGTGTCATGCCATTGGTTCCTCAATGACATGGCCATGGTACCTCCATGGCAAGTTAGCTCGGGTAACAGAACAGATAATCAAGGCAAAGCTATCCATAATCATAGCATAGTAATCATAGTATAATCAACAAAGCATATCAACTAAACAGAATCTCATATCAAGGAGATAGCATAATGAACATCATAACAGAATGGATAGTAAACTGAATCATATCATAGTGAATCATATCAAAGGATCATATCAAACGGATCATATCAAAGTCAAGGATCGAAAAGTTATGAGAAATCCCTACTGAGAATGGATAGAATATCTGTACCTCAAACCGCAAATGAAAACATATCAGAAAACACATGGATCGGAAGTTACTCCTTCTTCAGCGAATCTGCATGAATTAATGATCGTCTTATTATTTAAGAAACATTTCATAAGTTATTACTGATTCATCACTTGTTGTTGAGCAGATTAACATATTAGGGTTTCCTTCTATTTTTAGAAACTTTCCAAATTTAGTCACTTTCTATATTTAGTAACTTTTCATATTTAGTAACTTTCCCGAATTAGTAACTTTCCGAATTAAGTGAGTTTCCCGAATTAAGTAACTTTCCCGAATTAGTAACTTTCCATATTTAGCAAGTTTCCATAATTAGTAAGTTAGGGTCACATTCATAATTAATCAAACTTAGGGTTCATAGGTACTTCCAAATCTTACACCACCTATTTAGGATTTATTAGTGAATCTGGATCACATTATTATGATTTTTAAGGCCTGCCAATTTAGCTCCAAAAATTCTAAAATAATTCTCAGTGATTCCCATATCAGTTAAGTACCTTCATAAATTTTTATAGATTTTATTACCGAGGAAAAGTACTGTTTTAAAAATCATCTTTTCAGACCTATTCAGAAAGTTAACTACAGATACAAACAGAAAATTTGCCTTTCATTTACCCATTGAGACACTTCAGAAAAATCCACAAAAATATCAGGAAGTCACATATAACCTAGCTATCACTCCTGTAAAAGGAGAGCTCTTAGTTCCTTTTTGTTTCAAAATGAAAATAAAAAACATCGACTGATTTTTAAGTTCCCAAAACTCAGGTTTGACACATGATCCCACAAAATTCAAAAGCATGACCAATACAATTCCAATTCACTCCAAACCAATTGGAAAACTTAATTAAGACATTAAACAATGTTTACAAGCAAAGAACCAGTATTATACACATATGAAGCTCAAGCAATAGTGCACACATATTCAGATTACAAAACAGTCCCGTTCAAAACCCGTTTAAGACCATCATTTAACATGTTTTACTCATACAAACGCACACGAGACCTTTATATTTCACAAGACATGTTTTAAATATCATATTACCTCAGATTAGACTCTTAATTCGACACACAAAACTGCCCATACATACCAGATTTTAACAAGCCATAAACACCACAAAACACTCACATAAAATCATAGAATTCGCATGCTAAAAACAGCCTAGGGTTTTCCATTTTATACACCTCATTAAATGCGTTATTAAAGATTGTATTAGGGCTGTTTTCTATCTCGTTTGGTCGACTATAGGCTCGACAGAAACTTGACACGACAACCACACACATACACGTATCATACCCCATCAAGCGCACACATCATGTTTTACATATAATTAAACTAGGGTTTCGTATTGTTTTGTTGGGTCAACTAAGAAGAGAGATAACCAGATTCATGCAGCCACTCAAATACGCATACGATCACAACACACATACCATGTTTATGCACACACACGCTTAGCACATTTAATCAGACCAGGGTTTCTAGTTTAAGCGCCACATTAATGTGCATTCATGACTGATTTTTAGGGCTCGTTTAGTGTTATACTTAGGTCGACAAAAAGGGCTGAACAAAGACATCAAAACAGGCCACAAAGACTCGACACAAAACAGATCATATAGGCGAATAACTTTGTGATTTCATGTGACCTATCTATACCCATTCGTATAACCATTTATTGAAGACTTTAGATTAGGCTATCCATAGTTTATACGTATGTAATATATTTCATAGATCAGTATAGCACAAGGACGATTTAGGATGATTACCTTGGTCGGATTAGGAACAAATCAAAGAACAAGAAACCAAGATCACAACCCTTTCGAATCAATACCCCACGATCGCCACAAAAGCTGGAACACCAAGAAGCCTATCACCACCTTTCCTTGCTACCAAGCCGATCACACCTTGAACCCTTTTGTTACCTTGATTTCTTAGGAGGAAGAATGCACAGCCGATCCTATTATTGAGTTTTAGGGTTTTCACAAATTCGGTTTAGGGATAGGAAGAGTGAGTCGTATATTTTGAGATGAGGGAAAATAAATTGGGCCGAGTATTAGGGGGTTTTAGGTGACTAGTTCTTCCAATTCTTTTCAAATTTATTTAACCAAATCTTTAAGTGTAAATGTTATGTACAAATTTAAATGGAAATCGGACCCCTTATGAACTTATTAAACGTGTGATAGGCCAATAAAACTTAAATAAAATCGGTTCTCAATTAGCTAGTGTAATTGTGTGACATATACTTAAAGACATTGATTGTGTCGATTTCGTATAGCCTTAAATTATAAATTCACACTTTGAAAATTTTAAACCATAACATAGGTTTTGAAAATTAGCCCATAGCTCAAAGGCATTAGGTTATACTCGTATCATACATCAAATGTTATTCAGATTTTTTTTTCAGGTCGTTATATAAGGAGTGGTTATAGTCTAGGTCTAAAAATGCGACCTGGTTCTCCATAACCATGGCTCTGGTACCAATCTGTAACACCCCCAAAATATCGCAGCGGAATGTAATATCATTGGGGTGCTACTTATTAGTACAACAGTCATAATCATAGAAAACGACTCTAAATGAGAAGTTTTAAAAGTTTATCATTCGATCAAAATAAAACATCAGAGTTACAAGAGGTCCCAAGTAGTTTTAGAAAATATAAAGTAGTAACATAAAAGTTTTCAAGAGTTTATCGAATGAAAACATAATGCAAGCCATCAAAACAATCTTCGTGCGACTTCGTGCTTGCCAAATACCTTAAGGACCTGAGATAAAACATGCTAAAAAGTCAACACAAAGGTTGAGTGAAATTCACAGGTTTATAGTTAAATAATGCACCACAAGACTTCAGAGTTAACATAATAATTGCAACGAATACAATTATAGGTAAATAATTATTATTGCTTTAAGCTCATGACACGCAAACTGACTGAAGGTTCATAAAATGAACCAATGCCCTGAAAGGTAAATTGCCATTTTACCTAAAATTCAAATATAGTGCATTTGTGGCATCTTACCTGACCACATAAAAAGGATTCGCGAATACCAATAGGCCTATTCACAATATTCGCGTTTACTCACAAGTAATTAATGGTTCATGATTTGTTAGGGACTTATTTTGGCAATATCGGTACTTTAGCAATAGGGGCAAATATAGACATAGTCCGGTAGCTTAAAGTGTTGGGCTTTTTTGGCCCCAAAAAAGTCGTTTTCCCAAAATGGCCCAAGGAATATGCTATTTCAAAAAAGTCGCTTAAAGCGACTTTTTTGTCAATTAAGCGACCTACTATTTGTGTCTTTTTGCAGCCAAAAAGTTTGACTTTTTAACTTTTTTAAGCGACTTTTGCTAGATTTTAAGCGACTTTTTGACTTTTTAAGCGACTTTTCGCTAGGGGCCAAAAAGTACACGCCACATGTCACTCCTACATTTAGTCGCTTTTTGCTTGGGCCATTTTGGGAAATCGACTTTTTTGGGGCCAAAAAAGCCCAACACTTTAAGCGACCGGGCTATTTGTAGAATTGCCCCTTAGCAATAATATGTTCTGATAAGCATACAGTTTAAAGCACTTGTGTCCAAATTGTAAAATAGCGTGTATCTCCCCCAATGGGTTTATAAACAGTTTAAGAGTTAAAGTGAGGCTATGAACTCACAAACGATGAAGTAGTAGTAGAAACGGAAGTGTGCACGTCGAGTAAACTCGCAAATGTCACAAACGGCCTAAATAAAATATAACACGACTTAGGCTCGGGGAAATAATATATGACGCTTATACTTAAATGTTTATACAGTAAATAAACTTATAATACCTTATGGTAATATAGTTAGGAGTTTTATAACAAGTCGCGGTTCGAAAAGATATTTATTTATGTTTATGTAGGTTAAAATTACAAAGCTGTTAGAATTTTAATAAAATTTCCACACAAATCGGACCGCCATTTTCAAACCGTAAAGGGTAAAATTATGAACTTTATATGCTTGGTAAGGTATGAATCTGTACATTTCAAAAATCAAGTCCCAACCTAACTGAGAACTTCATAACAAGGGTAAAATTACTAATTTACCCCTGTGTCTCTATGCAGGAAAATCCAGCCTGCAGTTAGGCTTACCAACATGAGCACATCTTTTTATCTACAGACCCTATGGGCATAAAAAAAAAGCGGGAAAAGTTTTCTACATGTCTTAGCTCAAACTTTCATGTTTCTACCAACATAAGGTTCTGGGTAAAATTTTAGAGCAATTGGCCTTTCAAAACTGATATACGTTTCTGGATAACTTTTAGTGTAGATTTTATCAAAAAATCATCGGGATGAGTTAGGATGTAAGGTTTTTGGGAAAATGACCCTGAGATATGTGGCTAACTCACCATATTTTTATTTAAAGTCCAATGTCTACTGATTAGATCAGTTAATTCCGTTTTTTCCCCCGGTCCAAAACATTTTTTACAAATCAAGTCCTAATCATGTTTTCTAGTGTTACAAACCATGTACTATGCATAATCAAGTCCAATAATTGTATAAAACATATAATATATAAAATATAAGAAATCACAGAAGTGAAAAGAAAATAAATGTGGTTTCCTTACAAAGATTTAGTGGTGAAATGATGAGATCAAGAACAAAAACAATAACTATGGACCAAGAATATAACTAGCAACTCATGATCTCCAACATAGGATTAAAAGAACAAGTGAAAAACAATATTGAGGGTGTTTGTGGGCTGAGTTAGCACAGCAAGAAGAGAGGACACAAGAGGTTGTGGTGTATTTTTGTGAGATCTAGTTTAGTATATTATAAGAGAACATTCAAATCAATTGTACATGTGTCATAGTAATGTGTAAGAAAAATTCTTACAAAGACATGTTTATGTTGTTGTTAGACGTGGAACAAGGAGAAAAAAAGAGAGGAATATGTAGCTTATCTTGTATAGTATATAGTGATATAGTGTATGGTTTTCTCCCGGTAATTACTGTAGGTCCACGGTTACGGATCTAAGTAGCCTGTGTTAGACAATCGATAACTTGAATAAATCCAAATTAATCTATATGAGAAACTCTTAACAGTATATTGATTGTTAATGCGGAATCTTAACAAAGAATAAGTATGAAGAACACAACTATGATTACTAACTTCTTATTAATATTAAACTTTCAATTGTCACACTAAACATAATGACGTAGGGTTCCTTTTATACTCTAAGGAAACCCTAATGTTACAAAACGTGTGAAAGGATAAACATATCTTCTAATAAGATAACTAATACGTATATATCCTTTCCTAACATATAGCTAACAAACTATTATGTTAAACATAAACAGACTTAACTAATAATACCTACCAGTACTAACTATGTTTGCCAGACTTAACTTTGTACTGGCAGACTTAAATAAGCTAACAGACTTAACGAATACATCAGCAGACTTAAGTCTGGTCTACAATAATTCCCAACAATCCTCCCCTAACTTGATCTTCATACGCCATGAACTTCAAGTTTCTTTCTTGATAAGCTTCCTGAGGATGTTGAACTCTAACCTTTGGAATTATTTTCAACTGCAATGCTTTAAATCATCATATCTGAACTTTGCAGCATCTTTTATCAGCAATCTTTACACCATCTGATCTTTGCAGCAACATTGACTGTTTGTACATCAATTCATAAAGTTTCATACTATTCTCATCACTTCCAGGTGTGTTAACTCCTGTGAGAGGTGAATCATTAAAAATTTAATGGATTTGATGTCTCTTTACCAGTTAGCCATTAACTCTGGAGTAGCCAATGTTTGGTGTAAAACCATGGCACATTGATAACCATTTCAACTCTTTGTACATGAAACATGGTGAGTTGAAATACCATATGATTTTTAGAAAATCATCAGCTATCAATGGATTTGATTTATCTTTACCAAAAGCCGTTTGCTTTTGGACTAGCCAATTCTTTGGTGGAATGCAGTCATCACCTTGGTGAATTGATAACCAGTTATGGATTTCCACAGCCTTTACCACAAGCCATACTCTTGTGGGCTAGTCAACTCTTCACTATCCTAGATATGGTGAGTTGATTACCATACAATTTTTGGCAAATTGTCAGCCATAAACGGATTTGAGGTATCTTTACCAGAGCTGTTTGCTCTTGGATTAGCCAGTCCTTATGTGGATTAGACATGGTGGACTGATAACCATTTGTTTTGTTAGTGCAAAGCACCTTCACTAAGTGAGAAACTCCATTAATCCCACTTATCAGCTTAGAAAATTCTTTCAAACACCCCAAACTGCTTCCTTTTGGGACTGCATTTCAATTAACTACAATAGCTGATAATATACCTTATATTTCTTATCACCCAAAAGCTTCTTCTCAAGCATCTTCTTGCATACCCTGGGGTGTAGAGGATACTCAACCTCTGTCAACATATATATGTGTGCTGTCTGCAGAGTCAAACAATGAACTTGACAACTGTCAAAGTATCTCCATCTCACCACTTCTTGTTGATAGGGCAGCTTCCAAATTTTATCAGTCTTAGATGGTGGATCAAACATGGTCTTCAAGTCTCCCAAAAGAACTCTTTCAAATTCTTCTTCTGGTCTGACATCTCCATACTTGATCATCATCAGCTTATATAACTCCTTGAGATCATCTCTGCTCAAATCATTAAGTAATCCTGGAAAATTAACATAAACAACATCTGTATTATCTTCCCTGATTATTTGATAAGCCCCTTTCTTACCAGTTTTAATGATCTGCCATCTGACAAACTTGGCAGGTTGTGCTGAGCTTTCAGGAATTGAACCCATTGTGAATGAATCAGAAGAAGGTTCTTCTTCCTCTTGCACATCCTCCTTAGTGACTGACTTACCCTTCTTAGCCACTCTTTTTCTTCTAGTCCACCTCAAAATAGGTTTCTTAACTTCTACTTCTTCCTTTACAAGTTCACCTTTTGAACTATCAGTTACCTCTTCTCCTAATTGAATCTTCATAATCAATAGGCTTGTAGTTCTGATCCCTTTCATAAGCTTTGAGATACATACCTTCAATCTCTTCATATGTCTTTCTTTTCATCCTTTCAAAAGTAGAATGCTCCATATTCTTTAAATAATGCTTCATGTAAGCCATCTTCTCCTGCTTTGATTGTTTCTTGGTAGTACTTTTCTTCTTTTGTGTCTGTTTAATCTTCTCCATCATATCTCCAAGAGTTTCTGTTTCTCTTCTGGCATTAATGAAATCTGCAAGCTGTTTTGCTCTTTCCTCAGTTGTCAGACTTTCATTAGCCTTCAGTTCTTCCAGCTTTGCCTTTAATTCAGCATCATCCTCAATCATAGACATGAATGGATCGTTGTTAAACTCCTCTTGCAGCTTCTTTGCAAGTGATTCATCCATTTTCTTTAGATCAGCAAGCCTTGCCTCTTCAGCTTCTTCTTCAGCTTGAATTCTTGCAATTTCAGCCATACTTGCTTGTTCCTCTCTGATTTGCCTCTTTGTTTTCTTAGGCTGAGGAGTTTCTTGAAGTATTTGCTTGCCTTCTCTTTGAGTACCAGCGCCAGAACTAACTTGATCACCAGACTTAAGTTGATCACCAGACTTATCTTTCTCACTGACAGATTTAACTGGATCATCACCAGAATTAACTTTTTCTGTCACCAACTTCTTTCTTAGCCTTCTCTTCTTTTGACTTTGACTAAGAGTTTTAGATAAAATCTCTGCTGCTTCCAATCCCTCAGGACTAATATCAGTATCACCAGAAGATTTTGCTTGAGCAGGAGTTTGAAAGATTGTTTCTTCACCCAAATTCCTCCCCTGTTTGGAAGAATTTTCATCTGCAACACCCTCTTTATCACTAAAGACAACCCCTTTTGCTTTCATAACATTCTCCATCTTCTTTACTTTTCTGACCAAAGTTACTATAGCATTGACCATGGTTTGTTTTGACTCTTTAAGATCCTTTTCCAACACAGATATCCTTTGAATCAATTTAGGAACCAACTGTAAAAGAGCATCCACAGACATTGGAGTTGACTCCTCCTCATGAGTTGGAGTTTTAACCTGGGTTTGCTAAGGTGAAGGTGGTGGGGGAGTAGGTGATGGTGGTTGTTGTGCAGGTGAGCTAGGGGCATTTGCAGGCTCCTCAGCTGCATGATGTGGTTGAGAGTGTGCTTCACTTCCAGGTGACGATGTACCTGCATTGTCAGTACCAACAGGCAACATAGCAGCTAACAATGGTTTATGTGCCCCCTTAAAGCCCCTTTTCATGTTACTAAAAATTTTATCCTTGAAGGGCACACACAAGTAAGGCAATTTGTTTTCAGTTTCAACATTCAAAACCATTTGAAGAAAACGAGGGTACATCAAAAACTTGTGTTTACTTTTCACATTTGCCACCATGCCATCAAATATTAGTTTGGAAAAGTTAAAAGTTTTACCAAGTGAAAGACAGACCATTGCAGAAGCAATATTACTTCCAAATTGATCCCATCCCCCACTCTTAGAACTTAGACAGTGTAGCAAATGATGGATTAAAAATCTCCACTGAGGTGAAAAATGGCTTTTCCAAAACGTGAATGTACCATCAGTGGGATATCCTATATTACCCATTCCTTCTAAAATCATATTATTTGACAACATAACTTCCCCTGAAGCATCATCCAAGTGAAGACTACTACTAATGGATGCTTCAGTGACTGAATACTCAGTGTTATCAATAGTTTCCCTTAACTTTAGAGTCCCATCAGCAAGAGTTTCGGAAGTAGCAGTCTCCCAAAACTGTTTGACTAGGGAATCATAGATAGTGGGATTGTGAGTTAAGGCATACCTGATATGAGAGCCTTTCAAGAAGTCCACTATCTTTTCAAAGCCTTCGCTCTTGGTTGGTTTCTTCAAGAAACCCACTTGGTTGTGCTTATCACAGTATTTGAGTTGAGCCATGGATGAGCAATGAATTTTGGAAGATGATTTGAAAGTACTGGTTGAATGCCATCTTAGGGTTTGGATGCTGGTTGTTTAAAAACAGAGTAACCTTGGCCGAAAATAAAAATAGTAGAAGTGGAAGTAAATAATGGATAAAGATGAAAAATGAATCAAATATTATCCATATATACCTCTTAAGCCCAAAAAAATGGTAACGGTACTATTGAAACAGGAAAAATCATTAAGCGTATGACCAGATCTAACGGTAAAAAAAATTAATTACATTTTAACATTACCAGACTTAACGTTGGTCAACCAGTATTAATGGTGACTCACCAGACTTAACAAAAAACCAGACAAATACAAACAAAAATCATTAGCAAAGCTTCCAATCACCATCAATCCATGCTTTTCCTTGAAAAATTAGTCTAAAACCAAGAAAATATACAACCATATGTTGTTGCAACCAAAATTAAGACCTACTCATTGCCAGAATTAACTCTAAAGCTACCAGATTGAACTTCTACCAGAATTAAATCTACTAAGTACTTGTACTATCTTACAAACTATACATTTAACCTCCCCTTAAATGTAGCTATGGGTTTATCATTCCAATATTAACCACTAAGAAATTGAACCTAGGTCCATCAAAGGCTTTGGTCAATAGATCAGCTACATTAAAGTCTGTGTGTATCTTTTCCACCCTAATCAATTTTTTTTCAAAGCAATCTCTTATAAAGTGATGCCTTATTTCTATGTGTTTGGTCTTAGAGTGATACACTGGGTTCTTTACTATACAGATAGTACTTTCATTATCAATGTGAATTATAGTATTCATGAAATTCAAACCGTAATCCAGCATCTGGTTTTGGATCCACAAGACTTGTCCACAGCAATTTGCAGCAACTACATACTCAGCTTCAGTTGTAGATGTAGCCACAATGGTTTGCTTCTTGCATTGCCATGAAATCAATCTTCTGCCAAGAAATTGACAACCTCCAGTTGTGGATTTCCTGTCAAGACTTGCTCCAGCATAATCACTATCTGAATAGGCTTCCAGGTCAAATGATGATGTGGAAAACTAGAAGGGGGGGTTGAATAGTTTTACCGGTTTTTAAGCTCTTTTGAAAACTTCTTAAAAGTCTACTTATTGAAAACCTTGATTCGAATCTTATGTGTAATCAATCAACACCAATATGAACTACACACTAAACTAACTAATAATAAGTAAAGTAAGTAAAGAGAAAAGTTGGAAAGATCAAACCGGGACAAAGGATTTATAGTGGTTCGGCTACGAAGCACCTCTTCGCCCTACTCCACTCCCCGAGTACCACACTCGAGAGTTTCAAGCACTATTTCAACAACCTCCTTTAAGGCGGAGAAAACCGTACACGTCGCTTATCCTATTTCCGACGCTAAGCTAGATGTCGAGTGCTAATCTTAGCTAGCACCAATCTACCACGATCCATTTGATCAAACACACGAGCCCAATGGCTTTAAGAGATCACCAAGATCTCGACACGATCACAATGATCAATACTCACTTGACTAACACTATCCTAATGACCCTTGATCTTCTTGATCAATCACACAAGCCCAATGGCTTCAAGAGATGTTCACTATCTCTTATAAGATCACAATGATCTTCACTCACACTCTCACAAAAGAAAAATGATCTTGATGTATGCTATGATACAATCTAGTATGTAACAAATGTTACAAACAACCTAACAACTATAACTCTTGTATCTTCTTGGATACCTTGAGTTCTTCTCTTGCACTTGAAGAGGAATGACAACACCTTGTATCAACTTGGATACTTTGTGTTCTTCTCTTGCTATTGAAGAGGAATGAAGAGGATCTCTAAGTTGGATGATTGGATCACTCTTGAATAAAAGAAAAACTAAACTAGTTGATCAAGAAAAGAAAATGGTGTGAGGGATTTACTCAGAAGTTTTTGTGTGTGAAAGGGTGCCTAAAATCTATGAAGTGGGTTGGTATTTATAGGCAAAGAAAATCTGAACGTTACAGGTGGACGGCTCCACTAAATCACCCACGGATCCACTAAATTTAGTGGAACCGTGGAGCCGTCCCAGACAAAGACGCTCCAATTTTTGTCTTTTCTGGTGAAAACTTATTTGGGGAAGTTTGGAGCTGATTTTGGGGGGGGGGGGGGGGAATAGCTGTTATGTAATTTAAACTTATTTTTCCATTAAAACATTTCTTAAATATTCAAAAATAATTTGTAAGGTTTATTTTTGAAAAAATGTTTTGTCACATTAAAATGTAAAGTCTCAAAACCAAAATTTACTTCTTTGATCATTTGTCAAGTTTGTAAATTTGTTCTAGAGTGGTTTGCGCAGAAACGGGATCTTCCGATTAAAAACTTGTTTACGTTAATTTTAACGTAACTTGATTTCACATTTTGTCATCCTCAAAACATGAAGTAATCAAAAGATATAAATAACATTTCTAGAACATTATTTGCATCAACAATCTCTCCCTTTTTGATGATAACAAAACATAAACTCATTTTAGGTTAAAATTAGTTTTAACAAGTTTTTAATGAGTTTACTCCCATTTCTCCCCCTTTTTGTCAAAGCAAAAAGGTTGCAAGGCTCCCCCTTGATGTATAATCCCCCTCATTTGGAGAACACCAAGGAATTGAGCAATGGTGCGTGCTACAAAAAAAGGTTTGATAACATATATACAAAATCTAACATGTAGCACTTAAGACAAATATCTAATCATTAAAGAAAATAACCAAGTAGCTAAGCCCCACAAAACGATAAAATAACCATAGAAAATATAACATTCATTCATAAAACAAGTGTCATACATAGGTATGACTACATGATGAAGATAATAAGAGACAATTAGAAGCATAAATCCCTAATGACTAGAGGCAAGCTTCATTTCCAAGAGGGGTCCTAATGATTTATTAGTGAAAAACTAAACATGAACATGTCTAGTTTTGTTGGCTAGGAGGTGGTAGAGATGGTGTCATCATTTGGGGTGGTGGTGGTGTTAAGAGGTGCTCCACAAAGGAGAACATGAAGTGAATTTCATCTCTTAAAGAGAAGATGAGATTATGGTTGTGGAGGCAACATAGGCAATTAGCACTATGTAAATCAAAGGGATGGGGTTGGATAGGTTGTGGCATGATAGGGGAAGGAGGTGGTGGTGAGTTTGTTTGTGATGGAGTTGGCATGTTATAGTCCAATGGAGTTATGGGGGATAGTGTGTACTCCAATGATGATGTGGTGTTGAAGGTTGATGAAGATATTGTGTAGGAAGATGATGTTTTGGAGGGTGCATTAGGTGGTGATGGTGATTTGGGAGTGGCTTAGGAAGGTGGTATCATTGTTTCATCATCTTTTGTAAGATCCACAAAGAGTGGTCTTGTTGGTGGTTTTACGGTTATTCTAGGTTTCTTTGAGATGTGAGTGGTGGATCCTTGTGTGGAGGACTTGGTGTGTATGTGATGAGAGGTTGAAGATGAAGTGCAAGATAAACTTGCAAAGGTGAAGCCTTATATAGGCAAGATGGATGAAATTTGAATTAAAGTGGATGGGAGTGTCCTATGGTGTAGCAAGGGAATCTTAGGGTGTGTGTGATGTTGTAAGATTTGCAGGTTTGAGGTTAGGGTTGCAGGGATTTTAGGAGGAATAGTGAAAATTCGTGAAATAGGTGCACGGTACCACTAAATACCACACGGTACCGTTAAATTTAATGGTACCGTGGCCTATTAACGGTACCGTGACACTGTAGTCACGAATTTTCCAGTTCAGGCTAGTTCTGGGCAGCTAGTGGAATGTTTTCTAGGGGAACTAGTTCCTGGAAATGATAGTGCCTAAAGTCACTAAAGACTTATTTGCCTAATATGTCCCATATTAAGCTATATCTAGCACATAAAGGTTACCATGTAATTTGCCAAGATAAGCATAAGCATGCAAGCATAAAGGACAAGATAAACTATCATCCAAATATCACATAGAATATTCATGCAAGGTGAAAGATTAAATGTTAAGCATGCAAGATAATTTAGAGTATTAATCCCTAATATGATCTATTAAGAATAAACCCTAATAAGAGATATAAATCCTTTCATAACTACATATGGCTTGAGCATTCTCCCGTTCTTGTCACATTCTCGTCTTGAACGTGCATCTCATTCTCATGATTAGGATCATCAAAGGGTGCATAGTAGTTGGAGGATTCGGAAATGAGAATGGATGAGACATATGACTCGGTTATGGGTTTCATGACGGGTGTGAAAAGTGAGTATTGAGGACCATGAAGGTAAGGGTGAAAGGTTATGAAGAGGTGATAGAGACGGGTTAGGAACATCCCATAGGGTATCAATTTATTTTTGTTTCCCTTGAGATGTACAATTCGCTTAGCGAAAAAGTAGGCGAGATTGTATGGTTGTTGGGTTAGGAGACAGTAAATCATATGAGCACAACACGTCGGAAGTTGCTTACGATTTTTTGTTAGACTTAGAACATTTTCTCGCAGGATGACTGCCCAAGAAAGTAGTTCATGACGAACCTCATCCAAACGAACTTTCGTTGGATTTGGGTAAGTGGAGTTCTTATAAGTATGGATAAGTTTGGTTAGTTCGGTGGGAGAGGGTATGTAGGAACAATATGGACTATCCTCTTCACGATAGTTGAAGAGGGACTCGAGACACCAATCTTCAGTATATGCACATTGCCCACGATTGGGGATTTGAAGGATTTGAGCAAATTGCTCAAGGGTTAGGACAAATTTGGAATTTCGGACCCAAAACCAAAGTGACAAAGATTGATCCTCGTTACGTACGAGTTCAACTTGTCGAAAGAATTCCAACACAAAACGAGGACAAATGTGCTCGTTGATGTGGAGTAAACAGTCGAATCTTATAGCTCTAAAGAAAGTGTTGATGTCCCGATGGTAAATAAGGGACGGATCAACGACACGGCCTTCATGAAACCGACGGGTTTCAAGATTGACATAGGCACGAATGTGGTTACCGGGTGTTGTGGGTTCACGAGAAATTTCGGGTGTATAGGTATCGGTTAGAAGATGATAAAAATCATATTCATGAGACATTTTTGTTTCCTATAAGAAAATTTTTAGGAAAAATTAGAACTAAAAACAGTTGCATTACATACACATGTCTAGTGTGTGCCTGTATGCAAACTATGTGGAGGTGCGGTAATCTCGACTCAAAATAAAATAATGAGATTACCCAAACACTCCTAATTTTACTTTTGCTCAAACAAATATATCGAAAAATACATATTGATTATGTAATTCGATCAATATTCGTAAGATCATGTATGCATGAGAAAACGTTTTTAGTTTGCATCAACAATGCACGAAAAATGTTTCATGATCCTAGTTTCGTGAGATTTTTGAAAACTATGGAATTGGGGTGTTTGGTGACTTCAATGTTTTAGCACCAAAGATTTTGAAATATTTTAGTGTTGATGACTTCTAATTGAAAGTTTCCTAGTAAAAATTGAAAAACCTAAATTCAATTTTCATTAATGAACAAACCCTAGACTCAAAATTAGAGAAAATTAGAGTAAGAAAGCTTACAGTTAGTGTTGAAAAAGTGGAAATGATTGAGAATCTTGAAAATCAATGTCTTGAATATGATCTTGAAGGGGTGTGATTGAGTTTTGGGTTGTGAGGTAAGGTTATGACAGCAGTTGCAGAAGTAGATTGGTTTTGAAATGAGTAGTGTGGGAAAAAGGGGACTGAAATACGGAATGTGCCAGATACACGGTTCCACGGTACCATTAAATTTAACGGTGCCGTGCCACATTTAGTGGAGCCGTGATCTGCTGGGATATTTTTTTGTCCCATTTTGATTTTTGACGAATAAGTCTTGCTGTTTTAGTGAGACCCTTTTTGACACGAGGAAAGAATTTATACCTAATAAATTCTTTTGACAAGGGGGACCTAAACTAGACATAACAAGACACACGATGACTTCAAGAGTCATGAGATTTATGGAATATGTTCCATCATACCTAGACCTAAACGAAGGTAGTTGAAGGATTCTCGTTTGAGAGGTTTGGTTAGGATGTCAGCGATATTGTCTTGAGAAGGAACTTTCTCAATAGAAATGTTTCCTTTCTGAACGTTATCGCGAAGGAAATGGTGGCGAACTTTGATGTGTTTAGTACGGGAGTGTTAAATGGGGTTTTTGCTCAAGTCAATAGCACCTTTATTATCACACATAATGGGGACGTCATCTACATGGATGTCATAGTCATTAAGGGCTTGTTTCATCCATAGTGCTTGTTGACATGCCTTTCCGGCGCTTACGTACTCGGCTTCGGTCGTGGAGATAGCAAGAGCCGTTTGTTTCTTGGAGAACCAAGAAGTTAGACAACAACCCATGAAGGTATAAACGCCACTCGTACTCTTTCGATCCACATAATCTCCCGCATGATCAGAGTCGGCATAGACAACAGTTTCTACACCGGTCCCCTTGGGATAAATAATCCCAAGTGTGTAGTGCCTTTAATGTATCAGAAGATACGCTTAACCGCTTCAAGGTGAGAGGTTTTGGGATCCTCTTGGAAGCGAGCACAAAGGCATACACTAAACATGATATCGGGCCTACTTGTCGTGAGGTATAGTAAACTTCCTATCATACCCCTATACTTAGTGCTATCCACGGACTCACATTCTTCATCTTTCATGAGTTTTATTTCCGTGGACATGGGAGTTTTCATGGGCTTAGACTCTTCTAAACTAAACTTCTTAAGCATTTCCTTACTATACTTAGATTGGTTAAAGAAGATACCATCTTCCATTTGTTTAATTTGTAAACCAAGGAAGAAATTTAATTCGCCCATCATGCTCATCTCAAACTCGTCGCGCATGATTTTAGAGAAATCATCGCACAATTCTGGACAAGTTGAGCCAAATATGATGTCGTCAACATATATTTAAACAATGATGAGATGTGAATTACGTTTCTTTGTGAAAAGCGTGTTATCTACCACTCCCATGGTATATTCATGTTCGATCAAGAATGCTTTTAGTCTGTCGTACCAAGCTTTTGGAGCTTTTTTGAGACCATATAAAGCTTTCTTGAGTTTATAAACATGATTCGGTTTCTCGAAATCAACGAATCCCGGAGGTTGTGCAACGTATACCTCATCGTTGATATAACCATTTAGGAATGCACTTTTCACATCCATTTGGTACAATTTAAAGTCAAAGGCACATGCATAGGCAAGGAGTATCCTAATGGACTCTAATCTAGCTATGGGTGCATAGGTTTCATCATAGTCTATTCCCTCTTGTTGGTTATAGCCTTGTGCTACCAACCTTTCCTTATTCCTAGTTACGACGCCATTTTTGTCGAGCTTATTCCTAAACACCCACTTAGTTCCTATGATTGTTTGATTCTTAGGTACAGGTACTAAATCCCAAACTTGGTTTGCGGTGAATTGATTAAGTTCTTCTTGCATGGCAACCACCCAACTTTCATCCTTAATCGCTTCACTTACATTCTTAGGTTCTACGGTTGATATAAAACAAAAGAAATTACTTTTGTTTTGGGCTTGTGACCTAAGGGTTCTTTGGTTTAGGTTTCCTATGAAATTTTCAATAGGATGGTCCTTGGATTCCTTAATGTTGACAACTTCGTCAACTTCAACTATTTCATCCTCAATGTCATCTTCTAAAGGTTTCTTGCCATTGACCTTAATGGCTTCATCCTCATCTAAGTCATCATCCACCAAGGGTGATGTCTTAGTTGGTGGAGGACTTTCATCGAATGTCACGTTGAGTGATTCTTCGACTTTCATGGTTTCTTTGTTTAGGACTACATAGGCTTTACTATTTTGGGAGTAACCTAGGAAAACACCTTCGTAAGACTTTGGGTCAAACTTGGTGAGGTAGTCTTTCGTGTTAAGTATGAAGCACTTGCTTCCAAACACTCTAAAGTAATCAAGAGTAGGTTTTCTACCTTTCATGATTTCATATGGGGTTTTTCCTAAGATAGGTCTAATTAGAATCCTATTAAGAATATAAGTTGAGGTGTCCACCGCATTAGACCAAAACTTTTGCGTAATTGATTGTTCATTCAACATCATTCTACTCATTTCTTGTAGAGTACGATTTTTCCGCTCAACTACCCCATTTGATTGTGAAGTGCGTGGAGCTGAGAAATTGTGTGTAATACCATTAGCATCACAATATGCTCCAAATTGCACTTCATTATCAAATTCCCGACCATGATCTGTCCTAATGGAAACTATTGTACATCCTAGTTGATTTTGAACTTTCTTACTAAAGACCTCGAATTCTCCAAAGGCTTGTGTCTTATTCTTAAGAAATCTAGTCCAAGTATACCTAGAGTAGTCATCAACTATCACTAAGGTGTAGTAGTTTCCTTCGTAGCTCCGTACGGCGGATGGACCAAATAAGTCCATGTGAAGTAGTTCTAGGCATCTAGAGGTCGAGACCATATTCTTAGCTTTTGACTAGTATGAGCTTGTTTTCCAACTTTACAAGCGTCACAAAAATGTTTACCAAACTTAATCTTAGGTAGGTTTCTAACTAGTTCCTTAGACGCCAATGATTGTATCAATCGCATATTGGCGTGACCTAACCTCCTATGCCATAGAGTGGAATTATCATCTATGGTTGTTAAGCATATCCCATCCTGAGGCTTATTACCTATTTTCATGACAAATAACCCATTTCTCCTAACTTCCTTGCCTATGGTTTTACCATCCTTAATGATCTCACTACCCTCTTCGGAGAATATAACTCTACATTTATTATCTACTATTTGACTAATGCTAAGTAAGTTAAATCCTAGGTTATCTACATGCTCTACATTTTTAATGGTGAGGGAGTTTTGAGTGATCGTACCTTTGCCAATAATGTTGCCCTTAATAACTTCCTTGCCTATGGTTTTACCATTCTTAATGATCTCACTACCCTCTTCGGAGAATATAACTCTACATTTATTATCTACCATTTGACTAATGCTAAGTAAGTTAAATCCTAGGTTATCTACATGCTCTACATTTTTAATGGTGAGGGAGTTTTGAGTGATCGTACCTTTGCCAATAATGTTGCCCTTAAGTTTGCTACCGAAAGTGACGTTACCTCCGTTGTATGCTTTGTATGATGAGAAAAGACTTCGATTACCCGTCATATGATTAGTGCATCCACTATCCTTGACCCATTCGTTAGGCTCCAAGTCGATTCCCAAGCATATCTTTTGAATAAGACAAACATTCAAACATTTGGTCCCCAATATCTCATGTAACACCCCAACCCGACAAGGGAAGAGATGTCACAATAATGGTTTCACATCAGAACAAACACAAGCATATGACATAAATAATACAATAGAACTTCAATGGTTACAATGGAAAATCCGAAACTATAAGGTTACAAATGAGAAATACAATAATTACTAAGTCCGAGTATAAGCTCTTCTAGTCATCTCTAGTCCAAATAGCTAATAAGGTCTTCTAAGTCCAAGGTACTCTCCACTTATACCCAGCTTCCAACTAAACCTGCCGCAGGAAAAGAAATGCGGCTGAGCTACGAAAGCTCAGTGAACAGATATAACGATAACAAAATAGTAATGATGGAATAGTGAAGTAAGTGAAACAGTGCAAGGTATTACAAGAGTTAGGAAAGAATATAAAGGTTATGCAGAGATATCAGGAATTAAGAAACAGTTACAATAGATAAGAGTAAAGGGAAATAGTAATCCCAAACCGAGCCCAAGTCATATCAAGTCAAGTCATGTATCAAGTCAAGTATCAAGTTAAGTATGTATTCGGAGGGGTGACCTCGGAATACTAAGTACAAGGTTATAAGGTAAAGTAAACAGAAATCCACTACGAGCCCAAATCAAATCAAATATCAAATCAAATAGGTGTACCGAGGGGAGACCTTGGTACCAAACGCAATATGAGGGGATACCTCCAAAGGGTGGAGTAGCTAGCTCCTAAATATGTGAAAGACGTGTATCGCACACACCATCAGTCACCAAATATAACAAATAATATAATGGCAAAGCCCAAATAACAAATCTAGGATGCATCCATATGCCCCAGGTGGCCAAAGTCTGCCTCTACGTAACAAATCAAATCAAATCAGGGACGGGACAGGTCATCACTCTCCTGCCCTAGAGTCATGCCATCGGTGCATCAATGACATGGACATGAAACCCTCATGCCTAGTGAATGGCTCGTAGTCTCAAACTGTGGGTCAAGGGTCAAGTATCAAATGTCCAAGTATCCAAGTTCAAATTTCATATCAAGTGGTTCAAGTCAAATTTCCATTTCAATTATATCATAAGGTTCATATCAAATGGTTCATATCAAATGTCTCATATCAAATGGTTCATATCAAATGTCTCATATCAAATGGTTCATATCAAATGGTTCATGTCAAATGGTTCATATCAAATGGTCAAAACAAAAGGAATCATAGAAAAGGGTTTATATCAAAGGTTTATAAAGCAAAGTTTCATAGCAACAGTTCATTTAAAAAGGTTTCTATTAAAAGCAGTCTTTCAATAATGGTTTTCATAAAAATGATCATACAAAATAGTTTTCATAAAAATGGTCTTTCAAAACGGTTTTCATAAAGATAGTCTTAAAAATAGTTTTCTTAAAAACTCTAAGTAACTTTCATTTAAAAGTAGTATCGCATCTTTTTAAAATAGCTTTTCTCAAAAAATTTCATATATAATTAAGAAAGGTTTTCACATCCAGTTACCAAAATCAAATGAACCTTCAAAGTATCAAGTGATTCAAATATTCATGTTACAGGGTGACGAACGAGTCATATCAAGTATCAAGGGAACATGGCAAGGTTCCATTATCAAGGTTTCCAAATCAAGGAAAACATAGCAAAGGCATAGATTAAATAAGAAAGCCCCAAATAAAAAGGCTCAGATCATAATCAAACAAATATAGACAGATGTAAGTGAAACATGAAGAACGAATCAAAGTATAAGGGAACATAGCAATGGCTTAGGGAACCCTATAGTGAATCAAGATCAAAAGTCATGAGAAGGACACCCTTACTGAGAAAGGGTAGAATATATGTACCTTATACCGCAAGTGAAACACATCTAGAAATATAAAGATCGGAAACAAACTCCATCTTCAGCGAATCTACACGAATACATGGTCGTCTTATTATTAATATCTTCTTTAAATCAGATTTCTCATTTTAGTCGGCTTTCCATTTTTAGCAGGTTTCCTCAATTAGTAAGTTTCCATTTTTAGAAAGTTTCCTTATTTAGCAAGTTTCCAAAAATAGAAATTTTCCATAATCAGACAAATTCCATAAAGTAATTAGGTTAAGTCATTTATTAATTATTATTATTATGGAAATAGGGTTCATTTTAGCAAGTCATGATAGTTTAGGGTTCATTATGACAACTTTCCATATTTTAGGGTTTTAAATGTAAATATGCCAAAGTTAAGGTCCAAAATGTAAATATTACAAGTTATTCATTTTAATCCATAAGTTTACCATAATTACAATTTCCATCCTTTAATTTCAACAATTTTACATATTAAACCCTTTAATTAATTAGATTAAAAATTAAACCTTATAATTAATCGAATTACAATTTAATCCTTACAATATTCATATCAACACATTAAGCCTTCATTTATCCAAAATTACTCATTATACCCCTTACATAATTTTTATACGAAATACCCTTTATTTTTCATAATTTACAAAATAAGCCCCTCTATTTAATTAATTTCCAATTCGATTTAATAATATAAACAATTTACCATTTAAACCTTTTAATTACAAAATTTACACATAACACCCCCATATAATAATTTTTACGAATTGCCCCAGGTCCAAATCACCTTACAAAAATAACCCCCATGTTTATAAAATTACAAAACACACCCTTTACTTTTAAAAATCCAATCGGTATACCTTTTTCATGCATAAACTCTAACCCTAAATTTCCCAATCATTTCCAATCATTAACACAACCTTAAAAACACATTAATTTATCAGATCTATCATCAAAAATTCAAACCCTAACCCGTTTGATTTTATTTTCATTTTTAACCCTTTTTCTTTATGACCCGGTTTCAACAAAAACTCACCAAGGATGATTTAAGCTTCGAAAATACCAAGTATCATTTTTATAGTGTTATTTAGCATGAATAGGACCTGAGAAAAATAGTCTTGGTGGACACAAAATTCATTATAACCGATTTACAATTTACTTTGTTTTTAGGGTTTCGCTTCATATTTTAATTCAAACGACTTGAGTAGCATGCATGGATTGTTATAGTCATTTTATTTAGATCATATATGATGTAAAAAGAGTCACAAAAATACCAGATAGCTTATAGAAGGATCGAATGGGTTGTGGAAAAATCATACCTCTCGGCAAGAATGGAATCGAACAAAAACTAAAACCGAGTGAACCAAGCCTTCAAAAATTGAAATCCCATTTTTCTACACTTCCTTTGGCACCAAGGAACTCAGGAAAAATGATAAGAACTCGTGGAAAATTGGTGGTGGCCGATTTGGATTTTTAGTTTGGATTTAGGGTTTTTAGAGTGTGTAAAAAGGAAACAAATGAGAAAAACCGTGTATTATGGGAGGAGAGGCATGGATTTCGGCCCAAATTGATCAAGGAGGATCAATTTATTGATTGTGATTGATTTCCTTTAATTTCAATACTTATCTTAGTTTTTATTTGATTTTATTTTATTTAATAACATAAATAAATATATAGGTAATAGAATTTCGACATGTAAATGTTTAAGTGATGTGACAAATATTTTTAGGACCTTTAGGATGTTAAAATGTTCATGCAAAAATTGTCATACTTCATATGTTGTTAATTTCCAAGAGTTTAGGATTTATTTGATGCTTTATTTAATCATTAATTGAATTTTTAAGTTGCAAGGGTAATTTGGCAATTTTGCATGTTTTGAAATTTTGGGTTTTACAACTTCTTCCCCTCTAAAAGAAAATTTTCGTCTTCGAAATTTGAAGTCGCAAAGTTAAACGAAGTCGTAGCAAATCGCAAAAGATCGTCAAAACATTCTCACGCCCGGGGAGGTTCATCCAAAAAGGATCTCCAAACCAATTAGTTTCTCATGACTCAATCAAAACAAGGTGGGTTCAAATTCTCAGAAGGAGACAAATTGGGTTGATTCTGATCAAAAGGTCCATGCAATATAAAATGGATGATAGGTGAATCTTCTGGAAAGCTCATATGGAAAACGAACAAGATTTCAAATCAATTTAACTGTATCAACAGTAGATAGTTCTACAATGAGCTCAGGATTTATAACTGAGGACAACAGAATGCAAAACGAGAATTCAAACTCATCCAGATATCTAATGAACAAAGGCAGAGTATATGCATAGGTAGAATGAACCTAAAGTCTCACTAATCACGGATAATCCAACGGAGATCAAATTCTAAACTTCTTAGGTACTCCCCAAGATATCCTATGGCTACAATGAGTGCACGTTATATGGTGTAAGTATTATCACGTTGATCAGGCGTCATAATACTAGCACCACATAAATATGCCTTCATGATGATCATACTTTATCTCGAGTTGTGGGCAAAACAACCTATCTTAATCCACCTAGTACTTCTACAGTCTCAGAGGTCAACAAAATCAAATGTCATAGTCAAGAGGGAAAATAAAACTACTCGCAAGTGTATCGGAATCCCAGATTTCCTAGCAGAAGTAAGGTACGCCGTCCACAAGCACAATTCGCCAAAATTCCCAAAACAAGGCCATCATCGAACACACGAAAATAAACACGGAACTGAATTGCTTCTAGGGGACTTAAATCATTAAAGGATCTTATTACTATATAACGAAGCTTAAGCGAGTCAACGAAAGTGAAAGTTAGTTGCCAATAACTTCGGCCTTCACAGAATCAATTCTTCCAAACATAAAAGGTCTGCTTCGAAAATCCGTTCATTCAAAACATTCAATCTCTTCAAGTCCGGTTAATCTGTCTTCGTTTGTCCATCAATCTGGAAGTGAAACAAAATCGTGAACTTGTGTCTGGTTCATCAAGCCTCCTGCAGTTCTTCTTGGAAAGTGATGGAGTAATGTGAATTTTTGGCACGATCTTCAAATACCTTCGTCGTCCAGTCTGCTTCCGTTCTCAATTCATCTTAGTACAACCAAGATGAATAGGGAAGTGAGACTGCACGTCTTCATCAGTTCCTGGTTTGCCGTATTGACTAGATTTCCTCTGCATCGCCAACACTTCTGTCTTGTAAGGAATGTCTTCACTCTTCAGGGTAGCCACCGTTGTTGTCAACTCCAGGTCATGCAGTGAAGTAATTCTTCTGCAAGGTTCAAATGATTTCAGTTCTCCACTCGGTTATCGGTCTTGACCAATTTGTGATAGTTTCAAAACTTGCGGGATTTAAAGAGATACCCTCAATTAAGAACGCCGATGTCTCAACAAATATCAAATTTCCAGAATGCAAAAATGATCAACAAATTTCTAACAAAGTGCAAAAATGATTTTCATGCTCTTCCTCGTCTCCGAATGTACTATTAACTCATACAATGACCATTTGCCCAAGTACTCACAAGAAAACATCATTTATCAAATTCACAAAACAGTCAGAGCTTTAGCTAATACTATTAGCGTCACTAACCGTCATAGCAATCGTTACGAATACGGAAGGCGATTCTAAGAATAACCTCAATTCATACTTCCATCTAAAGGGAACTTCGCGCTCTGAAATTGAACAGACACATAGTCGTTTCAAGGTGGAGAAATAATGGTTCCTAATAGCAATACGGTTCAGCTTCCAGTAATTAATACATATCTCCTGTCACCATCCTTCTTTATCGCGAATGAAACTGAAACACGCCCAAAAGATACGCTAAGCAAACTCACTTCCTGGTCTTCGGTTGCTGCTCTTCCCGGTTGCTCAATCAACTGGTATGATCCCGGACACATCTTCGCTTGGTGACTAGACAATCTCTCGGTATCATGTCAAATCCTACTTCACACTCCAGCGGAAAACTTGGTGGTTCAAGCAGGAATCATATTCAGAAAACTCAGGGTGCCAAATAACTCTCAAGATAAGGTTCATTCATTGGTGTACGAAACGGGTTCTAGGAAAACTTCATAATCGCGAAAGTAACACACGAGTCTCCAGAGTAATAGTGATAGCCAAGAGTTTAACAATTGGTAATCATGGTAGGGAGTTCAAAATTGTTTCAAACGCCAAAGGTGAGACATTGGAGGATAGTTGTCAATATTTTGAATGTACAATCAACCAATCCCTTATCAGAATAAAATCGAAGTTAACTACCCAAAGAGAGACAGATCAACATAGCAAATCTTATCGTTCAAAAGTGAGAGGGAAACATTCTTACACTCGTGGTTAAACACCACAAGACTTCTCATAGGGACAGAGATGGGTAAGATGAAATCAGATAGCGTCAGAAGATTCATAGATGCTTATCAAAACAAGAGACAAATCACAGAATGTATCAAGTACGTCATCGCCATGGAGATTCTCAGAATGCCCGAAGACGCATCAAAATGATTAGCAAA
Source organism: Artemisia tridentata subsp. tridentata (assembly GCA_021014915.2). Classification (NCBI taxonomy): domain Eukaryota; kingdom Viridiplantae; phylum Streptophyta; class Magnoliopsida; order Asterales; family Asteraceae; genus Artemisia; species Artemisia tridentata. The sequence goes on along the minus strand of CP139505.1, from coordinate 291,427,018 downwards.
AGGATCAGAGGTCAGAGTCGGAATCTGAAGATAAGGATCAAATAGTGTCAGGCAATTATTATGCAATTTTCAATGCCTTCAAGGTTTATTTAGGTTTCAAATCTTAGGTGGTGCAAAGCATAAGATTTCAATCTCCAAAAGTGATCTCAACAGGCTTTAACCAAAAGAAAGGAACGAATCAGAGTAATGCGGAAGCAATGCTACTTAAACCAATGCCTTAAAGTCTACCCATTCCTCACTGGTCAAAACTTAAGTTCTTATGAGGAAATCCTAAAGCAAGTTCTCAAGGTGTTCTCCTATGTTCTTATAGTGGAAGCTTAATGGTCCAAAACTCACAGGCCAAGGGTAAATGTATTACGAGTCGCAGCCTGTTCTCTGATACCATAAATTGTAACACCCCAACCCGACAAGGGTAGAGATGTCACAATAATGGTTTCACATCAGAACAAACACAAGCATATGACATAAATAATACAATAGAACTTCAATGGTTACAATGGAAAATCCGAAACTACAAGGTTACAAATGAGAAATACAATAATTACTAAGTCTGAGTATAAGCTCTTCTAGTCATCTCTAATCCAAATAGCTAATAAGGTCTTCTAAGTCCAAGGTACTCTCCACTCATACACAGCTTCCAACTAAACCTTCCGCAGGAAAAGAAATGCGGCTGAGCTACGAAAGCTCAGTGAACAGATATAACGATAACAAAACAGTAATGATGGAATAGTGAAGTAAGTGAAACAATGCAAGGTATCACAAGGGTTAGGAAAGAATATAAAGGTTATGCAGAGATATCAAGAATTAAGAAACAGTTACAATAGATAAGAATAAAGGGAAATAGTAATCCCAACCCGAGCCCAAGTCATATCAAGTCAAGTCATGTATCAAGTCAAGTATCAAGTCAAGTATGTATTCGGAGGGGTGACCTCGGAATACTAAGTACAAGGTTATAAGGTAAAGTAAACAGAAATCCACTACGAGCCCAAATCAAATCAAATAGGTGTACGGAGGGGAGACCTCGGTACCAAACGTAATATGAGGGGATACCTCCAAAGGGTGGAGTAGCTAGCTTCCAAATATGTGAAAGACGTGTATCACACACACCATCAGTCACCAAATATAACAAATAATATAATGGCAAAGCCCAAATAACAAATCAAGGATGCATCGATACGCCCCAGGTGGCCAAAGTCTGCCTCTACGTAACAAATCAAATCAAATCAGGGACGGGACAGGTCATCACTCTCCTGCCCTAGAGTCATGCCATCGGTGCATCAATGACATGGACATGAAACCCTCATGCCTAGTGAATGGCTCGTAGTCTCAAACTGTGGGTCAAGGGTCAAGTATCAAATGTCCAAGTATCCAAGTTCAAATTTCATATCAAGTGGTTCAAGTCAAATTTCCATTTCAATTATATCATAAGGTTCATATCAAATGGTTCATATCAAATGTCTCATATCAAATGGTTCATATCAAATGGTTCATATCAAATGGTCAAAACAAAAGGAATCATAGCAAAGGGTTTATATCAAAGGTTTATAAAGCAAAGTTTCATAGCAACAGTTCATTTAAAAATGTTTCTATTAAAAGTCCATTTAAAGCAGTCTTTCAATAATGGTTTTCATAAAAATGATCTTACAAAATAGTTTTCATAAAAATGGTCTTTCAAAACGGTTTTCATAAAGATAGTCTTAAAAATAGTTTTCTTAAAAACTCAAAGTAACTTTCATTTAAAAGTAGTATCGCATCTTTTTAAAATAGCTTTTCTCAAACATTTTCATATATAATTAAGAAAGGTTTTCACATCCAGTTACCAAAATCAAATGAACCTTCAAAGTATCAAGTGATTCAAATATTCATGTTACAGGGTGACGAACGAGTCATATCAAGTATCAAGGGAACATGGCAAGGTTCCATTATCAAGGTTTACAAATCAAGGGAAACATAGCAAAGGCATAGATTAAATAAGAAAGCCCCAAATAAAAAGGCTCAGATCATAATCAAACCAATATAGAAAGATGTAAGTGAAACATGAAGAACGAATCAAAGTATAAGGGAACATAGCAATGGCTTAGGGAACCCTATAGTGAATCAAGATCAAAAGTCATGAGAAGGACACCCTTACTAAGAAAGGGTAGAATATATGTACCTTATACCGCAAGTGAAACACATCTCGAAATATAAAGATCGGAAACAAACTCCATCTTCTGCGAATCTACACGAATACATGGTCGTCTTATTATTAATATCTTCTTTAAATCAGATTTCTCATTTTAGTCGGCTTTCCATTTTTAGCAGGTTTCCTCAATTAGTAAGTTTCCATTTTTAGAAAGTTTCCTTATTTAGCAAGTTTCCAAAAATAGCAATTTTCCATAATCAGACAAATTCCATAAAGTAATTAGGTTAAGTCATTTATTAATTATTATTATTATGGAAATAGGGTTCATTTTAGCAAGTCATGATAGTTTAGGGTTCATTATGACAACTTTCCATATTTTAGGGTTTTAAATGTAAATATGCCAAAGTTAAGGTCCAAAATGTAAATATTACAAGTTATTCATTTTAATCCATAAGTTTACCATAATTACAATTTCCATCCTTTAATTTCAATAATTTTACAAATTAAACCCTTTAATTAATTAGATTACAAATTAAACCTAATAATTAATCAAATTACAATTTAATCCTTACAATATTCATATCTACACATTAAGCCTTCAATTATCAAAAATTACTCATTACACCCCTTACATAATGTTTATACGAAATAGTCTTTATTTTTCATAATTTACAAAACAACCCCTCTATTTAATTAATTTCCAATTCGATTTAATAATATAAACAATTTACCATTTAAACCTTTTAATTACAAAATTTACACATAACACCCCCATATAATAATTTTTACGAATTTCCCCTGGTCCAAATCACCTTATAAAAATAACCCGCATGTTTATAAAATTACAAAACACACACTTTACTTTTAAAAATCCAATCGGTATACCTTTTTCATGCATAAACTCTAACCCTAAATTTCCCAATCATTTCCAATCATTAACAAAACCTTCAAAACACATTAATTTATCAGATCAATCATAAAAAATTCAAACCCTAACCCGTTTGATTTTATTTTCATTTTTAACCCTTTTTCTTTATGATCCGGTTTCAACAAAAACTCACCAAGGATGATTTAAGCTTCGAAAATACCAAGTATCATTTTTATAGTGTTATTTAGCACGAATAGGACCTGAAAAAAATAGTCTTGGTGGACACAAAATTCATAATAGCCAATTTACAATTTACTTTGTTTTTAGGGTTTCGCTTCATATTTTAATTCAAACGACTTGAGTAGCATGCATGGATTGTTATAGTCATTTTATTTAGATCATATAAGATGTAAAACGAATCACAAAAATACCAGATAGCTTATAGAAGGATCGAATGGGTTGTGGAAAAATCATACCTCTCAACAAGAATGGAATCGAACAAAAACTAAAACCGAGTGAACCAAGCCTTCAAAAATTGAAATCCTATTTTTCAACATTTACTCTAGCACCAAGGAACTCAGTAAAAATGATAAGAACACGTGGAAAATTGGTGGTGGCCGATTTGGAGTTTTAGTTTGGATTTAGGGTTTTTAGAGTGTGTAAAAAGGAAATAAATGAGAAAAATCGTGTATTATGGGAGGAGAGGCATGGATTTCGGCCCAAAGTGATCAAGGAGGATCAATTTACTAATTGTGATTGATTTCCTTTAATTGCAATACTTATCTTAGTTTTTATTTTATTTTATTTTATTTAATAACATAAATAAATATATAGGTAATAGAATTTCGACATGTAAATGATTAAGTGATGTGAAAAATATTTTTAGGACCTTTAGGATGTTAAAATGTTCATGCAAAAATTGTCATACTTCATATGTTGTTAATTTCCAAGAGTTTGGGATTTATTTGATGTTTTATTTAATCATTAATTGAATTTTTAAGTTGCAAGGGTAATTTGGTAATTTTGCATATTTTGAAATTTTGGGTTTTACATCTCATGGGTCCAAATTTGTTAGCATTAAACATCCCATGCATTAGTTGCATTTGGTTGGGATGTTGGAACGGAGGACAAATTTCCCATGGTAAGTAACTTTGTAGATGACGGTCATTCCAAGTTACGGGATAGTTACTTGGATAACTTTGTTTTCTAGTGTTACGTCTCAGTAGAGGAGTTCTTGACCAAGGTTTAGGGGAATTTGTTTTTCTAGGTGGAGGTGTCTTAGACCTAGCATCGGGTTTTACAAAGTTATGTCTAGGGGTTGATAACGACTTGTAAAATCTTTTGGCTTCCTTTATACTAGCAATAGATACCTTGGTACCATTTACAACTATGTGACTTGGTTTAGAACTTGGATTATTTTTCAAATCAAACTCAGTTCTGTCTTCAGCAGCACACGGTACCACGGTACCATTAACTTTAATGGTGCCGTGTGTACATTTAGTGGTGCCGTCTAATGTTTTGACAGAATTTGTGTGTTTGACAGATTCTACCTTTTCTGTTTTACTTGTTGAAACATTATCTGTTTCTTTTTCAAACCTACTGATCCTACATTTTCTTTGAGTTTTTCGTTTTCTACTCGAAGGCTTATGCATGACTTGCATTCTACATCTACTTCTTTATTTTTCTCAAGTCTTTTGACTTGATTCTTTAGTTCTAACACTTGTATTTCAAGTTCATGTAATTTTAATTTTAGTGATTTGTTTCTACCTAAACTTTTAGAACTAACTTTACATAGTTTATTATATTCGTCATTTAGCGTGTTCTCATCTATTGACGAATTATCATCAAGATAATCAGAATAGTCGTAACGTACCTCATGAGAAGCTTGAGCCATTAGGTATGTTTCGTCCTTGGGCTTCTTCTCTTCTTCTTCACCGCTATCACTCCAAGAGCCTCCTATGAAAGCTCGTTGGTTGTTGGATTTCGGTGGTTTGGGACATTCTCCTATGAAATGATTAGGATCTCCGCATCTAAAGCATGTCCTATCACTTGTCCCTTTCTTTTCAACTCGGTTCTTTTGTGATGTCTTCCTTTCATCACGAGGTTGCCTAACGAACCTACCTTTTCTCCTAAAGAACTTCTTAAAGTCCCTAACCGCTAATGCATATTCTTCATCTTCACTATCGGAACTCGAACATTCCTCATCACTAGACTCCTTCTTGGCCTTTAATGCTAGAGATCTAACTCTCTCACTTTTGCCTCTAACTATATCGGAGTCTTTCTTGATTATCATCTCGTGAACTTTCAAGTTTCCTATTAGTTCATCGAGTGACAATGTCGCCAAGTCCTTTGACTCTTCAATGGCGGTGACCTTTGCTCTCCATTTAGGATGTAGAGCCCTAAGAAACTTCCTAACATAATTCTTGCTAGAGTAACCTTCATCAAGAGCTTTAAGACTAGTGATAATAGTATTAAATCTAGCAAAAGCATTATCTATTAACTCATCTTTCGAAATGGAAAATTGTTCATATTGTTGAACAAGAAGATCAATCTTGTTCTCTTTGACTTGATTATTACCTTGGTGAGTGACTAATAAAGTTTTCCAAATATCTTTTGCCGTATTACACATGAAAATTCTTTCAAATTCCTTTTTTAGGCAAAGCATTGTAAATCATCATTTTAGCCTCATTATTTTTGGCTAGTTTTCTTTTAAGTTCATCACTTTGTTTATCATACGAAACTATTTCATCCTTTTTAGTTTCCGGATTCATTTGAATCGGTTTAAAGTCACCCTCGGTAATAACATGCCAAAGATCAATGTCTTTTGATTTCACATACGTTTCGAATTTTGATTTCCAATAAATAAAACAATCGGTTTCGAAAAGTGGTGGTCTTTGCATAGATTGCCCTTCTAGATATTTGTTGGAATCCATTGATCGATTCAAGTTTTAAAATACAATATATTTTAAATCTTGACTAATGTGGCTTCTGATACCAATTGTGGAAAACTAGAAGGGGGGGGGGGTTGAATAGTTTTACCAGTTTTTAAGCTCTTTTGAAACTTCTTAAAAGTCTACTTATTGAAAACCTTGATTCGAATCTTATGTGTAATCAATCAACACCAATATGAACAACACACTAAACTAACTAATAATAAGTAAAGTAAGTAAAGAGAAAAGTTGGAAAGATCAAACCGGGACAAAGGATTTATAGTGGTTCGGCTACGAAGCACCTCTTCGCCCTACTCCACTCCCTGAGTAACACACTCGAGAGTTTCAAGCACTATGTCAACAACCACCCTTAAGGCGGAGAAAACCGTACACGTCGCTTATCCTATTTCCGACACTAAGCTAGATTTCGAGTGCTAATCTTAACTAGCACCAATCTACCACGATCCACTTGATCAAACACACGAGCCCAATGGCTTTAAGAGATCACCAAGATCTCGACACGATCACAATGATCAACACTCACTTGACTAACACTATCCTAATGACCCTTGATCTTCTTGATCAATCACACAAGCCCAATGGCTTCAAGAGATGTTCACTATCTCTTATAAGATCACAATGATCTTCACTCACACTCTCACAAAAGAAAAATGATCTTGATGTTTGCTATGATACAATCAAGTATGTAACAAATGTTACAAACAACCTAACAACTATAACTCTTGTATCTTCTTGGATACCTTGAGTTCTTCTCTTGCACTTAAAGAGGAATGACAACACCTTGTATCAACTTGGATACTTTGTGTTCTTCTCTTTCTATTGAAGAGGAATGAAGAGGATCTCTAAGTTGGATGATTGGATCACTCTTGAACAAAATAAAAACTAAACTAGATGATCAAGAAAAGAAAATGGTGTGAGGGATTTAAACTCAGAAGTTTCTGTATGTGAAAGGGTGCCTAAAATCTGTGAAGTGGGTTGGTATTTATAGGCAAAGAAAATCTGAACGTTACAGGTGGACGGCTCCACTAAATCACCCACGGCTCCACTAAATTTAGTGGAACCGTGGAGCCGTCCCAGACAAAGACGCTCCATTTTTTGTCTTTTCTGGTGAAAACTTATTTGGGGAAGTTTGGAGCTGATTTTGGGGGGGGGGGGGAAATAGTTGTTATGGAATTTAAACTTATTTTTCCATTAAAACATTTCTTAAATATTCAAAAATAATTTGTAAGGTTTATTTTTGAAAAAAATGTTTTGTCACATTAAAATGTAAAGTCTCAAAACTAAAATTTACTTCTTTGATCATTTGTGAAGATTGTAAATTTGTTCTAGAGTGATTTGCATAGAAACGGGATCTTTCGATTAAAAACTTGTTTACGTTAATTTTAACGTAACTTGATTTCACATTTTGTCATTCTCAAAACGTGAAGTAATCGAAAGATATAAATAACATTTTTAGAACATTATTTGCATCAACAGATGACTCTCTAGGATACCAAAGACCTAAATTGGGTTTGCCCTTTAGATATCTAAAGATCCTCTTCACAGCATGAAGATGTGAAGTCTTGGGAGTAACCTGAAAACGAGAACAAGCACAAACTGCATACATAATATCAGGCCTTGAGGCAGTTAGATACATAAGAGAACCTATCATAGATCTGTATAGGTGCACATCCACATCATCAACATCCTCATCTTTTGTTAATGGAACCTTGTTCTCCATTGGAGTGACTGCTGACTTCATATTTGCAAGATCAAACTTCTTCAGCATCTCAGCAACATACTTGTCTTGTGAAATGAAAAGTCCATCTTCCTTTTGTTTCACTTGCAATCCAAGAAAGAATGTGAGCTCACCTATTGAACTCATCTGAAATCTGCCTTTCATCAATGCCTCAAATTCTTCACACCAAGACCTTTTTGTGGATCCAAAGATGATATCATCTACATATACTTGCACTAGAATGATATCCTTCTTGTTCCTTTTAATGAACAAGGTCTTGTGAATGACACCCCTCTTGTATCCATGTTCCTCAAGAAATTTTGAGAGTGTAGCATACCAAGCTCTGGGAGCTTGATGTAATCCATACAAAGCTTTGATTACTTTGTAAACCTTCTTGGGATGAGCAGGATCAACAAAACCAGGAGGCTGGTGAACATACACTTCTTCTTCTATAGTGTCATACAGGAAAGCACTCTTGACATCCATTTGATAAACTATGATTCCCATGTAGGATGCAAAGGCCAAAAATAACCTGATAGCTTCAATTCTAGCTACAGGTGCAAAAACCTCATCATAGTCTATCCCTTCCTCATGTCTGTATCCTTGGGCCACCAATCTTGCCTTATTTCTGACCACTACTCCTCTTTCATCCTTCTTGTTTCTGAAGACCCACTTTGTGCCAATTACTTTTGCTCCATATGGTAGATCTACAAGAACCAATGTGGAAACCGTAGAGGGGGGTGAATACGTTTCCATTTAAAAACTTAAAACTTTTGTATCAAACACCTGATCAAGTGTGACGTAATATGAAGAGTGTCAACAATGAGTATATAGCATCTAGAGATGACTATAGTAAACTACAACATATGCACAATCAAACCATGGAACATACATGATCAATCACTACATGAGCAACAAGCCACACAAACACATATGCAATGCAAATATAAATATAAAGCGATAACTAATGAAATGAAAGTAAAGAGATAAGTTTGAAAGAGCAAACCGGACACGGTGATTTACAGTGGTTCGGTCACGAAGCTCCTCTTCGCCCTACTCCACTCCCCGAGTACCCAACTCGAGAGTTACTTCACTAATCAACAAACTCCCTTTAGGCGGAGAAAACCGTACACGTCGCTTAACTTGTTTTTCGACACTAAGCTAGATGTCGAGTGCTAATCTTAGCTAGCACCAATCTACCATGATCTACTCGATCTACACCATACACGTCGCTTATCCTATTTCCGACACTAAGCTAGATGTCGAGTGCTAATCTTAGCTAGCACCAATCTACCACGATCTACCTGATCTACACCATACACGTCGCTTATCCTATTTCCGACACTAAGCTAGATGTCGAGTGCTAATCTTAGCTAGCTCCAATCTACCATGATCTACCCGATTTACCCTTGATCCACATGATCAATCACACAAGCCCAATGGCTTCAAGAGATCTTCACTATCTCTTAAGATCACAATGATCTAGACTCACTCTCTCACAAAAGAAAAGTAATCTTGATGTATTCTATGATACAATCAAGAGTGTAACAAATGTTACAAGACCTAACAACTCCAACACTTTGTATCTACTTGGATACTTTGTGTTCTTTTCTTCCTAATCAAGAGGGATGACAACACTTTGTATCTACTTGGATACTTTGTGTTCCTCTCTTGCTAATCAAGAGGGATGACAACACTTTGTATCTAGGATACTTTGTGTTCTTCTCTTGCTAATCAAGAGGGATGACAACACTTTGTATCTAGGATACTTTGTGTTCTTCTCTTGCTAATCAAGAGGAATGAAGAGGATCTCTTGAGTGGATGATTGGATCACTCTTAAACAACCTAAGACTCTCCAAATGATCAAAGAAAGTTATCTAAGTGAAGAGGGATAAGACCAGAGAAAAAGGACTGGAAAAATCAAGTTGGAAGTGTGGAATGGTCCACTATTTATAGGCAAGGGAAAATCTGACCGTTACAAACCCACGGCTCCACTAAATACCCGACGGCTCCACTAAATTTAGTGGAGCTTTCCATACTTAAAGGTGTCGTTGGACGCTCCCTTTTTTGTCTTTAGTGGGGAAGGTTTATTTGGAGAAGTTGGAGCTGTTTTGGGGGGAAAAATGGCTGTTGGGAGTTTTCAAATTCATTTTTCAAAATAAAACATTTCTTTTTAATTCAAAAATAATTTGTAAAATATATTTTTGAAAAAATGTTTTGTCACATTAAAAATGTGAAGTTTAGAAAAATATAATCCTTTGATCATTTTTCAAGTAGTAGATTTGTTTGTCCATACCTTGAGTGATTTATGTCGGGATGGAAATCTACGACTTCGTTGAAGCATACTTGAGACGTCGGGAGGTGTTGATGAAGTATGCATTGATGATTTGTGTTTACAAGTAACTTGCACATTTTACGTTATGTATTACAAGTTACATGTTTGTCATCATTAAAACCGAAGAAACCGTTTAGTTTAAATATCGTAATATTTGCACTAACAATCTCCCCCTTTTTGATGATGACAAATATGTAAACCGTAACACATAGTAAAATGTAAAAGTTACCTGTTTACACTCCCCTTCTCCCCCTTTTGTCGAATCAAAAAGGTAGTTGCCTCGAGCGCTCCCTTGAATTCATTCCCTACTCCCCCTTATTGAACTACATTCCTTTCTTCCTGCGAGTTTGCATCATCCTAGTGAAGCCTTCTATCATCACTTGTGAAGATGACTCCATGCTATGTATTCAAATACTCCCGAGCTCCCCCTAGCTCAATGCTCCCCTATGGTGACTTAATCCCCTTGTTTATTTACCTTAGTATCTAGTGGATCCATGGATCAAATTCTTACAAAGGCTTTTCCTACATCAAGGGTTAGCTTCGTGCAGCATAATATATAACAGTATAGGAGCAACATTATAGGGATAGAATACACATAGCAAGACATGCATGGGTTAAACTATGTTAACACGTAAGTGTCACAACCCGACCAAAAACCTAAGGTGTAATGGTTCACTCAATCACACTAATCAAGAACGAGATTCGTTCATTGACTGACGCACTAAATGACTTCTTCCAAGTTGTCATTGGGAAGGAAAGTTCTAACAAACCTTTTGAACAACATAATCATCTACCTAGGGTGATTGATGTTAAGGATAGTTTGTTAATAAGACATACTCTAAATGATTACTATTATGACAAGTCGTGCCATAAAGTAGACTCGATGAAGGTTATACCTAAATGATTCCATAAGGTGGGAGAGTGTTGGTTGTGGTGACAACAAGGACAACTTGGGTTATGTGGTTGTAGGGGATAAATAATGGGATGACCCATTAGTGGTTGTGGTGAAGGTGATAGTGATAAGGATGATGTGTTGGTGCCAAGTCCAAAGAGGTTTGATGGTGATAGGGTTAGTGTGATGGCTAAAGGTTGTGGTGGACTTGGTGGAGGTAAGGGTGTAGGAATCCTAAAGGTGTAGGATGATGATGATGTGGTTGGAGGTGTTGGTTTTGCCCTTTGAGGAAAGGTGGGAAAGGATGGTTTAGGTTAATATATCGTTTGCACTGACAATGAGATGCATGATATATTTCAAAAGGGAAAAAGAAAAGGTGCATGTGATCCTAACAGGATTGTTGGTGGATATCTCTAACGGGGTTAAGGTAACGAAGTTCTAGGTTTCTAGGTTGGATGATCCTAGTTGTGTGTTAGAGATAATTTGGTGCATGAAAGGTTTTGTGTGATTGTGAGGGTTGGAGGTTGTTTAACTAACTATCACTTTCAAGAGTGAAGTGTAGCTAAAAGGTTTGAATGTGAGATGCAAGATAAGCTTGCAATGGTGAGGCCTTATATAGGCAAGAGTTGTGGGATTCGAACTAAAGTTGGTGTTAGAGTCCTATGGTGTAGTGAGGGAATCCTAGGGTGTATGTGAGTTTGCAAAATTTTGCAGGTTTGAGGTTAGGGATGCAGGGATCTAAAGGAAACAGTGAAAATTCGTCAAACATAGGCACGGTACCACTAAATACCACACGGTACCGTTAAATTTAACGGTACCGTGGCCTATTTAACGGTACCGTGACCTGGAAGTCACGAATTTTCCTGTGCAGCCTAGTTTTGGGCAGCTAAAGGGAAGTTTCCTAGGGAATAAGAACCACATTAATGTGTTCTTGAGAGTGTTTGGTGAAAGGCTATATGAGTGTGTTTTCGTTCCCCCTTAATCTATGACCATCCGGACAAGATGCAAAAGATAAAGAGGAAAACAAACGTTGACGAAAGCGATGAGCTTAGTAACGTCATGACAAGTGGTGGATAGCATACGATAAACTTCACCTTTGAAGTTACGTAGCTCTTCTCAATCATTGTGAATATTCATAGAATATTTATATGATGAGGCATGTGATTACTAGGAGATATCCTAAGGGTTAAGAAGATAAAATCTTCAGAGTTGTGAGGTTGGTGACAAGGTTCTAGTGGGATTATCTCAACTTATCCTAGCGGTTCTTCGTTTGAGGTGTGTGGAAGTTGAGAGGGATGCGGAAGCATTGGTAGTGCTTAGTACCATGCGGAAGTGTGAGGGAAAAGGCTAAGGAATCAGATGATAGATACAATCTATTCTGATAGGAGATGGTTTTAGGTTCAAGACTACATCGAGTGGGTTTTGATGGAGTTAGTGAGAATTGAAAGCAAGATTTTTGACAAAGAAATTTCACATATGTTGTGATTTTTCAGGACTTTAGATTAAAAGAATTTATACCGAATAAATTCTTTTATGAATGAATCCAACGAGATTCGATGAACGTTGATCGAGAACGAGAGATGACATTTAATTGCATTTCGCAAATTAAATACACTTTAAATATTTCGGATGAAATATTTAAGTAGTCATCGGAGTTTAAGATGATTTTTCGAATAAATCTCGCTGATTCAGTGAGACTTTTCGACACGAGGAAAGAATTTATACCTAATAAATTCTTTGAACGGTACTGGACAAGAAGAGATGACTTTTATATTTCCAGTGAAATATTTAAAAAGTAATCAGACGAGACACAGGATATGGCTTGACATTTCCAATGAAATATCTAACAGTCATGGGACGAGATAGAGGGAATGACTTGATATTTCCAGTGAAATATCTAAAAGTCATGACACGAAATAGAAGAGATGATCTCAATATTTCCAGTGAAATATTCAAGAGATCATGCAAGGAATGTGAGGGATGACTTAATATTTCCAGTGAAATATTTAGATAGTCATGAGACGAGACACACGAGATGACTGCAATATTTCTAGTGAAATATTTAAATAGTCATAAGAGGGGTACAAGGTATGACTTTAATATTTCTAGTGAAATATTTAAATAGTCATAAGATTTATGGAAAATGTTCCATCATTCCTAGACCTAGACGAAGATGGTTAGAGGATTCTCGGTTGAGAGGTTTGGTTGATTTACGGATTTTGATGTGCTTCGCACACGAGTGTTTCATGCGGTTTTGAAAGACGTAAAGCTAAGCCTATGGTGCTGATTCGCAGTAGGGTTTGGGATCTTAAGACGTGTATATTCACACGAGGATGAAAGGAACTACTAATTACTTATATAGTAACTCGTGAGTCCTTTGGATGAGCGTTTTAACATATGTTGTTAAAAGGCTTGAGTATGATGTTTCGGATATGACATTTAACAATTGCGATCGCAAGTTAAACATACTTTAATATTTCGGATGAAATATTTAAGTTGTCAATCCTACTCCGAGTTCTACTAGGTTTGTATCTAACCTTCCCATGACAAAAGGGTGTATTACTTGGAAGAAGGCGAAGTGATAACTAGGGAATTGGCACAACTTCGCGACTACTCTAACTTATGGGTTTTGACACTAGTGTATGACTCTATGGCTTCTAAGGGTTCATAGTGATAGGCATACCTAATTCCTAATGTGTCAAAATGACCTAGTGTGGGTGCAAGCAAATCATGTAAAATGCACATAACGAATAAATGCAAACATCATGCAAAACATGATGATCATTTAGCATTTAAGATCACGAAGACATTTAATCACATCTTATGAAAACATGTTATCATTTTGAAACACGTATGTGGGATGCAAGCAATCTAGGTTTGCTAAGGAAGATCCTAGTTACTACTTGTTCAAAATGAGATCCTAACGGGAGATAAAGTTCACCGATGTAAACTATCTCTAGTCAAATGTAGGAATGAAAACTTTTCAAGTTAGAGAATGAGTATGAGACTATCACTAGTGGTGCTCAATTAAGGCTAAACACGACTATTTTTATGGGTTATACACCAACCTAACTTCTCTCTTGGAAGCAATCCAACCGTTAGATCAAATTGAATTTCTAGTGAGATAGGTTCTCCAGTAGTCATTCTCATGTTAGAAGAATTTGAATTTCTATATTTGCCTATCGAAGTATAGCAAAGATGATTTTATCTTGTTTTGCTATACATGGCCTAATATGACTCAATTAACCATACTTTGAAAGTAGGTTAAGAAAATGACATGTCGTACACAACTCCTAACAAAGGCAAGCGAGATGTTTTAAATTCGTGTTTGAGATTTAAAGGTTGTTTGATGGAGATGGTGTATTTTATGATCTCTTGGACAACATATTTGTTTGTTGAGTTGTTACATGTTATTTTAACATGATTTGGTTTCCTAGAACCAAGAGACACTCTAATGTGATACAATGTAGAACCTACTACATCGTGTGTGTTTCAAGAATGCTCCTTTGCATATCTTGAGTGAGAATCTAGTGAAGGTTACTTACCTCAATAGATCTTGTGAGCATTTTATTTGAAATGAGACATAATGTTTATTTCAAAAAGTATGCTTTTCTAAGAGGAAACTTATCACTCTTAAGAATGCTTTGTGAAACAAGTATTTTAATGTATGACCAATTTTACTTGTTTATGCAATGACACATGTCCTATTAGGTTATTATTATTCAACTCTAATATCCTATATTTGTTAACATGATGCAATGTATTCTCTTGTAACATAACCATTCATGTTACAAAGAAAATGAGATGCATAGGATATAAGTTATCCATTGTCAATCTTTTGATAAGAGAAATACATGTGATATTCTCAAGATTGATGACTTACATAATAGTTAATAACATATTATGTGTGACACTTTTACTAGACATGTGACTTTGAGTGTTGAATCGTTCATGAGCAAAGTTTACATATGTTGTTTGTTTGCTCGTGTTTGGTTTTTCGGAAATGACACATTTACTAATTGCACTGCAATGTAAATTACTTGTATATTTCGGATGAAACATCCAAGTTGTCAATCCTACTTGGTTGTGTATTTTATGCATCTTTTAAACAAATTAGTTTAAAGTTTGGAACACAACCATTGGACAAGAAGACTCAATATGGCATCTTCAACACAAGTGTGAGTTATGATCCGATGCATATTATATTCGTCTTGAGAGGATGTCATTATTTTCATAACAATCGAGTGTGATTGAGTATGTAGATTCAAGATAATACATTTCATCATAATTTGATGTTATCTTGAAGCTAGACAAATAATGACTCCAATTTCATGTCCACACTCAAAAGCTTGTCAATTAGATTCGATAATGATATCAATCATAATTTGAATAATGAATTGATATGTACTCGAGATCTTTCTTGACCCTCACAATCACTCCTTTTTAAAAAGAAAATAAAAATTTAAGGAATGTGTTCCATTTATTCTAACACTAGTTGTATGTGTGAGGTTAATGACAAATTAAGTTACTACTTTGATATTGTCATTTATTTTTATTTGAGAAAAACTATTTATATTATTAAGTATAATACTCTTAGTTTTTTGACACCTCATTAGTATAAAAATAATTATCTTAACCATTTTTATACCACATACGTAAAATACTAAATGTTTAAAACATTTTGTATGTGTGTTAAATCAATGCAAGTTTAATACATTTTCTTTTACTTAAATACTAATGTATTAAAATGACCTTTTATCTTGTTTAGACAACCCATGGTCAAACAAGACAAAATGATGTAATGTTTTAAAGATCATGTTACGGATTTTATGAAAGTGTTAAGTGTTTTGGGGTGATATACTTTTTATACTTAAACCTTTGGAAAAATAATTGTGTAAGACAATATCTTTCGACACACATGATCTACCAACTTAGTTTCTATTCCTAAGAAGGTTACTAAACCATTTTAAAAACTTGCAACAAATGCAAGAAAAATGGTCTATGCCTATATGCAATGCAAAATCAATTACGCTACTTAGTGCAAGAAGTCTAGCCTAAGTCCTATTGACGCATAAGCCGAAAAGCTAATATTCGACACATAGCAACAAGGCATGAAGGACATTTATGCTAATAAATAAAATTAGCTCAACTAGAGATAATAATAAGCATACAAAAGTATTAACTAACAATACTAAGACATAAAGAAAAGCAAATAGTCATTTAGCATAACACACAAAGATACTTATCGTCATTTTGTGTATTAAGTATAACAACGTACACTTAGCTTGACTTTATTTGAAAATGAATTATTTTCCACCCCATTCAAAGATTTGATCAAGTTCAACACTTTGAAATCATGAATGCATCAACGTGTGATGTTCACTTTGTGATTTGACAAAAAATTTATGCAATCGGCATGACCGGAAAAGACTCTCTGTTACGAATTAAAGACATTCGTAAATTTCACTTTACAATCACTTTCTAAAAATATTTTTAAGTGAAAGTAGACTCAATTACGTTTAAAATGATAGGTGGCACGACTCCTACGGACTTACGGTTGATTTTATACGAATTTTTAAAAATTACCGAATTCTGAAAAACAGACGAAGGTACCGTTAAATTTAGCGGTACCGTCCATATTTAATGGAGCCGTCCGTTATATTTAACGGTGCCGTATGTCTGACTTCAGTTTTTGAACAGAACCAACTTTTATCAATTTAAGAAAACCTTCAAGCTAGTATGACAACATATACTTAACAACAAAACTTGTAAGTATTAAGTAACTAAATACTTTTAATATTTTTATCACCTTCATGGGTAATTTGATACATGGATCGTACTCAATTTTGAAAACCATTTGTTTTAAAAATTTGAGCAACCTGGCTTTGATACCAATTGTGGAAACCGTAGAGGGGGGGTGAATACGTTTCCATTTAAAAACTTAAAACTTTTGTATCAAACACCTGATCAAGTGTGACGTAATATGAAGAGTGTCAACAATGAGTATATAGCATCTAGAGATGACTATAGTAAACTGCAACATATGCACAATCAAACCATGGAACATACATGATCAATCACTACATGAGCAACAAGCCACACAAACACATATGCAATGCAAATATAAATATAAAGCGATAACTAATGAAATGAAAGTAAAGAGATAAGTTAGAAAGCGCAAACCGGACACGGTGATTTATAGTGGTTCGGTCACGAAGCTCCTCTTCGCCCTACTCCACTCCCCGAGTACCCAACTCGAGAGTTACTTCACTAATCAACAAACTCCCTTTAGGCGGAGAAAACCGTACACGTCGCTTAACTTGTTTTTCGACACTAAGCTAGATGTCGAGTGCTAATCTTAGCTAGCACCAATCTACCACGATCTACCCGATCTACACCATACACGTCGCTTATCCTATTTCCGACACTAAGCTAGATGTCGAGTGCTAATCTTAGCTAGCAACAATCTACCACGATCTACCTGATCTACATCATACACGTCGCTTATCCTATTTCTGACACTAAGCTAGATGTCGAGTGCTAATCTTAGCTAGCACCAATCTACCACGATCTACTCAATCTACCCTTGATCCACATGATCAATCACACAAGCCCAATGGCTTCAAGAGATCTTCACTATCTCTTAAGATCACAATGATCTTGACTCACCCTCTCACAAAAGAAAAGTAATCTTGATGTATTCTATGATACAATCAAGAGTGTAACAAATGTTACAAGACCTAACAACTCCAACACTTTGTATCTACTTGGATACTTTGTGTTCTTCTCTTGCTAATCAAGAGGGATGACAACACTTTGTATCTACTTGGATACTTTGTGTTCTTCTCTTGCTAATCAAGAGGGATGACAACACTTTGTATCTATGATACTTTGTGTTCTTCTCTTGCTAATCAAGAGGAATGAAGAGGATCACTTGAGTGGATGATTGGATCACTCTTAAACAACCTAAGACTCTCCAAATGATCAAAGAAAGTTATCTAAGTGAAGAGGGATAAGACCAAAGAAAAAGGACTCAAAAATCAAGTTGGAAGTGTGGAATGGTCCACTATTTATAGGCAAGGGAAAATCTGACCGTTACAGACCCACGGCTCCACTAAATACCCGACGGCTCCACTAAATTTAGTGGAGCCATCCATACTTAAAGGTGCCGTTGGATGCTCCCTTTTTTGTCTTTAGTGGGGAAGGTTTATTTGGGGAAGTTGGAGCTGTTTTGGGGGGAAAAATGGCTGTTGGGAGTTTTCAAATTTATTTTTCAAAATAAAACATTTCTTTTTAAATCAAAAATAATTTGTAAAATATATTTTTGAAAAAATGTTTTGTCACATTAAAAATGTGAAGTTTAGAAAAATATAATCCTTTGATCATTTGTCAAGTAGTAGATTTGTTTGTCCATACCTTGAGTGATTTATGTCGGGATGGAAATCTACGACTTCGTTGAAGCATACTTGAGACGTCGGGAGGTGTTGATGAAGTATGCATTGATGATTTGTGTTTACAAGTAACTTGCACATTTTACGTTATGTATTACAAGTTACATGTTGGTCATCATTAAAACCGAAGAAACCGTTTAGTTTAAATATCGTAATATTTGCACTAACAACCCATACCTTTTGCAACTTAAATTGCAACAGCTCTTCTTGCATTGCTTACACCCAACTTTCATCTTCTAATGCTTCAGAAACCTTGGTAGGTTCCTTTTGAGAAAGGAAACATGCAAAAAGACAGTGTTGTTGATCTTTGTGATTGTTCCTTTGCTGCTTATTAACAAAACTGAAAAGTGCATTAGCTTCTGACTGTTTCTGCACTTTGCTTCTAGTTTGAACTGCTGACTTAGGATCACCAAGTATTTGACTTTGTGGATGAATATTGTGAATCCTAAGTGTAGGAGCTTGACTTACATCCACTTCTGTAGGTAAGTTATTGAAATCAGTAATCACTCCTTCATCATCATAAGAAGCTTCATCAAAGATCCCTTCACTTGGCTTGTCAAAGATTTCAAGCTCTGGCATCTCAGAATTATCAAAAACATCAGTTGGAGTAGGATCAGGCTCAGCAGAATTAACTAAGTTACTACCAGACTTAAATGAGGAAGTACTGGTAGCCTTTTTTCCAAGATGCTTTTCAACCGATGCATTCAATTCATCTCTGAAAGATGGAATATCTGCTGAAGCTTTTGTAGGAGAAGCCTCTTTCCCTTGTGCTTGAGGCTTGGTAACAGTCTCCTTCTTCTTTAAAGTTGTAGAAGATTTCTTTGTGCCTCCATAAGCTGCATCAAGCTTGACTACTGTTTTGGGGACAACAATGAGTTCCTTAGTCTCCTCTTCTTGCTCAGAAGCATCTGCATCAGAAGTAACTTGAGTACCTGCATTGTTAGTTACTTCTTTGGAACCTGCATGAGGGTTAGCTTGATTCTCTATAGAAATAGGAATATAATTCATAGAATCAGTCAGATAATCAATATCAAACATCCATCTATAACCTATTCCTTTCACATTAGGTTTCTCCTCAAGAAAGTCAACATGGAGATTCTCTTCTACCCTTTTTGTCACTAAGTTGTATACCTTAAAGGCTTTACTACTTAGTGAATATCCTACTAAGAACCCCTCATTAGATTCTCCTTCAAACTTGCCAAGCACACTAAGAGTATCTAGAATGGTAACATGACACCTAAAAGGTCTTATGTAACTAATAACTGGTTTATGGCCAAATAAAAGCTCATAAGGAGTTTCGTTCTGAGGTTTAGTCACTCTCACCCTATTAAATATGTAGCAAGCAGTATTGACTGCTTCAGCCCAAAAAGTGGTTGGTAAGAGTGAGTCTGCTAGCATAGTCCTAGCTGCCTCAATGAGGGTCCTGTTCATTCTTTCAGCAACTCCATTTTGTTGTGGAGTTCTAGCATTACTATACTCTTGTTTTATTCCCTTGTTACCACAAAACTCAAGCATGCTTCTATTCTTAAACTCAGTGCCATTATCTGATCTGATAATCTTAACCTTATGATTGAGCTGGTTTTCTATCTGCCTAATGAAAGTTTGAAGTAAGCCAGTGGTTTCATCCTTTTTAGACATAAAGAATACCCAACAAAACCTAGTGCAATCATAAGTAATGACAAGGCAATAACTAGCATGATTTATGCTTTGCACATAAGTAGGGCCAAAAAGATCCATATGCAAGGTGTGTAAAGGCTTAGTGATGAATCTTTCTAATTTAGCCTTACATGAAGCCCTATGCTGTTTACCTTTATGACATGAAACACATGTATGGTCATTCTTGAAAACCTTGGAAGGTAAACCTCTAACAAGGTTATTCTTCACAAGTTTGTTTAGATTCTTAAAGTTTATATGACCAAGCCTTCTATGCCACAATTTAGATTCATCAATAGTGGCTTTTGCAATCAAACAGGCAAAACCTTTTGCAGGCTCAAGTGTCTTCATATCAAAGCTGTACATATTGTGTTGTCTAGGGACTTTTAGGAGTATCTGACTTTCATCAGGCATCTTAAAGTCAGAATTCAACACAAAACATTCAGTTTCAGTAAAAAGAACCTTGTGCTGCTTATCACAAATTTGTGATATTGAAAAAAGATTAAATTGCCTAAGTTCTTTCACAAAAGACACATTATCAAATTCTAAATTGCCAACTACTATTCTACCTTTACCAGTAATGTAGCCTTTGGAACCTCCAAAAGTAACAGAACCTCCTTTGAATTCTTCAAAATCTTTTAGGTGATCCTTGTTACCAGACATGTGCCCTGAGCATCCACTATCAAATATGCCTCTATCTCCCATGTTCTTGAGTGGATGATCCTGCACATAAAGAAGAGAAATTAGTTTCTCTTAAGGACCTAGGCCTGTGCAGGCTTGGGTCTACCTTGTGGATCAACATATTTGTATGTCTTATATGAATATGATCCACTGTTGCTTTGGGATTTATAAGTAAGTTCTTTCTGAAATGGATCCCAATTCCAACATGCTGAGGCCTTAACAGCAGACCCCCCATGTCCCTTTACAGCATAAGAGTTTGACATTTTTTCTGTATTTTTAACAATGGGTCTCCTCACAGGTGAGTGTGATTTAGCAAAATTATTTCTTTGATTAAATTTGTTCACCTGTGGTCTATATGCAACTGGTTGTTTGGGTCTAAATGTATCAACATACCCAGAATTAATTTTGGGCTTAAAAGAATTAATTTTGCCCAACAGAATTAATATTTTGCCTACCAGTATTAACATTTGTCCTAACAGAATTAACATGTGATCTACCAGCATTGATTTGGACTGATCTAGGAACAAATTGATTTGCATGATTAACTCTGTTTACACTATTCCACACTGGTTTGGCCATCACATTACCAATATTAACACTCCTTTGTTTCTTAAGCTCAGCCTCTCTAATCATTCTCTTTTCATGAAAATCATAATCTCTAATTAAATGACTAAGGCTACCACAAACAAAACATCTTTTCTGAGTAAAAAAGTAACCTGTCCATAGCTCTCTTTTCATTCTATCAACCTTGGGTGACTCTTGACTTTCAACATGTTGTGTAGGAGTTTTTATGTGTGAGACACAACTAGGTTCAACTGTTTTAGGTTTTGGGGCAGACACGACTGGTTTACTAATCTTAACAGGTTTAGACTTAGACACCTCTTTTGGTACATTTTCTGGTTCTGAATCAGAATGCTCAGAGACATTTCTAATGGACCCTCCACTGTCATCAGATTGACAGGTAGAATACTTACTGGATTTGTCATCTGAGTTACTTGTTTCAGGCTTTTGAGGTCCCTTCTTACCATAAACATACAAAGACTCATCAAAATCTTGCTCTGGTAGAGGAGTGTAATCTCCATTTAATGGAGGTGGAACTCCTTTGAGGTTGTCAGTTTTTGAGAATCTATTGTATATAGGTTTATCAGCAAAGTCATCATCTGTGCTAGTGAACACAGTTCTTTCCATTTCTTCCTCATAACTTAAAATCTCACTATCTGATTTTATTTCATATCCTAGACCAATTTTGCAAGTTGAGCTCATCCCAGAATCTATTAATCTATCCAGATTTTTAGCAGAATTATTCCATGTGTCTATTGTTTTCTACAATTCTTCCTTATCTTTTATAGCTTTCATTCCAATTCTCCTATATTTTTTAAGCTTTTCATCTTTTTCATAGATTTCATTGGCTTAAAATGTAAGCTTTTCATTTAAGGTTAATTGCTGTTTTTGATAAGTGACAATTTGAGCTTCTAAAGTCTTAACAGCATTAGTGTAAGCAAGTATTTTAGCGTCCTGATCACCTATCTGTTGCATTTGCTCATCACATAATGTTTTAAGATTATTATATAATTTCATGCATGTTTTAGAACACAAGGGTACCTCAGTATTGGAGCCAATAGCCACGAATGCATGTTTTGGTTCTGTTTCTTCATCTGTGTGTTCTCCCCAGTTAACAGCACCAGCTTCCAAAGTCAGCATACCCATTTGACTCTTCTCCTGCTTGTCATCTTCTTGAGAGGCTGAATCTTTCTTCTTCTTCCCATCAGTAGTCATCTGTGTTGTGCACTCCCTAGCAAAGTGACCAGTGTTGTGACACCTATAGCATTCAACCTTCTTCTTATTAAAACCAACTGGTGTCTTTCCATCAAATCTGATATTTCTTCCAGTTTTCTTGTAGAACTTCTTCACTCTAAGAGCAATCATTGCTATCTGCCACTTTATGTCCATTTTTTCAATGTCTACATCATTTATCTGTTCAAGGTCCTCATTAATGAGGTCCTTGTCTTCTGATTTCTTTGCAAAGAGTGAATAGATGACTTCATCAGCAAAACCAGCAGGAACTTCTCTTTCTTTCATATTGCTTGAAGAAGTATCAAAATTAACTTTGCTAGTACTGCTCTTGCTTTGGGAGACAAAAGCAACATTAGCAGCACTTGAAGATGCCTTTGAAACACCTTTGATTTCATGTTCAAAGACCCGAAGATTATTGTACAAATCATCAATTGACAAAGTGTCAACATCTTCTTTCATTCTCATGCTCATTGCCAGATGTGACCATTCTTTTGGCGAAGATCTGAGAAACTTATGATTTGCATCTTCAGTAGATACACCAGCACCATGAGCTTCCAACTGTGAGAGGAGATGTTGGAATCTGTCATACCCTTTCTCCAATCCTTCAGAACTGGTCACAGTGAATGCTTCAAACTGTTGTTTGAGAACAGCTTTCTGCATCTTCTTTGAATTAACATTTCCTCCAAAACCGGTTCTGATTGCTTCCCAAATCTCCTTAGCATCATCCATTCCATGAAATCTTCTTAAATGTTCCTTGGGAAGGGCCATCAGTAAGATGGTTCTTGCCTTCCTCTCCTTCTCCACAGCATGAATCTCTGCAGCAGAGACTGGTGGAAGCACTCTAACAACACCATCCTTACCAACAGAGATCCTCTTCTTTGAGTTTCCATTCTGAATCACCTTCCGTACATCATTATCAATGTACTCAAGGTAATGCTCCATCTCCATGGCCTAGATATCATACTCCTCCTTTTTCAGAATTGGGAGTTTGATGTTTGAGATAGTGGTTGTTGCAGGAATGTTTTATTGTTGTTGTTTAGGTCTACTGGTTTCTGATGTATCATCATCATGATTTGAAACTTCTTCATCACTAAGATGAGTTGAGTACTCATCATTGGCCGGTTGAGACATTATGCAGGATTTTTGAGTGAATGAGTGTTTGTGGTTTGTGTTTCTTCTTACTTAGAGTCCCTCTATAGGCTCTGATACTACTTGTAGGTCCACGGTTATGGATCTAAGTAGCCTGTGTTAGACAATAGATAACTTGAATAAATCCAAATTAATCTATATGAGAAACTCTTAACAGTATATTGATTGTTAATGCGGAATCTTAACAAACAATAAGTATGAAGAACACAACTATGATTACTAACTTCGTATTACTATTAAACTTTCAATTGTCACACTAAACATAATGACATAGGGTTCCTTTTATAGTCTATGAAAACCCTAATGTTACAAAACATGTGAAAGGATAAACATATCTTCTAATAAGATAACTAATACGTATATATCCTTTCCTAACATATAGCTAACAAACTATTCTGTTAAACATAAACAGACTTAACTAATAATACCTACCAGTACTAACTATGTTTACCAGACTTAACTTTGTACTGGCAGACTTAACTAAGCTAGCAGACTTAACGAATACATTAGCAGACTTAAGTCTGTTCTACAATAATTCCCAACAATTACTAATGTTAAGCCTTTAAGTCACGAAACCTAAAACCGGGCAACATAAAAATACAAAACTTACTAAAATATTAAAACTTGACATCAAAACCTATTTTGATATTTTAGGTGATCCTTGAGCTTGTTGGGTAATTAATTGTTGTTTATAAATTGCAAACGTAGACTGAAAATGCGCAAAACGCAAAATGGGCAAAGTTTAATTATAAATGGAAAAGTAAAGAAGGGATATTCAAAATATGATTGTAAGAAACCAAAATGCATAAAAATAATTATACTGAGTATTGTTTGGTATCGGTTTGAGTTAAATGTACGTTTAACGACGTACGCGAAATAACCTGTCTAGTTATTCATAAGAGTGAATTTACTTAAAATAAAAATATTAAGTAAAATTAAATAATTAAATAATGACCTCAAATTTGTGAGTTGTTACACTAATTATGACACGGATTCTGACACACCTCCTGTTTATGACACTAATGCAGTATCTGAGGTACCATTATTCAATACATGCCACAATAATGATATATTTGATATGTCTCCTCATGAGAAACATCATTCTAAGACTCTAGCACCCACTTATGATACATACTTGGACACGCCGAGTAGCAGCAATATTGATTCGGCAACTCCAGATATGAATCATAGTGGAGACTTAGTTTCACAGGATGCTGAGCATGATGAGGAAACACGCACTCTTTTTGAATCATTATTGAATAATTGTAGCATTGAAATTGAGAAAGTAAAAAAGGTCAATCGCGATGTTAAGGCCACGAATGCAAAAATGACCACTGAGCTTGAGAGGTATAAGGAAAACGAAAAAGCTTTTGAGTTTCATAAAAAACGACAACCAGACTTAGAAACTGGTTATCAAAATTCCGTTTCAAGGGAAAAACAATTGCAAATCAAGTTTGACACACTTGAAGTTAATTCACACATGAAAATAAAATCCTTAAATGCGGAAATTTCTGATTTGAAAAACCAACTTTCTAAACAAAAATCAACTTGTTCTGATCTTGAAAAAGAAAAGAAACAGTTGAAAGCAAATTTTTCAAAACGAGAAAACGATCTTATTGATGAAATCATTGAGAAACAAGAAACAATTAAAAAGTTGGAAGATTAGCTTGTGAAAACGGGTCATTCAAGTCAAACCATTCATATGCTTATTAAAGATCCAAATCCGTTTTTACATACAATGAAGAAAATGGCTATCGGTTGTGAAAATCCTTATACTCTCAAGAAAGCTCAGAAACAACAGAATTTTTTGTACAATGGGAATGTGATATATGCTAAACATGATCCTCCCGCTGTTCGGGATACTAACGAAACGATTGAGTTTGTTGAAGAGAGTCAAATTAAAATGAAACAAAGGAACCCAGAGATAAAACCAATTGATTACAATAAACATAACAAACTTTCTGGAATTCCTTTTGTTCCACAAAAACAAACACCAAAGTTTTCCAAAAAAAACCAGTTGTTACGACACCAGTTGCAAAACAAAAAGTTGTTTCTAAAACTCTTTCAAACTTGGAGCAAATGTTCTCAAACAATCCTTTTAACACAAGTGCTGCTAGAGGATTTTTAGCTGATGTTAAAACGAGAATTGAAACACTTCAAAAAATTGTTGCATCCAAAACTACTATTAGTGTTAACAACCGGCATTCAAGCTTTCATGCAGAAATGAAAAAGGTGTTTGTAACAGAAATTACAACTCCACTGAATAACATCCATGCGAGATTAATTCATTTTGAACAAGCACTTTTGAAAGAAACAGCCGACTTTATCAAGGACCACAAATCCTTGGTGAAGGAAGCTAATGAAAATATTGGAAACATCAAAGTTTTGGAAAACCTAAATGACTCCTCTTCGAAGCAGTTATGTCGACCGATATTATGTCCATCATTTTACAAACATATTCTATTGAAGACGATGAAAGACTGCAAGCTGAGACCACTGCAATTGTTTCAGAATATGAAAATGCTCTTATTAAACTTGAAAAAGAAAACGTGTCATATTTTAAACTACTTGATCGAAAAACCGAGGAATGCAAGTATGACAAACTGTCATATGAGCGTGCCTACAAGGACATAAAAGAGCAAAATGATCTCTTAAGGGCTCAGCTGGAAAGTCAAAAAGGGAAGGGTGTGGATACTAAGTTTGCAAAACCATCGACTTTAGACAAACCAAATACTTCAAAACCAGTTGTTAAACCAAAAATGTCGATTTCTCAATTTGATCCAAAAGTCAATGTGAAAAATGATTTGACAAAACCAGTCACTCCAACACCCTTGCACAAGCAAAATGAAAAAGAAAATATTGTTGACAAAGGAAAAGCAGTTGTCGAAACACCAAAAGTGATAGCACCTAGCCTTTATAGGATTAGTTCCTCTATTTCGTCTGCCTCCACATCTATAACATCTGGGACAAACGAGAAGAGCGTAAAAGTTAATCCAAAAGAGTCTAGGAATGCTAAAACAACTTCTAAGGACAAAAATGTAAATCCTAATCCGTGTGCCTTACCTTCTACAGGATTAGAAAGCACCAATAGGAGCAGGATACTACAGCCTAGGAGAAATACAAGGAACAATAGAGTCTCTCCTGTCTCTAAGAGTAGATGCCAGAATAAAGTTGAAGAAGTAGAAGAACACCCTAGGAATTTATTGCTTTGTAATAAGAGACATATTTCATCTAAATGTAATGTCAAAAGTACTTTTTCTAATGCATGTAATGACTCTGTTTGTTTAATGTGCAAGAAATGTTTATCTAATGATGTTTGTGATGATTATGTTTCTAAAAATGTGAATGTTACTCCTGAACAGAAGAACGTTCCAAAAGGAACTAGTGCTAGATCTAGATCTATAGGAAGACTAATTGCACGATTTAGGTCAACCACTAGTAGTCAAATGCCTAGGAACTGTCTTAAGTATTGTGTATGGAAACCAACGGGTAGAGAGTTCATACTCTATAATGGCAAATTGAAAGCTGTTCAAATTAAACCAGTAGAAACTTTATATGAGTGTGATCCGGATGTTACCCCTAACCCCATGGAACCAAATTTTAAACGGTTTCCAAATACAAACTCTTCTATTCTTCGCAGGTTATCGAAATATGTCTTTGGATCGTCGACTCGGGTTGCTCCAAGCACATGACAGGGAATCTAAAGCTGCTGATCAATTTCGTCTGGAAATTCATGGGAACTGTACGCTTTGGAAATGATCATGTAGCAGCTATTCTGGGTTATGGAGATCTTCAATTTGGGAATTATTTAATCACTCGAGTTTACTACGTCGAAGGGTTAGGACACAACTTGTTTTCAGTTGGGCAGTTTTGTGATGCAGATTTTGAGGTTGCATTTAGGAGAAACATGTGCTTTGTTAGAAATTTGGTTGGCGATGATCTCTTAACTGGGAATCGTGGCACCAACCTATATGCTATCGACATCAACCAAATGGCCTCTTCATCACCAATTTGTCTTATGAAAAGAGCATGTGGAACAAAGTCCTGGCTGTGACATAGAAGATTATCTCATCTCAATTTCGACACCATTAACAAATTAGCCAAACACAACATCGTCAACGGACTTCCTAAGTTCAAATACACCAAGGAGCACTTATGTCCATCATGCGAACAAGGAAAAAGCAAAAGGGCGTCATATAAACCTAAAACCGTACCCAGTTCGGAAGCAAAGTTACATATGTTGCACATGGACTTATGTGGCCCAATGAGAGTTGAAAGCATAAATGGGAAGAAGTATATTCTTGTTATCGTCGATGACTATTCAAGATATACATGGGTAAAGTTTCTGAGATCAAAAGACGAAGCACCAGGCATCATCATCACCTTTCTGAAACGTATTCAAGTCCTACTTCAAGCTCTAGTAAGGATTGTAAGAACATACAACGATACATAATTCACAAATCAGGAGTTAAGTACTTATTTTGAAGATGCTGGAATCACACATCATACATCTGTTGTTAGAACTCCACAGCAGAATGGGTAGTTGAAAGAAGAAATAGAACTCTTGTGGAAGCTGCTCGCACAATGCTAATTTATTCTAGTGCACCGTTATTCTTATGGGCAAATGTTGTTGCCACTGCTTGTTTCACTCAGAACCATTCCTTAATCCATCCAAGATTCAATAAAACCCCATATTAGCTAAGTGAACAATAGAAAACCGGATATCTCTTACCTTCACGTATTTGGAGCTTTATGCTATCTGACGAATGACAGAGAAGATCTAGGAAAGCTGAAAGCTAAGGGTGATATTGGAATCTTCATTGGATACTCAGAAAACTCGAGGGCATTTAGGGTGTATAATAGAATGACAAAAAGGATAATGGAGACGATGAATGTGAAGTTTGATGAAATTTCACAAATGGCTTCTGAGAGGCTCGCTCTAGAACCCGCGCTTAACCCAATGGCTTCTAAGCAAAACAGATTAGGACCCGCACCAAACCTGCAGACTTCTGGACACATTAGTTCAGGACTCGTACCTCAAGGAGCTCAATCAACAACCACTGACAAACCTTCAGAACAAGAATTGGAAAATTTCTTCGAGTTAATGTTTGATGAATACTATGGTAGAACTTCGACAAATGCATCACAACAACATTCTACTTCACCCGCTCAAAACCATCAAACACCACCACTACCACAAGATGCATCTACTACAATCGAAGCTGACGCACCAACTCCCTCAACATCATCTACATCTACTCCAGCAACTCCAGTATTTGAAATTGTTCTACCAAGAGTTGATGAGCAAAACCAAAGTACACCATTTCAAGAAGAACAAACAGAGAACCAAAACGATGGTGCGTTAGAAGAAGAAGTGTTCAAAAACCCATTTGCAACGGACTCAGCTGAATCATCTTCAAGGTTACAAGAACCATCTAACACACATACGTTAAACCCAAGGTACCCTTCTACACTCCAATGGACAAAAGACCATCCAATTGAACAAGTTATTGGTGAACCTTCAAGGCCAGTTCAGACGAGAAGACAACTCGCCACTGACCCCGAAATGTGCATCTACATTTGCTCAATAAGCCTAAAAGAACCAAAGAACATTCGGGAGGCGATGGCAGAAAATGCATGGGATAGAAGCGATGCATGAAGAACTTTTTCAATATCAGCTACATAATAGTTGGGAATTAGTTCCAAGACCAATTGACAAACTTGTCATTGATCTCAAATGGTTATGGAAGAACAAAAAGGATGAATAAATGACTGCAATTCGCAACAAAGCTCGTCTCGTGGCTAAAGGATTCAGACAGTAAGAAGGGATAGATTTCTAAGAATCATTTGTGCCAGTAGCCAGACTTGAGGCAGTCAGGATTTTCTTAGCCTATGCAGCTCACAAAAACATCACTGTATATTAGATGGACATCAAGACAGCATTCTTGAATGGAACTCTAAAAGAAGAAGTGTATGTGAGTCAGCCAGAAGGATTCATTGACAAGGAACATCCAGAATACGTCTACAAGCTAAAGAAAGCCATTTATGGTTTAAAACAAGCTCCAAGAGCGTGGTATGATGAAATATCATCTTTCCTGATCAAAAACAATTTCACCAAAGGAACTATTGATCCTACCTTGTTCACAAGAAAATACAAAGATGACATTTTGATTGTTCAGATTTACGTGGACGACATTATCTTTGGGTCCACTAATCTGAATCATTCAAAACATTTTGAAAATCTCATGAAAAGTAAATTTGAAATGTCCATGATGGGGGGAACTTAAATTCTTTCTTAGTTTACAAATACACCAATCCCCTCATGGTATTTTCATTAATCAAGCTAAATATACAATTGAGATTTTGAAAAAAACATGGTATGGAAAATTGTGACTCTGTTGGTACACCAATGGTCACTTTACCAAAAATCGGTGCAGATTTATTCGGGAAACCCATCGATCCGAGGAAATATCGGAGCATGATTGGTTCTCTCATGTACCTTACTGCTAGTCGACCCGATATTCATTTTGTTGTTTGCTTATTAGCAAGGTTTCAGGCAAGGCCTACCGAACTTCACCTCCAAGAGGTTAAACGGATCTTTCGGTACCTACGAAGAACCATTAACATGGGACTTTGGTATCCGAAGGATTCCGAGTTTAAACTAACAGCATTTTAAGATGCGACCACGCGGCAAAAAGTACATCAGGAGGAGCACAATTTTTGGGTGAAAAGCTAGTAGGCTGGTCATCAAGGAAACAAGATTGTACTGCATTATCAACCGTAGAAGCCGAGTATGTGTCTCTATCTGCGTGTTGTGCCCAAGTTCTATGGATGAGGACACAACTCACAGATTATCGCTTTACTTTCGACAGAATACCTTTGTATTGTGTTTCGAAAAGCGCCATAGCCATCTCGTGCAATCCCGTACAACACTCAAAGACCAAGCATATTAGAGTCCGCTATCACTTCATCAAAGAGCACGTAATAGAGGGTACTGTTGAATTATTTTCGTGAAGACAGATTACCAACTCGCCAATTTATTTACTAAAGCCCTTCCAAAAGAAAGGTTTGACGATCTAGTTCGACGAATTAAACATAAAGTGACCAAAAGTGTTAATAAGTGTGACCATATGTTGTTTAAAGTGAAGAAATTTGTATTTTGTGTGATTATTGATCATCCAATTGCCACATGAATTTTTTTTTTTTTTTTTTTTTGTGACCTTTTGTAATATTTTGTCACACAACGAATTAAACAAAGAGTGACCAAAAGCGTTAATAAGTGTGACTATATACATCTTTTAGTCACATTTAAGAAATCAATATATATATCAAAACAAATTCAAATATATATCAAAACAAATTCAAATACAATAATATCTAACAGCAGTACTAACTATATGAACCAATAGTTCTAACTTATAACTAACAGTTGTAACTAATACACTTAACTAATACACTAGTAGTATTAAAAATAATCCATCTGCTCATACTATAATATCTAACAGCACAAAACAAATCTCTGAAATCGCAACTTGCATCGAAGACTCACTTTACTGAGTAAAGATTAGCAGCAATGTCATCAGCTGCTTTGTTTAAGATGCAGAACGGCCTATAAACTCACTTTACTGAGTAAAGATTAGCAGCAATGTCATCAGCTGCTTTGTCACGACTCCATGACTTTCCACTATTGGTAGTTTTCAAAAGAATTCCACTTCCTCCAGCTGCCCATGCTTCATCCTGCATATTCAGATTGCCAAAATCTCGGTTACAGAAAAATACTACTCGCTTATTTATAATATGTTTCGTCATAATTTTTTGCTTTGAATAACATATATAATCGATATGGAACTAGATATTAATTTGCTACCAACAGTTTTCATTCTACAAACTTTAAAGGATCCATGGAAGTTTTATAGTTAGAATGTCATATGTGTGATTACTCAAACTCAAATATGATTCCAAAAGTTATATAATTTCAATCATATTATATTATTTTTTGAATAACCTAACTATTGACCCATTTGACCCATTTCCGTTTAACCCATTGAAGCGTTAGACATAAAAGAAATCCAGATAGGCTGATTTATAAATTCAAAAACATTGCCACCACTACACCACGGTCACAAAAATAATCTGTAAGTCTGTGTAGAAAAAAAATACTAGGCGAGAGAAATACACTCAGCTAGGAATACATGTGTTCAAATCAAGCAATGTTGTTATTAATTTTACATGTGATCTGTAACCAACATCAAGAATGCCAAAACCACGACTCTGTACCGGAATTTCTTCAAACTCCTCGGTTATCTGGTGAAAAAGAGTTCATGTGTTCAAACAAAATGCCAATAAAAAGAAAACAAGGCCTAATTCAACCTAAATAATGTGAAAATATTTAGCATATAAAAAGGGCTAACCTGCCCTGGTTCCCAAGTGAGGTAAAAGTTACCACGGCTAGAAACAGCATCATAATTTCCTTCAGGTGAGCAATTCACAGTATTGAAGGTGCCTGTATAGTAACTAGCACCACTAGAAACTGTTCTGCAATTCAGATAGAGTATTATAACCGTTAGTTTTGACAACAATTTGACTTTATCTGAAGGTTAAAAACAATTTGACAAATAATTCTTTTCAACCGGCTCTTCACTCTGTATGTAAAATTTTATTTATGTTAGCTCAGTTGTATGCTGATTATGTTTCTAAGGCTCAAGTATCATAGAACTGGATAAAGAAAATTCAAGTAAAAAATATGGATAACTGGAGTTTGAGAGTATGATAGTATGATACAGCCGTCAATAAGCAGTTCCTATTAAGATGACCCATGAAATTGCAATATTTGCTTGCTTGTTGTCATTATTTACAAAGAAACGGATGTTGTTTTACTCTACAAGTTGTACATGTGTTTTCATAGAGTTAAAAAGATTCAAGTGAACAATGATCACATGTAATATCTTACAAATTAATCTAATCCTAAATTTCAGTTTCATCATGGAGATTGTGGTTTTCTTATAAGCAGTACAGAGATGGTATAATCCAACTAACAAAAACTACAAAAACTATAAGTGATGAATGAGATACATATCTAGTATTCTATGACAAAAATGCAGCAAATGAATGTAAATATTTTGTAAGTTGCATACCTCACAACTGCTTCAGCGAATGAGAAAAGAACATTAATTGCCCCAACCCTTTCGGCATAGAGACCTAAGTTTTGACTATATGATTGTGAACATAGAAGCTCCATTCCACGGGCAGAAAACAGTCACAGAGAAGACGCATCTTCATCGAGACTTCCACTTGCAAATCCCTGACCAAGACGCCCACCTGAAGCAGCAGAAAGTGCTGATCTTTGGCTTGCAGCAACTTTTTCATTTCCACTTCCTCTACGACTACCAAGGTTGTGAAGAGCATTAAGTTCCAACTCGTCTTCAAGCCATTTAACCGAGCTAACAACCTGACCAAGACATCATTTTTACAAGACTCAAGTTACTAGAAAATATCATCGTGTCAAAACAATATATACAACGTTTCAAGTAAATGCCAACTCACCAAAGGCGGGGTCCCTTGAGAAATATGTTTGACAGCAGAACATCACTGAGGGTTCCACATGTATGGTCCATTCTTGCAGGTTACTTACTGCTTCAACCACTCTTAGCTTCATATTCACTTATTCAGTTTACCCATCTCAGCTATAGATAAGTACCATAGTAACATATACGTGTGAAACAAAAAGCAGATATATATACCTGGCCCCATTTCTGTTCATCCATGTTTGGTGGAGCAGATCTGGTTCGAGCAGGAACCTACAAAATCCACACAAAGCTTGATAGTTATAATAATTTCATGAAACCATATACATATCGAATAGAGATAGACCCATTACTTATCACTGGGTTGGTTTGGGTTGTGTTTTTATCTTTAACAGACCAAATCGAATAATTAGACTAAAGGGGAACAAGTTGAATGTGTTAGAAGTCACCCAAAAGCCAATTACATAATGCATACAACCTCCTACCTCACTTTATTTAAGGAATTAGATTATTTGTAAGAATATTGCTTTTGCAATCATAATGTATTTACAAAATAATTCAAATGTTGACATAGAATGTGTTTATGGGTAAACCCAACCCGTTCCAGAGCCAATCATAATTTATTTGTAAGAATACTGCTTTTGCAATCATAATTTATTCACAAAATAGTATCTAGATCATTACGATTCAAAAGAGTTCATTTTTGCACAGAGCTCGAGAAAATACCTGCATTCCGTTCATAACACCAGGACTGATAGATCCAAATTGAAGAGAAAATGCCTTGGAAGCATCAGCCGAACCTAAACATAAAAAAAATGCATCAACAGAGAGCTTGTAAGTACTCTTCATGGAACTCGGGATTTCAATCCAGATAATAAAAATTAGTTTTAACTAGCAAAAATTAACAAACATAGTACCCTTGACAGGAGTGGCATGGCCTGTGGTCCCGCTACTGCCAGGAGTCGAAGGAACCGCATTACTCTGGGGAGCCTTTGGCAAGCCCGAGGTACTTTTCTGGACTAATGCATCAGTCGACTTTACAGTAGCACCTGTTATTGGAGTATCGGGTGTTCCTACATATAAAATTAAAAAGAGAGTATAAAGTTAGACAAAGATTGCACATGGCTACACTTACTAACCAAAAGCACATAGTATAAGAATTAAAACAACTCCATTACAGTTCTGTTTATTACACCTTCTATACATCATATAAAGTCATACCAATGCTCTAAAAAATTAAGTAAAGCTAGACAGTCAAATCACCTTCTAGTCCGTTGTCCATTCACCAAGTATAGACGCATTTCCTACAAGCTCACTTTGAAGGTTTATCTCTTTTGCAAACTCTGAAAGGATATACCAGGTCGAAATCTGCACTTTTAAATGCAATTTCCTTGTCAATTGAGGCAAACAGTTCCACATAATACTAATAGAATTTTCTTTTAATCAGTTTCGCGGATGCAGGAATTATGCAACACTGAACCATAACTGACCAATGTCATAGCAATAGAAGACAATTCCAAGAGAAACAGCAGGGTAGAGACAAAATTACTAAAGTATAATTTGATAAGGTAAACTCAATAACCTGAATCTCGACAAGACCAGTGCTCTGTGCAATGACAACCTCAATAGTTCCATCAGGCTTTGGCCTCCAGTAGCCGCTCTCAGCATGCATGGGCTCTCCAGAATTCAACTTCCAAGTCTTTTGGGAATAAGCTATTACAAGCTTCTCTCTCGCACAGATAACGAATCATTCAAAAGTAAGCAAATTTATATATATAGAAAATCACAAAATCACTAACGTAGAAACACTTCAAATTGATTCCCTAACTGAAGATATAATACAATAAAGTACCTAATTTATGGATAAAGGAACTTGAAATTGGTGTCGATGGCTCGACCGGCGACTGGTAGATGGTGACTAGTGATGGTTTTCGGTTGACCGCAGAGACGAGAGAGGCTGTTAGATAGATTAAGAAAATTAGTTTGGGGAGAACATATTATGAAGATGAAGTGTGAGATCTGAGAAAAAAGATAGAGATGGGGAGATGAAGTGTGAGATCTGAGAAAAAAGGTAGACATGGGTGGAGGGTCAATTTGATTTTGGGGAAAAATTTAGGCGGGGCTACTGAAAAATTGAGTGAAAAGTTAGTGAAAAATTGAGTAGGAAATTTTATTTTGGAAAAACTAAGTGCGGGGACATGTAAAAAAAAGCAGTCACTATTAAATAATGATGTGTGACAAAATGTTGTGACCATATATGACATTTGGTCACACTGTTCAAGTGTGTGACATATATTTGTCACTTTTAAATGCATATCGTGACTAATGCTTCAAACTTACTTTTCATTTGTCACACATTTCAAATTCATATGTGGTTAAATTTTTAACAAAAACTAGCAGTCGCGTTTAAATAATGTGTGACAAACTTGAGTATATGATTTAGCCACATACACAATTACTTTGTGTGACCATATATGGATTTTGGTCACACTTTTCAATTGTGTGACATATATTTGTCACATATGTATATATATAGTGTGACTAATGTTTCAAACTTATTTGTATCCGTCACACGTCCCAAATTACAAGTGACTAAAAAATCAAATTTTTTTTCACCAGATACGTATAGTCATGAAAATATTCAAATGTATGGCTGTAGCCTCAGATGTAATTCCGAAATGGTCACACAAGTCGGATCAAGTGTGGTCGTTTATTTTATTCTGGTACATTTAGTCACGCAAATAAGTTATTGTGTAGCCGTTCAAAATACCACATGTGTGACCGTAGGCCAAATCTGTACTAGTGGTAGTGATCTATTCTCTAAGAAAAGTTCACCGTAATCAATTGGTAATTTCAACTAACAATATCTATGCAGGTACTGATGTAAGGCCCCTTGGAGAAAGACCGTACACCATCATATACATGAACATCTTCACCTCCACATACTCTTACTTATGAAGTTCATCCTCAACAAGGTCAAATCAAAGATTGTTCAAAGACAAAAGATCAAGTTAAGACAATGAGTTACGCCAAAGTCAAAGAGCTAATCAGGAAGTCAAGAACAAGTTCATGAATCAACTAAGGAAGACATAAGTATGAAGTTCAAAGCCTTTCCAAGAAGTATAAGTATATTGGAAAAGACGACACTACAAACCTGTGAAGATGTTGATTAAAGGCAAGAAAGATCAAAACACGTTACTTCGAAGATCACAAAGCATGAAGGAACAAAGAATCAAGACTATTCTATGACGACATACAAAGTTCAAGAACAAGAAGACTAAAGACCTAATCACGTGGTGCATCTTTTGAATGACCATCCCTTAGGGGGAGATTGTTAGCTTTAATAGAAAGTGATGGTCATTTACATATTTATAACTTTGTAATGTGTCATAGAATATATCATAGAATAGTCAATGGGCTCATGGATTGGGCTAAGCTAATAGGTTAGAAGATATGTATAAGTTAGTCATTTAATCCTATTATAATCTAAGTCCAATCCAAGTCCAAACCGAGCCCATTGAAAGCCCATTAGGGCGTTTGTTACTTACTATATAAACACCTCAAATCCTCATTTGAGGTGTGTGCTTGAGTATGTATTGTGTGTGTTTTTGGTTTAATAAAATTCTCTCTTCATCTCACTACTTTCTCTCTCTAGCTTGACACATACATACTTCTCTCTCAAGTCACCATACGAGATTTTTATATAGTGTGATAAGGTTAGATCTAAGGTCCTACATTTTCTAATTAAAAGAGTTTATTAAATTATTCTGAACTAATCAAATGTTGTTCTTGGCATTGTTAATAAAAATGAAACCTTCATCTTAAAACCCATTTGAGTAAGTATGGATAACATAGTTAACCAAATTCTTACAATGCTTAATTTTTTGTTTAAATTTTGTCTAGGATCAAAATGCCTAAAAATACCCAACAATACCATCATGATACCACCTACTATATCCCTAGATACTACCGCAAAGACGGTCTCTCCACCAATGATCGTAAAATCTTCAAAATGCTCTATAATCATCTTATTCATGAAGGACGTGTTGTTGAGAATTCCTTCCTTGAGGATACCAACATTCCTCAAATATTCTCCGCAATCAATTTTGGTTGTCTTCTCAATATCAATGAACAAATTTGTCTGGTGTTCATTTTTGAATTCTACAAAAGTGTTCAGATTATTCGAAACAATGATGAAACTATTTCTCTCTCCTTCATCATAAACAACCAAACTTTCATTCTACCTCTCACTGTGTTTGCCGAAGTCCTACACATTCCTTGCGAAGGAATTTGTATGTACTCCAAGGATTGGTCTATCGCCAACCAACACCTCGCCTTGGATCCTAGTCCTATTTACCACACACCTCTTGATGACCCTATCTTAGTTCAAGACACCATCTTTACAAAAAGAACCGATCAATCTCGCTCAACTCGAAACAAGGAAGTCATTCACCGTGACCCCTTTCAAATGGAACTCTTTGAAATGCTTCCAACTTACAAAAAGTGGGAAGAAATTCTAAGGGAGAATTTCATTTGTTCGGCTGGTAACAAAGACCACCCAAATGCCTGTCTCGTCCAAATGATCTATTGCCTCATTCACGAAAAACCTTTTAACCTAGCATACCATATTGCCAAAAGAATGGTTGGTGTCTACAAGACCAACAAAATGTTTCTTCCATATGGTATGCTCCTCATTCATCTTTTTAAGTACGTTTGTGCAATCCAACCTTCCCCAACCACCAACGATCATACTCTTGCAAACCATGTCATGGTACCCCTCACTCAAGATCCTATCAAAAGATTTATGATTAAATGAAAAAGACCTCACCCTCTTTCAGACTCCTCAGATGAAGCTGAAGCCGAGAAGACAATCCCATTTCAAACTTTCAACTTGATCTTATTTCGTACATTGAACAACTTCCCAAACTTCTCAAAGAAACTGAAGAATTCAAGAAAACAAAGGGAATGATCAAGTGTCTTTCTCACTTCATCACAAACAATGGGAAAAAGAAAAAGTGAAAAGATTGAGAGTTGTGGTTTAGTCATCTTTTGAATATTTCTAAAACTTTTGAAGTCATTTATCTCTTTTGAACTATTTGTCTAATTTGATCTTCTCTGAATATTTGTTTTTGATCATACTCATGTATGTTTGACATATTTGCTCTTTTTGAATAGTATTGTGTGCTTCTTACATGATCTTATTAGTATACTCACTTACACCTATGTGTAAGTGTTGCCTGAAATGTTAGAATCTCTTTTCAACTAATAAACTAAACTATGCGAGCCTACTGTAAACATATTAGTCACGGTAGCCAGATCCATTAGTTATAACTGACCGGATCCCTCCTAGAAAGGAACCGGAGGAACCGGCCAAACAGAAAAGAATTTTATATCACTTTTCTTCACACTCAACCATTCTAACCTTAGTACACTAGTTAGTTATCTCCTATTAGTCATATTTGAGCTGACTTTGAGGTTAGTAGTCTTGTTGAACTCTTAAGAAAGACTTAAGTATCATCCTAGGTGTTTTTGATTTATCATTTCCACAATAACCACTATTTCTCAGTTCCACTTCCTGCATCACCTCTCTCTGATCATTTTACTCTTACCTATAATTTAAATAAATTTTTAACAAATTTATTTCCACCATCTCTACCTCAAAATACTCTAAAAAAACAATCTTTTAATTCTTTTGATTTTTAAAGAATTTTTAAATTTTTTATATCACTTTTTCCTGAGACCTACAAACATTTAACACTTAGTGATATAATTATCTTAATCCATATTCACTTAATGGCCTACTTAGACCTCTTTCTTACCTCTAAAGATCATTTATGACAACCGCTCATCATTAGTCTTATAACACTCAGAGTTGCCTTCACTAAAACACTATCTTACACTCATTACATCAGGAAATATAGGGCTGCAATAGCTAGATGACTATCATTTCTCACCTTTATCTGATCTATTAGCCGGTTTCCTCAGCTAAAGCTAGCCGGATCCCTTTTGGGAAGGATCCGCTGGAACCGGGCAAACAGAAACAGATTTTATCACCTATAGCCATCCAATACTCAACTTTATCCACTCAAGCACTCCACATTGCCTTTAATATATCTCCTAGAAGAATGTATCACTGTAATTGACCTTGGTGCATGCATATCATTGCAATTCAAAGGATTTTAGTGGTTTAGGCTTTAAATTCACTTGCTTGATCCTTCACTATTTAAGCCACTTGTGTTTGTGCTTCCAAACCACACCAAAACAAACCATCTTCTACTGCATACTCATACTCTAAACCTACCCAAAAACATGACTAAGGCACCAAGTGCAAGATCATCCACTAGGAGCCCTCCAAGAAAAACCACACGAGTAGTGTATAAAATATCCTCGGCCGAAACCTCACCCATCAAAGCACCCTCTACTAGAACACATCTCCCAAACTACATCCAAACTCCTCCATCTAATGAACCAACTCCAACACAACTAGCTTCCAACAAACCAACCTCACCACAACTTCCATCTCTTGAACCATCACCACCACAACTTGCTTCCATCAAAACAACATCACCACAATCAACTCCTCTTGAACCTAAACCTACTAGTGAACATACATTACCAAACACTCCTATATCCACTCAACCAACAAAACCTTCTCCTCTTGAACCAAGACTTCTTTCTTTCACGACACCTCATTCACCACCTCACCTCTACTTTAACTTATTGGAAGACTTACCTCCTAGACCTTCTAATCCACCACCATTACCAACATTCTCATCCATTAAGAGAATGTCAACACAACCACCATCTCATCACCTAGATGTTGACATCAACATACCACCACCCATAACATACTAACCTTCCTCTCCACCACCCTCAAATGGCCCATTTTGGGTAATGAGAAGATGTCAACCATCACAAACACCTCAATCACCTCAACCAAACAATGACATACTTCCTCCCACACATGTTTCTTTACCAACACCCGTGGTACATCCACAACCTCTAAACCTAGGTGCTTCCACCTCAAACATACCTCAAATACCTTCTATCTTAACCTCACAACAAACAAACCATAATGATACTTTGAGCTTGGCAGTACTAACTAGTAGGGTTAGGTTCAAGAGGAGTTGATTGTGGTGATGTTGTTTTGGTGGAAGCAAGTTGTGGTAGTGATGGTTCAAGAGATGGAAGTTGTGGTGAGGTTGGTTTGTTGGAAGCTAGTTTTGTTGGAGTTGGGGCTCAGTTGTAAATACTGACCCTTCACCCTGAAAAGTTTGAATTCTTTCCAACATTTCAGGAAATAGAGGTATTACTACCCCATTGAAAAGTCAGCTTGCCATTGCCATATTTTGAAAAATCTTTTGTTGCAGGCAAGGTGTTGGAAAGGTTTGCTTATGTTTCTTTAATTGATTCTTTTTCTTGTTCAAAAATGCTTGCACAAACCTTGGATACATCAAAAACTTGGTTTTACTTTTCACATTGTTTACCATACTCTCAAAGATGAATTTTAAAAAGTTAAAAACTTTGTTTGTTGATAAGCAGATGAGAGCAATAGCAATATTGCTACTGAATTGCTCCCATGATGTTCTCTTTGGACTTAAACAATGTAAGAGAGTATGTACGAAAAACCTCCATTGCGGGGAGAAATATCCTTTTTGAAAAGTTAGTTTATGATTGGATATGTCATACCCCATTTTAGCAATTTCTTGCCAAATTTCAGTGTTTGGCAAATCATTGATACCATCTGAATCTTCTAACTTAAGATGTCTCCTAATAGAATTTTCAGTAACAATGAATGATATGCCATCCACCTTAGAATGTAATTCTATGTCTCCATCTTCACTAGTTATGACAGTAGCAGTCTGCCAAAACTCTGTGATTTGAGAGACATAAAGAGTAGGGTTAATTGTAAGAGCATACCTTATATGAGTTGTGTTCAATAAGTCCACAATCTCATGAAAAATAGGTCCATCACCCTGCTCTATTCTCTCCTAGAAAGCAACCTGATTGTGAGTTTTAACGGATTCCAAATTAGCCATATTATATTCAGTAAAAATTGATTTGACTGTTGTGAAAATTTTCAAAGAGCAGTATAAACTTAATATGGATTTGAAAACATTACTACCCACATATAGTTTTTAGCAAACTATCAGCTATCAAAGGATTTGATGTGTCTTTACCAATAGCCGTTTGCTTTGGACTAGCCAACTCTTTGCTGTGAAGTATGGTGAGTTGATAACCATATAGTTTTTGGTAAACTATCAACCATAAATGGATTTGAGAAGTCTTTACCAGAAACCGTTTGCTCTGGACTAGTTGGTTCTTGATGTGGGTTAGAAATGGTGAACCAATGACCATTTGTTGTGTGCAAAGATCACACACTTCAGACTCCAAAGCACCATACAATCCAAAACTTAAAGCACTTGTAACTCCTTTGTGCTTAACATCCATTCCTGCAATTGTTAGTCCAAAACCAAGAAAATAGCCTCTTGCAACAATATAGTTAATTCTCTTTAAAACAATTGATGCACCATTGGATTGGAGTGGTCTCCAAACCCAACATGTTGAGGCATTAAGACCATTACCCATCTTTCCCTTAGCAGTATGTTTACCAGTACTAACTGCTTGGCTAGCAGTATGAACTGCTGTCTTTGCAGTTCTAACCTTAGGTTTCCAAATTTGTTTCTTTACCACTGCTTTGTTATGAAAGGGCCTTTTAGCAGTCTTTGGTGCATATTTGAAAAGAGTTTTTGCACTTTTAACTGCTGGTTTTGGGTAAAAAATCTTATTTGGTCTGGCAGTTTGAGCAGCTGGTCTAGCAGTACTAAATGATTTTGGGCCAGACTTTAATAGAACTGCTCTGGGTGTCATTCTAGCAAAATTAGAGTGAAATTGAGGTCTTTCAAAGTTTACCCTCTGGTTTGTATACCCAGTTACCCTTTTGTTGCAAAAAGCTGCAAGATGGTCAAAGCTTCCACATGAAAAACAAGCTTTCTTATAAAGGACAAAGTCATCACCTAAATGGTGAGACTTGAGGTTGTTCCAATTCCTTTGGTTACCTC
Organism: Artemisia tridentata subsp. tridentata; assembly: GCA_021014915.2. Classification (NCBI taxonomy): domain Eukaryota; kingdom Viridiplantae; phylum Streptophyta; class Magnoliopsida; order Asterales; family Asteraceae; genus Artemisia; species Artemisia tridentata. Next base: position 291,384,816 of record CP139505.1, on the reverse strand, counting down.
TGGGCTTGTGTGTGGTTCTATACATTTCACAATACCTAACTGTTGGTCTAATTGGTTTGACATTATTTTTAGGCCTAACAGTTTCTTTCTTGACCATCTTGGGAACTTTTGTTACCTCTACCTTAACACTATCAGGTTTAACCTTAACCTGATCATCTTCATCATCATCAGATGTCCAATCTTCTATGGTTGGAGCATCTGAATTCCTACCAGAGGACACCTTGTCCTCAGCGAGTGAAGTATCACTTGCACTCTCAAAGGGTTCTCTTACTTCTACAGGCTTGTCAACTACTACATTTTCTTTAGGCTTAGGACCATATTCTAGCTTAGGTAGTTGAAATTCAGGCAAGCCTGTGTGTTCTAGGTCTGTACCTGGGGGAGCAGGTATTCCTCTGTGAGGAGGTGGAACAGAGTTATATCCTAGTCCAGATTTAGCCTTATTGATTATTTGACATTCAATTAATTTGTTTACACCTTTAGAGGCATACTCTAATGTTTCAACGCTTAATTGAATGTTCTCTTTAGCCTTTGTAATCCTATCCAACTCAGCTCTTAAAAGACTAATTTCAGCATCTCTAAAAAATAAGTCTCTTTTAAGCACAGCTACGTCATCAGCAAAACTATATTCATTACTCTTATAGTGAACAATTTGCTCCTCTAAAACAGCTAAACCTCTTTTATGATTTGCCAAATTAAAACTAGTCTTGTTTAGCTCAATTCTTTGTTCATCATATTGTTTCCTAAGAGTTTCTAGTTCTTTTAAAGCAACACATGATTTAGAACATTTAGCAATTTGTACTTCAGAATCAAAGAAAGCCATGAGAGCCATCTCAGTAGGTGCTGCTTCCTCTTCTTCCATAAAGCTCCAATCAAATACTAAACCATCAATGGCCACCGTAGCCTTTGAGCTTGAGTCTGTAATCTCCACTTCCTTGGTTTTGCTTCCATAGCCTCTGCTCTTGCCATCTTATTGTCTTGTCCTTCTGCACTCCCTTGAAAAGTGACCCATCTTATGGCAATTGTTGCACTCTATCTTTGACTTATCATAACCAGCAGTATCATTGCTGTTTATGGTAATCTTCTTCCCTGTCCTCAGATGGAATTTCCTAGCCCTTTTGCTAAGAAGAGAAATTTGCCATTTGATATTCATCTCCTCCAGATCATCATCATTGATCTCCTGTAGGTCTTCATATGTCAACATGGATCCATTGTGCTGGGTTGTCAGGAATGCACAGCAAGTTGTCTTATCCATAATGCCTTCAGTACTGCTTGATGTGCTATCAGTACCAATATTTGTGCTAGCAGTACCAACTGCTGCAGCAACCTTCACTTCTTCAGGACTTGAGTTACTAGGAGATGACACAAATGCCATATTCACAGTGCTTGAGCTTGTTCCTGCAGTCTTCTTTACATCTTGCTCCACAATCTTGAAGTTGCTATACAATTCCATCAAGCTCATAGAATCAATGTCTAGCTTGTTTTTCAAGACAACAACATGCATAGCCCACTCTGATGGTAAACTTCTCAGGAATTTTGAGTTGAGGTCTTCCTGAGGTATATCAATTCCAAGAACAATAAGTTGATCCACAAGCTTTTGTATCCTGTTGAACATGTGATCCAATGATTCATTGCTTGTTGCAGAAAAGTTCTCAAAATTTTGCTTGAGGAGTGTCTTCTGAGTCTTTTTGGTGGCTTCATTCCCACCATATCTAGCAACAATGGCCTCAAATAGTGTCACAAATCACAATTTCATGTCATTTTTTAAACCTTGACAATTTACTATTCATAAGTTACTATTCATCATTTACTATTCACTGATCACTTTTCATCATTTCGCTATTCATCATTTTCGGAGTCAGTTTGAGACTTTGAGAAGTCGTCAAAAATTTTAATATTCATGTGACACTATTCATGGGCATCATTCATCATGTCGTAAACTAGGTTTACGGGTATTCAAATGCGCGTAACCAGTAAGGTTTAGCAGCGTATTCATGCAACATCAGTAAGGACACATCATATAGACTAGAGTAGTCTACATATCATCAGTAACATCATTATCATATTAGGTCATGCACGGGTTTGTGTGATTTTCATTAACATATGCTTAATTGTTTAATTAACGTTACCACTCAGTCATTACTACTAACATTATACCCAATACTCCCGACTATGATCCTAATACATTTTTAAACTAATTATAATGATATAGAGATTATATTATTACTTTACCCGATGTTTTTAAATCAATCGCTATATTTTTCGTTTGACGCTTATAACTCCATCGGTTTACGAAATTTCAATTCGATAATTATTCTAACACCCGATTCATGCAAGGAATATGGTTTTACAATTTTTACAACTTCATCGTACTTTATTTTACATCTTCACAATTTATTTCTAGTTAACTCGGTACCCGATAACACCTAATGTATACACAAAATACACTAATACTTATCTTAGGGGGACAATTTTAATTAACATCAAATCCCTTCCATATTCTTGCCATGTGCCGCCCCCCTAACCCATCACATTAGCCTAATACACCAAAACTCATTAATGAATTTTTAGCCTTTTATTTCCATTCCACTACACTAACATCTCATAACACAAAATCATTTAGCTAAATCAAGAACTTTTCTCTCTTCCTTTTCTCCTTCCTTGCTCGGCCCAACCAAGAACACAAGAGATCATCCATCAAATTTTCAAGTTAAAGTCATAATCAAGCTCCATTTACCTTCCTTGTTAGGGTTTTGTGATAAAAACCCCAAGGTTTTAAGCATTTTCATCCATAACTCTTCCATAATTCAAGTAAGCTCAAGAACATCTTTTTGATCATTTCATACTTTCGTTTAATTCATATGATTATGTATTTTCAAGTTATACTAGTTAATCATATAACTTATTTATGTTTTAGATACCACTTTGCACATAAACTATCTTTAACACTAGATCTATAAGTTTCACTAATAATCTCATGAAATCCACCAAGGTTGGTGATGTTTAGGACCCCATGACACCCTAAGAAGGTGTATGGTAGGATTTGCGAACTTGTGGAGTTGATTTGAAGTGGTATGATCAAGTTTAGAACCAAGAAAATGAGTTTTAACAAGTATATAAAAGGGTCTGTCCAAAAATGAAAAATCTGGAAATATCAGTAACTCTTGGACTATTTTGGCCTTCAAATTTAGAAAGTTCTTTCAAAAACGAAACCGTGGCCGCTTGAATCACTAAAAACCGACTTATAACGAAGGAGATATGATTTTTCTAAGTTAGGCGACGAAAAACTATTTTCTGAAAATAGCTTGCTGTTTTTCCGAACTTCAAGGGACAAAACGAGATATTAGACATGATCTAGACGAGCCGAACTATTGAAAATATGTTAGTTCATATTTGTACGAACCCATGGATATAAATAACGTAGCAAACGAGCTTATAACGGCCGAGATATACACGTTTGAAGCCCGACGATTCACAATCTATTTTGACAGCCCACTATTAGAAAATATTCTAAGTATAAAAACTAGTATTTTTACAAGTCACTAAGTTGATAGCCGATTTTCTATATGATCAAGGCGCATTTGATCAAAAGTCAAATGAAACGACATTAAGATTATGTTGCAAGGTATTCAAAAATGTCGAGTTTGATCACTAACACCTAACGTACAACATATCGCGACTAGTTTCACGAAGCCATTTTGGGCATATTTTCACAAGTAATGAAAAGTGTTATTTTTGCGACGAGAACATTATATTTTCCGATAGAACACCAAATGAGGAACGTGGAGTACCGTTTCAACATAATTACATGAAAAGTAGTTTATAACTTAACGAGACGTCAAAAGTGTATTTTTCATTGATAAACGTTAATTTCAAAACTAACAAGTGGTATCGTTAACATACGTATTTGCATGTGTTGCATTGTATCATTGCTTACCTTGGATCATATCATTCATGACAGGTCGCGGTTAGAGACCGAGTCTTATTGTCATCATATCCATTGTTGTCATTGTTGCTATCATATCAGGTGAGTTTTCATAGCCCCGCTTTCAATTGTTTACATAATTTTCTAAATTCTCGGGGGAGAATACATTGCACCATTTTTCATGTGGACCAAAGTATAAAACTCATTACATTGCTTAAGTTACATCATTTGCCCAGATTAAAGTCCCCTTTATTATCATGAACCGTTAATTGTAAGCAAGCGAGAGTGAGTGAATAGATCTATTGAGGGTGACTCCTCCGTTCGGGTTGGTAGCGCCAGCTGGTCAAACGAACGCATTTCATTTCTGTCATATTAGAGTGAATGGCAAACACTCAGTTGGGGCATTTCATTTCAGTCTAGCTTCGGGGTCATGAGCTTAAGAGCTAATGTATCATTTTTATGTGGCATTGTTTTGTCATACACTTTATACTTGTGGTATTCATACAACATTTCATTTATATAAACCTATGAACTCACCAACATTTTTGTTGACCATTTTTAGCAATGTATTTTCAGGTAATTAAGGTTTCGCATTTTGGCTTGCATAAGGACATACCATGGAGTCGCGGAGTCGACGCGTTTCACTTTATATTTTATGCACTTATCCATCGTTTGAATTGTATGAACTTGATTTCTGAAAACTTGTCTCACCTTTTGGGACCTTGTTTTGTAAACTCTGAATATTTTAAATGATCAAAAGACGTATTTTCTAAACGACACTTTAGGTCGTTCAATATAACTGTAACTGTGGTGCTATGATCAGTCGCGCCCTCGAATGCTTCATTCCGCCGCAAGTCACGTAATTTGGGGGTGTGACAAATAGTGACTTAGCATCCTTGAACTTGCTGAAGTTCAATAGTCGATCATTAGGTATTGTCATCATGAGCATACTCCTTTCCTTGAGGTCATTCTTCATCAGAACCTTTTCTTCTGCAGTCACTGGCTTTGTCTGCACAATTGTCTCAACCTTACCATCAACTATAGATGTTGTGGTTGTAGGCTTGAATGAGTTCCCTTCTTCAATGATTTCCCAGAGTGCATAGTCTTGCACCTGGAAGTATTGCTCTATCCTTAACCTCCACATGTCGAACTCATTCTGCTTAAGCATTGGTAACTTTGCAGCAACATTGGTTGTAGAAGTCTCCATGTCCATCACTTCTTTTAAATCAAAAGTATCAAACCTGTCTCTGATACCACTTGAGAGGATCTAAACACACGCCTTGTTTTCTTCTCCCAGATGTTACTCATATACCCTCAGTAACAAACACCTATAGGAAATACTGAAGTAATTCAAAGCTTAGCTGAGGGACCGCAGTACTAACTCAAAGTAAATTCTGCATGCTACTTAGCATATACTCGTGATGTCTAGGATCTACAAGGTTTTGTTGTCGAAGAAAACTGCTTTTAAGGTATTATGATCGACTTTGAAAAGTTTTGATAATTGTTATTTTTCTTAAAAAGGGTATCGATGTTTCGGTTTTATTTTTGTGTGACGACAATTTTATGATTGGCGATTCAATAATCAACCTCGTACTGATTCTTTGATTAATTAGGCGGTGGAGATTTAAATATATGGGTGATGATATTTACACATACCAATTTTGATTCATACACATAAAATTCAAATGATTTACACATATAGGGAGGGCATAACTGTCAATTCACAGACAAAATTATGTGTATGAATCAAAATTGGTATGTGTAAATATCATCACCCTGGGGTAGGTTCGCATTTAATGTCGAAGAGTATATACCTCGTACAGGTCGATGACAGAAACAATAACTTCATTAATTTGGTTCATCGCATATCTGCTTATTATATCAATTTATTCGAATTCGGTGGAAGAAATAATAAGTGAAGAGGTAACGTTGTCGTCTTCTGCAAGAGTGCTTCGGTTGTTTATTATTTAAATCAATCGAATCCATTAATCATGTTGGTTGAATTTTTATTTAATTAATCATTGTCTTATTATTCACCACGTGAAGGCTGAGATGGTGGTATCAGAGACAGGTTTGATACTTTTTATTTTGAAGAAGTGATGGACATGAAGACTTCTACAACCAATGTTGCTGCAAAGTTATCAATGCTTAAGCAGAATGAGTTCGACATGTGGAGGTTAAGGATAGAGCAATACTTCCAGGTGCAAGACTATGCACTCTGGGAAACCATTGAAGAAGGGAACTCATTTAAGCCTACAACCACAACATCTACAGTTGATGGTAAGGTTGAGACAATTGTGCAGACAAAGCCAGTGACTGCAGAAGAAAAGGTTCTGATGAAGAATGACCTCAAGGCAAGAAGTATGCTCATGATGACAATACCTAATGATAAACTATTGAACTTCAGCAAGGTCAAGGATGCTAAGTCACTATTTGAGGCCATTGTTGCAAGATATGGTGGGAATGAAGCCACCAAAAAGACTCAGAAGACACACCTCAAGCAAAATTTTGAGAACTTTTCTGCAACAAGCAATGAATCATTGGATCACATGTTCAACAGGCTATAGAAGCTTGTGAGTCAACTTGCTGTTCTTGGAATTGATATACCTCAGGAAGACCTCAACTCAAAATTCCTGAGAAGTTTACAATCAGAGTGGGCTATGCATGTTGTTGTCTGGAAAAACAAGCCAGACATTGATTCTATGAGCTTGATGGAATTGTATAGCAACTTCAAGATTGTGGAGCAAGATGTAAAGAAGACTGTAGGAACAAGCTCAAGCACTGGGAATATGGCATTTGTGTCATCTCCTAGTAACTCAAGTCCTGAAGAAGTGAAGGTTGTTGCAGCAGTTGGTACTGCTAGCACATCAAGCAGTACTAAAGGCATTATGGATGAGACAACTTACTGTGCATTCCTGAAAACCCAGCACAATAGATCCATGTTGACATATGAAGACCTCCAGGAGATCAATGATGATGATCTGGAGGAGATGGATATCAAATGGCAAATTTCTCTTCTTAGCATGAGGGCTAGGAAATTCCATCTGAGGACAGGGAAGAAGATTACCATAAACAGCAATGATACTGCTGGTTATGATAAGTTAAAGATAGAGTGCAACAATTGCCATAAGATGGGTCACTTTTCAAGGGAGTGCAGAAGGCCAAGACAACAAGATGGAAAGAGCAGAGGCTATGGAAGCAAAACCAAGGAAGTGGAGATTACAGACTCAAGCTCAAAGGCTATGGTGGCCATTGATGGTTTAGCATTTGATTAGAGCTTTATGGAAGAAGAGGAAGCAGCACCTACTGAGATGGCTCTCATGGCTTTCTCTGATTCTGAGGTACAAATTGCTAAATGTTCTAAATCATGTGTTGCTTTAAAAGAACTAGAAACTCTTAGGAAACAATATGATGAACAAAGAATTGAGCTAAACAACACTAGTTTTAATTTGGCAAATCAAAAAAGAGGTTTAGCTATTTTAGAGGGGCAAATTGTTCACTATAAGAGTAATGAATCTAGTTTTGCTGATGACATAGCTGTGCTTAAAAGAGACTTATTTTTTAGAGATGCTGAAATTAGTCTTTTAAGAGCTGAGTTGGATAGGATTACAAAGGCTAAAGAGAACACTCAATTAAGTGTAGAAACATTAGAGTATGCCTCTAAAGGTGTAAACAAATTAATTGAATGTCAAATAATCAACAAGGCTAAATTTGAACTAGGATATAACTCTGTTCCACCTCCTCACAGAGGAATACCTGCTCCCCCAGGTATAGACCTAGAACACACAGGCTTGCCTGAATTTCAACTACCTAAGCTAGAATATGGTCCTAAGCCTAAAGAAAATGTAGTAGTTGACAAGCCCGTAGAAGTAAGAGAACCCTTTGAGAGTGCAAGTGATACTTCACTCACTGAGGACAAGGTGTCCTCTGGTAGGAATTCGGATGCTCCAACCATAGAAGATTGGACATCTGATGATGATGAGGATGATCAGGTTAAGGTTAAACCTGATAGTGTTATGGTAGAGGCAACAAAAGTTCCCAAGGTGGTCAAGAAAGAAACTGTTAGTCCTAAAAATAATGTAAAACCCATTAGACCAACAGTTAGGTATTGTGAAATGTATAGAACCACACACAAGCCCAGAGGTAACCAAAGGAATTGGAACAACCTCAAGTCTCACCAATTAGGTGATGACTTTGTCCTTTATAAGAAAGCTTGTTTTTCATGTGGAAGCTTTGACCATCTTGTAGCTTTTTGCAACAAAAGGGTAACTGGGTATACAAACCAGAGGGTGAAATTTGAAAGACCTCAATTTCACTCTAATTTTGCTAGAATGACACCCAGAGCAGTTCTATTAAAGTCTGGCCCAAAATCATTTAGTACTGCTAGACCAGCAGCTCAAACTGCCAGACCAAATAAGACTTTTTACCTAAAACCAGCAGTTAAAAGTGCAAAAACTCTTTTCAAATATGCACCAAAGACTGATAAAAGGCCCTTTCATAACAAAGCAGTGGTAAAGAAACAAATTTGGAAACATAAGGTTACAACTGCAAAGACAGCAGTTTATACTGCTAGCCAAGCAGTTAGTACTGGTAAACATACTGCTAAGGGAAAGATGGGTAATGGTCTTAATGCCTCAGCATGTTGGGTTTGGATACTACTCCAATCCAATGGTGCATCAACTATTTTAAAGAGAATTAACTATATTGATGCAAGAGGCAAACCCAAGTCTGTGATGGCTTGGGTACCCCAAGAAAATTAATTTCCTTTTTATTAGCATTGTCAGTAACCAACACCTATAGGAGAAGAACCACAAAGGAAACTATGGTCCCTCAGCCAAGTTCTCCTCCTCAACCAACTGTAGCAGATGAGGCTATCTATTTTGATAGTATAGATGGGGCTTACACTACTGCTTCAGGCTTAGTAGCTAGGGAGGGCAGTGTAAACATTATTAAGACCCCTACCATGGCAACATCTAATGTGCCAAGTCATCAAAAACATGCCACAGGTGATGTAACCCTAAGCCAAATGAAACATATGGGTGGTTCAGGAGTACTTCCTAGTCCAACTAGGGAAGAAACTGAGCCTATGCCCCAAGATTCACCTCTCCTAGCAGGTAACACAGCTAGAAGTGATGAAGGCAGTTCTAAACTAAATGAATTGATGGTCTTATATACAACTCTGTCAGAGAAGGTGACTTCTTTGGAAGCTGAATTAAAGAGTCACAAGAGGAATTTTGCCCTGGTCTACACAAAGTTGGTTACAAGAGTAAAGAAATTGGAAGCTCAAGTCCAGAGATTCAAGGGCAAAAGATCTGCTAAGCTAGTGCTATCTACAAGTTCTTCCATTCTTTCAGATTAAGATGATGATGATTTGGGTGATTCTCCCAAACAGGGGAGGAAAACAAGGAAAACATGATCAGAGACTCAGGGGAGGAATTTAGATTTTGAAGAACAAGAGGGTACTGGTGGTGGTAATGGTGATGATTTTGATATGGGTTCAGATCAAGCTACAGAGCCTGTGGATCTTGAAGAAGGTACTGAATTGGTTAATCTTGAAGAAAAAGAGGATGTTCATGATATTGCTACAAGTTCACAAAAAGGTGCTGCTGGATTAGAGGTAGCAGTACAAACTGCTCAAGATAAGGGTAAAGGTATTCTGATTAAAGATGAGCCACCACCCAAGAAAGTAAAGCCAAGAACCCAAGCTCAGATAGATTTTGATGAAGAAATAGCAAGAAAAGTTCATGAAGAGGAAGTAGCAAATTTTTTGGAAACTTAAAGATTGGAGAAGGAAAGAATTAGATCAGATGCTATTGTGGCTCAAGAATCACTTGAAGAGCAGATACAACATTTGATTGATATTGATCCAGTTGTGAAGGAAAAAGCCTTAGAACTGCTTGCAAATGAAAGACTAAGTGTTGAAAAAAGATCAGCTCAACTTGCTGATTTCGTAAATTCCAGGAATGATGAAGTGGCTTTGGATGAGATAATGCAAGATATTAGAAAGAATCAAAGTCAAAAGAGAAAGAGGAAACCAACAAAGGCACAGATCATCAGTGGAATTTAGATGTATCTGAGGAATCAAGCTGGTTGGAAGGCAGTTCAGTTGAAGGGAAAATCAAATGAAGAAATTGAACTTTTGTATTACAATGCATACATAAGAGCTCAAAATTATATTCCTATGGACTTAGAGAATAGTCCTTCAAAAAGACTCAAGACTACTCAGAAAGAACAACCTGAGAAAGTGGAAGTACGAGCAGAAAGAGTAGAATTGTCACAAGAACAGATAAGCAGAATGCTAGTTACTATGCCAGAGGATTTATGTGTTGATCCAGTTCAAGATAGACATCCAATAATGGACTGGGAGGTTTACAAAGACAAATTTGGAAAAGCTTGGAAGGTTACTAGAGTTGGTGAAGAGACAACAGTTTTCAAGAATTTTGAAAATCTGCTCAGAGCTTGTGATAGAGAAGATCTGGACACTTTGTGGAAATTAGTTCAAGAGAAGCTCAAAAGAAAGAAGAGGACTGATGTGAAAGAACAAGAACTCTGGGTAGAATTCAAAAGGTTATATGAACCAGACCCTACAGATGTTTATTGGAATTTTCCTTGTTATGACCTATCTACTTCATGGGAGTTCTATAGTTCTTGCAATGTGCATCATCTGTCAACACAGAGTGGAGTGGATATCTTTATGTTAGCTAAATTGGAATATCCATTGAGTGCTGATGTGCTTGCAGTGATGATTTCTTCAAAACTCAGATGTGAAGAAAATTCTGAAGTAGTTCAAAATCTAATTCAGAAAATCTATGATCAGTTTGAAAGAAAGAGAAGATGAAGTGTTTGGAAGAATCCCCGCATCATTTACAGAGTTGAGGTTTAATTGAAGAAACTTAGTGATTTGCAGAGAAATCATAAGTTTTGGGGAGGATTGTTGGGAATTAAGCCAACAGTTAGTACTGCCTAGCTCAAAGTTTCAACTGGTGCACGTTAACACTAGCAGTACTAACTGCCAGTACAAACAATTTGTACTGCTTATGTTCTGAATACGTGTAATATGATAAGTATAGAAAAGATTTAGTGAATATCTTATTTAGTTAGAGTTATATGAATATTATGCATATTATACTTATCTTGTAAAGGACTCCTTGTGCTATAAAAGTAGGTCCTAGGTTAGGTAATAGATATACAAGTCATAGATCATTGTGAAAGATTCAAGGTTGTGTAACCCTAGTGATAACTTAGATCACTCATATTATTATCAATAATATTGAATCATTTTGGTTATTCTCATTGTCTTCATTGTTCACATACATTGCTGTTCCATTCATACATTCAGTTAGTACTGTTAGTGTAATCTTCAGCAGTTGTAACTTTATACCTGGCAGTACTAACTGTTGGTTTAATTCCCAACAATCCGCCCTTAAACTTATGATTTCTCTGTAAATCACTAAGTTTCATCAATTAAACTCCAACTCTGATGATGGGGGGGGGGTTCTTCCGAACACTTATCTTTTCTTCCTCAGAGCTTGTGTCTCTCTTTCAAACTAATCATGTAATCTCTGATTTTGAATTACTTTAGTATTTCCTTCACATCTAAGCTTTGAAGAAAACATAACAGCAAGCACTCCAGCACTTAACTTCATCAGTATCAATCATTCTTTGAATCTACTCTGCATGAATTCTGGCCTTTTTCTCTTCTTCAAACTACTTATGAGCTAACTGTGCATTTTTAAATATTCTTCATCAAGAGCTATGTTATCCTCCCCAGAGTCTCATACTCGTCTTCAATCAACTGAACATCAAGATCTTTATCCAAGCAATATATTTCTTGAGAGGATCTAAACACACGCCTTGTGTTAGAGATACTTTAAGTATATGCTAAGTAGCACGGGAAATTTACTACAAAGCACTTAGAAAATTTTGAATATATGAATGTATGAATGGAACAACAATGTATGTGAACAATGAAGACAATGAGAATAACCAAAATGATTCAATATTATTGATAATAATATGAGTGATCTAAGTTATCACTAGGGTTGCACAACCTTGAATCTTTCACAATGATCTATGACTTGTATATCTATTACCTAACCTAGGACCTCCTTTTATAGCACAAGGAGTCCTTTACAAGATAAGTATAATATGCATAATATTCGTATAACTCTAACTAAATACGATATTCACTAAATCTTATCTATACTTATCATATTACACATATTCAGAACATAAGCAGTACAAATTGTTTGTACTGGCAGTTAGTACTGCTAGTGTTAACATGTACTAGTTGAAACTTTGAGCTTGGAAGTACTAACTGTTGGTTTAATTCCCAAAAATCCTCCCCTAAACTTATGATATCTCTGCAAATCACTAAGTTTCTTCAATTAAACCTAAACTCTGTAGATGATGGGGGGATTCTTCCAAACACTTCATCTTCTCTTTCTTTCAAACTGATCATAGATTTTTTGAATTAGATTTTGAACTACTTCAGAATTTTCTTCACATATGAGTTTTGAAGAAATCATCACTGCAAGCACATCAGCACTCAATGGATATTCCAATTCAGCTAACATAAAGATATCCACTCCACTCTGTGTTGACAGATGATGCACATTGCAAGAACTATAGAACTCCCATGAAGTAGATAAGTCATAACAAGGAAAATTCCAATAAACATCTGTAGGGTTTGGTTCATATAACCTCTTGAATTCTACCCACAGTTCGTGTTCTTTCACATCAGTCCTCTTCTTTTTTTTAGCTTCTCTTGAACTAATTTCCACAAAGTGTCCAGATCTTCTCTATCATAAGCTCTGAGCAGATTTTCAAAATTCTTGAAAACTGTTGTCTCTCCACCAAATCTAGTAACCTTCCAAGCTTTTCCAAATTTTTCTTTATAAACCTCCCTATCCATTATTGAATGTCTAGCTTGAATTAGATCAATACATAAAGCCTCTGGCACAGTAACTAGCATTCTGCTCATCTGTTCTTGTGACAATTCTACTCTTTCTGCTTGTACTTCCACTTTCTCAGGTTGTTCTTTCTGAGTAGTCTTGAGTCTTTTTGAAGGTCTATTCTCTAAGTCCATAGGAATATAATTTTGAGCTCTTCTGTAGGCATTCTAATACAAAAGTTCAATTTCTTCATTTGATTTTCCCTTCAACTGAACTGCCTTCCAACCAGCTTGATTCCTCAGATACATCTTCATTCCACTGATGATTTGTGCCTTTGTTGGTTTCCTCTTTCTCTTCTGACTTTGATTCTTTCTAATATCTTGCATTATCTCATCCAAAGCCACTTCATCATTCCTGGAATTTATGAAATCAGCAAGTTGAGCTGATCTTTCTTCAACACTTAGTCTTTCATTTGCAAGCAGTTCTAAGGCTTTTTCCTTCACAATTGTATTAGTATCAATCAAATGTTGTATCTGCACTTCAAGTGATTCTTGAGCCACAATAGCATCTGATTTAATTCTTTCCTTCTCCAATCTTTGATTTTCCAAAAAATTTGCTACTTCCTCTTCATGAACTTTTCTTGCTATTTCTTTATCATAATCTATCTGAGCTTGGGTTCTTGGCTTTACTTTCTTGGGTTGCGGCTCATCTTCAATTAGAATACCTTTACCCTTATCTTGAGCAGTTTGTACTGCTACCTCAGCAGTTTTTACTGCTACGTCTAATCCAGCAATACCTTTTCGTGAACTTGTTGCAGTATCATGGACATCCTCTTTTTCTTCAAGATTAACCAATTCAGTACCTTCTTCAAGATCCACAGGCTCTGTAGCTTGATCTGAACCCATATCAAAATCATCACCATTACCACCAGTACATTCTTGTTCTTCAAAATCTAAATTCTCCCCTGAGTCTCTGATCATGTTTTCCTTGTTTTCCTCCCCTGTTTGGGAGAATCACCTAAATCATCATCATCTGAATTAGAAAAACTGGAAGAACTTGTAGATAGCACTAGCTTAGCAGATCTTTTAACTTTGAATCACTGGACTTGAGCTTCCAATTTCTTTACTCTTGTAACCAACTTTGTGTAGACCAGGGCGAAATTCCTCTTGTGACTCTTTAATTCAGCTTCCAAAGATGTCACCTTCTATGACAGAGTTGTACATAAGACCATCAATTGATTTAGTTTAGAACTGCCCTCATCACTTCTAGCTGTGTTACCTGCTAGGAGAGGTGAATCTTAGGGCATAGGATCAGTTTCTTCCCAAGCTGGACTAGGAAGTACTCCTGAACCACCCATATATTCCATTTAGCTTGGGGTTACATCACCTGTGGCAAGTCTTTGAGGACTTGGCACATTAGATGTTGCCATGGAAGGGGTCTTAATAATGTTTACACTGCCCTCCCCAGCTACTAAGCCTGAAGCAGTAGTGTAAGCCCCATCCATACTATCAAAATTGATAGCCTCATCTGCTACAGTTGGTTGAGGAGGAGAACTTGGCTGAGGGACCATAGTTTCCTTTCTGGTTCTTCTCCTATAGGTGTTGGTTACTGAGGGTCTATGAGTAATATCTGGGATCTACAAAGTAAATTCCGCGTGCTACTTAAAGTAAATTCCGTAGTACTAACTGTTGGTTTAATTCCCAACAATTCTCCCCTAAACTTTTGATTTCTCTGCAAATCACTAAGTTTCTTCAAATAAACCTCAACTCTGTAGATGATGGGGGGATTCTTCCAAACACTTCATCTTCTCTTTCTTTCAAACTGATCATAGATTTTCTGAATTAGATTTTGATTTTCTAAATTAGATTAGATTTTGAACTACATCAAAATTTTCTTCACATCTGAGTTTTGAAGAACTCATCACTGCAAGCACATCAGCACTCAATGGATACTCTAATTCAGCTAACATAAAGATATCCACTCAACTCTGTGTTGACAGATGATGCACATTGCAAGAACTATAGAACTCCCATGTAGTAGATAGGTCATAACATGGAAAATTCCAATAAACATCTGTAGGGTCTGGTTCATATAACCTCTTGAATTCTACCCACAATTCTTGTTCTTTCACATCAGTCCTCTTCTTTCTTTTGAGCTTCTCTTGAACTAATTTCCACAAAGTGTCCAGATCTTCTCTATCACAAGCTCTGAGCAGATTTTCCAAATTCTTGAAAACTGCTGTCTCTCCACCAACTCTAGTAACCTTCCAAGCTTTTCCAAATTTGTCTTTGTCAACCACCCAGTCCATTATTGGATTTCTAGCTTGAATTGGATCAACACATAAAGCCTCTGGCACAATAACTAGCATTCTGCTCATCTGTTCTTGTGACAATTCTACTCTTTCTGCTTGTACTTCCTCTTTCTCAGGTTGTTCTTTCTGAGTAGTCTTGAGTCTTTTTGAAGGTCTATTCTCTAAGTCCATAGGAATATAATTTTGAGCTCTTCTGTATGCATTGTAATACAAAAGTTCAATTTCTTCATTTGATTTTCCCTTCAACTGAACTGCCTTCCAACAAGCTTGATTCCTCAGATACATCTTAATTCCACTGATGATCTGTGCCTTTGTTGGTTTCCTCTTTCTCTTCTGACTTTGATTCTTTCTAATATCTTGCATTATCTCATCCAAAGCCACTTCATCATTCCTGGAATTTATGAAATCAGCAAGTTGAGCTGAGCTTTCTTCAACACTTAGTCTTTCATTTGCAAGCAGTACTAAGGCTTTTTCCTTTACAACTGGATTAGTATCAATCAAATGTTGTATCTGCACTTCAAGTGATTCTTGAGCCACAATAGCATCTGATCTAATTCTTTCCTTCTCCAATCTTTGATTTTCCAAAAAATTTGCTACTTCCTCTTCATGAACTTTTCTTGCTATTTCTTCATCAAAATTTATCTGAGCTTGGGTTCTTGGCTTTACTTTCTTGGGTTGTGGCTCATCTTCAATTAGAATACCTTTACCCTTATCTTGAGCAGTTTGTACAGCTACCTCAGTAGTTTTTACTACTACCTCTAATCCAGCAGTACCTTTTTGTGAACTTGTAGCAGTATCATGGATATCCTCTTTTTCTTCAAGATTAACCAATTCAGTACCTTCTTCAAGATCCACAGGCTCTTTAGCTTGATCTGAACCCATATCAAAATCATCACCATTACCACCACCAGTACCTTCTTGTTCTTCAAAATCTAAATTCCTCCCCTTAGTCTCTAATCATGTTTTCCTTGTTTTCCTCCCCTGTTTGGGAGAATCACCCAAATCATCATCATCTGAATTAGAAGAACTGGAAGAACTTGTAGATAGCACTAGCTTAGCAGATCTTTTACCCCTGAATCACTGGACTTGAGCTTCCAATTTCTTTACTCTTGTAACCAACTTTGTGTAGACCAGGGCGAAATTCCTCTTGTGACTCTTTAATTCAGCTTCCAAAGATGTCACCTTCTCTGACAGAGTTGCACATAAGACCATCAATTGATTTAGTTTATAACTGCCCTCATCACTTCTAGCTGTGTTACCTGCTAGGAGAGGTGAATCTTAGGGCATAGGATCAGTTTCTTCCCAAGCTGGACTAGGAAGTACTCCTGAACCACCCATATATTCCATTTGGCTTGGGGTTACATCACCTGTGGCAAGTCTTTGAGGACTTGGCACATTAGATGTTGCCATGGTAGGGGTCTTAATAATGTTTACATTGCCCTAACCAGCTACTAAGCCTGAAGCAGTAGTGTAAGCCCCATCCATACTATCAAAATTGATAGCCTCATCTGCTACAGTTGGTTGAGGAAGAGAACTTGGCTGAGGGACCATAGTTTCCTTTCTGGTTCTTCTCCTATAGGTGTTGGTTACTGAGGGTCTATGAGTAACATCTGGGATCTACAAAGTAAATTCCGCGTGCTACTTAAAGTAAATTCCGCAGTACTAACTGTTGGTTTAATTCCCAACAATTC
This sequence comes from Artemisia tridentata subsp. tridentata, assembly GCA_021014915.2. NCBI lineage: Eukaryota > Viridiplantae > Streptophyta > Magnoliopsida > Asterales > Asteraceae > Artemisia > Artemisia tridentata. The sequence goes on along the minus strand of CP139505.1, from coordinate 291,367,998 downwards.
TCCCCTAAACTTATGATTTCTCTGCAAATCACTAAGTTTCTTCAATTAAACCTCAACTCTGTAGATGATGGGGGGATTCTTCCAAACACTTCATCTTCTCTTTCTTTCAAACTGATCATAGATTTTCTGAATTAGATTTTGATTTTCTAAATTAGATTAGAATTTGAACTACTTCAGAATTTTCTTCACATCTGAGTTTTGAAGAACTCATCACTGCAAGCACATCAGCACTCAATGGATATTCCAATTCAGCTAACATAAAGATATCCACTCCACTCTGTGTTGACAGATGATGCACATTGCAAGAACTATAGAACTCCTATGAAGTAGATATCCACTCCATTCTTGGTCTGGCTACAACTTGTGTGACAAAGTATGATTCGTTGTATAATTAAATATGAGAATGTACTGTATATGTTTTTATGTGGATGTATAATACGCACATACATCACATACGCACATACGTCACATACATCCCTATTCTATATCTATCTGTTTATGCATATGCGTCGCAAAACTATGTGGTTTTATAGATTAATTAATGGGAAGCAAAATTAGGGGGCAACTAATAAACTGAAAAAAGACAAAGCTAGATGTAAATGTACAAGCACAAGTCTTTACAGATTTTCATTTTTTGAACTACGTAATATTTACATACAGTTCACACTTTCTAGACATTTGAAACAAACCAAAAACTTATTTATGCTCAATGTACTGTATATGTTTTTATGTGTTTGCGTGCATGTATTTTTTTTCTGTTTAATAAGTTTCAACTTTCAACTTTGTTTTTTTCACTGCTAGAGTCCAAGAAACCAGAAGCATATTTATATATAGTCTCTGATTTTTGATGATTTATTGCAAAAATTAGTTCTAATTTGGTTTTTATTCACATTGATTTTATGTAGGAAAATGACACATTTGTTGAAGAAACCCCAATAATAAATGTTGATGAATTGGATTTGGGTTATGATAGTGAACCCTCGGTTGTTGTTACAAAAGCTCTAAAAGCTCAAAATAGCAAAAGAAAAAGAGATGATGACAAAGAAGAAGAGTATGAAATTTATGAAAAAACAAATAAGGAGAGGGCTTCGATTTGGGAACATTTTGATCCGGTTAGAGTGAAGAAGGATGGGTCAAGAAGGGCGTTGTGCAAGTATTGCAATAAGACTCTAGCGGCAAACGGCCTAAGCGGTACGTCCGGTCTTCATAGACATTATCCTTGTCCTTCTAATCCTAAGTATGTCCCTAAAAACCAAGATCAACAACAAACTCACTTAGAGTTTAAAAAAAATCTTACTGGTGAAGGTACTAGTAGTTTACAAACTTGGAAACATGATGAAAGTAGGATAAAAAAAAGCATTGATTAACATGTTTGTTGTTGCTGAGTTACCTTTTAAGTTTATTGAACATGAGGTGTTTGTTGAATATACTAAGGCGTGTAATGGAAGAATTGTGTTGCCATCTAGACATAAGTTATCTAGGGAAGTTTCAAAGTATTACCTAGATGAAAGAAGCAAGTTGTCAACTTATCTTACAAAACCAACCACTACGGTTCACTTGACCACCGATACATGGACAAGTAGTTGTAAGAAAACAAACTATATGGTTGTCACGGCCCATTTTATTGACGACAATTGGAATATGCACAAACGGATTATTAACTTTAGACCCATTCATAGTCATAAATCGGAGGATATTAGTAGTGATTTGCTTAAATGTATTGTTGGTTGGGGTATTAAGAATGTGATGACTATGACTGTAGACAATGCACCAAGTAATGATAAGGCACTAAATCATTTGATTAAAAAGTTTCCTAATGCTAAAATATATGATGAAGGGAAGCATTTTCATATTAGATGCATGGATCATATTCTAAATCTTATTGTTAGAGAAGGTTTAAAGGAAAAGAATTATCATGTGGAATGTGTAGCAAATGCGGTTAAATATATTAGGTATTCATCACAAAGGATAAACAATTTCAAAAGTTGCATGAACGAAGTTAACCTTGAATCAAATAAGTTTTTGTGTAGTGAATGTCCTACTAGATGGAATTCCAGGCATGATATGTTAAAGATTGCATGCTCGTTAAGGGAAGTGTTTTTCAAATATGAACTTGTTGATGATTGTTATTATCGTGATCTTGAGAGAGTGCCGGAACATTCAGACTTTGGTGTGTGTGAAGGCATTGTTGAATTTCTAGAAAAATTCAAAGTTAAAACCGAACTAATTTCCTCATCTTCAAAGCCCTTAGCACATCTCTTTTATAGAGAAATTCTAGATATAGACAAACATCTTCGTTATTGGGCGACTAAACCTGAGTTTTGTCATATGGTTGGTGATATGGTTAAAAAATTTAACAAGTATTGGGGGAAATTTGATGAGCTTAATGATTATATGTATTTTGCCATCAAATTGGACCCGACTATGAAACAACATCTAGTTTCACATGGGTTCAAAAAGATGTTTGTAACACCCCAACCCGACAAGGGTAGAAGTGTCACGCAAATGGTGACATATCAAAGGCAAGCATAACATACGACTTACATATTACAAATGGTTTATAATGTTACAAAGGAAATACACCAAATCTACGTAGTCATACATAAGTAAATTCTAACTAAGGTATCGTCTTCATAAGCTAATCTCTCATCCCAAAGCAAACCCAAGCTCCTGGCTTCCTACTAAAACCTGCCGCAGGAAAAGAAATGCGGCTGAGCTTAAAAGCCCAGTGAACAGATATATAATAAACGGAAACCAAAATTAAATGGAAATGAACAGACATATCATAATGAATGAGATATAGGAAAAGGAAATAAAGAGTAAGGTTTAGGACAGTCATCCACCACGAGCCCATATCATAACATATCACATATCATATCATATCATATCTTCATAATCATATAGAGGGGAGACCTCTCAGATAATCAGATAATATGAGGGGTGTCCTCATTCTTCAGGTGGAGTAGCTAGCTCCCATATTTTGTGAAAGGAGTGGATTGCACCCAGCCCCAGTCACCATATCATATCATATCAAAGCATATCATAACATATCTAGGATGCATCCATTCGCCCCCCAAACAAATCATATTGGCCATAACAAATCATAAAGCGCGCATATCATATCATAATGGGGACGGTGTAACCAAATCACTAGGGCTACACACTAGTCATGCCATTGGTGCATCAATGACACGGCCATGTTACCTTCATGGCTAGGAAACATATTTTGGCTCGTAGTATCAAACTGGGGTCAAGGTTAAAGGTTCATATCAAAGCAAAGGTTCATATGTCATAATCATAGTCCAAATCTCAAGGTCCAAATCACAGGGTTCATATCAAAAGGTTCATATGCCAAAGGTTCAAATGTCAAAGGTTCATAGCAAAGATCAGGGTCACATCAAATCAGAGTTCAAGAGACTGAAGGCACCTTATTAAAAAGGGCAGAATATCTGTACCTTATTCCAAAGCAAAGCACAACCCAAAAGAATAAGATGCAAAGGATCATGCCCTCTCCTTCTTCACACCTAGAGGGGTAGAAAAGAATTACAAACCTTTCCATTTTAAGTAACTTTCCATTTTTAGCAGGTTTCCATGTTTAGTAAGTTTCCATGTTTAGTAAGACTTCCATATTCTCATTTAGTTTAAGTTATTATTGAATCATAATATGGCTTTAGGGTGTATTTAAACAAGTCACAAAAGTTTAGGGTTAAATATGACAAGTTTTCATAGTTCAGGGTTATAAACGTAACTTTACCAAGGTTCAAGGTTTTAAAATAGAAATCTCATAATTTACCATTCGAATACTTTCATTTCCAGAATTACACATTTAGTCTTCACGTTTCCAATATTTACGGATTACACCCCTTTACTTTATTAATTTACAAATTAATCTTATACTTACAAAATTTACAAATTTAACCTTTACAATATTCATTTTACACACCAAGTCCTTTTTATTCTTCAAATTACAGAGATTAACCTTCAATTTAATTATGTTACAAACAGCCCTCAATGTTTCGGTAATTTACACATTTGGTCCTTATACTTTTTAAATTACAAATCTTTTTACATAATTAATCATAATTACATATTAAGCCCTTAATTTCTTAATTTTACACAATGAACACTTATTTTAACATGTTATACAAACACACCCTTAAACATTCACAATTTTCACATCAAGTCCCTCTAGTTATCAAAGTTACATATTTAGTCCTTAAATTTACAATTTCAACCTTTAATTATTAACAATTACATATTAAGCCATCAAATTACCAAAATTACACATAACCCCCTGAATATAATTTATTACTCAAAACAGCACCAACTTTCCAGAAATTACATATTTAGTCCCTCATTTTAATTTATTTTTAATTCGACCTTAAAATTACAAATTAAATCCTTTTCTTGCCTAATTTACATATAAGACCCTCATGTTATAATTTTTACACATTCTCCCAGGTCCATAAAACATTACAAAAATATCCCACAAGTTTTAATAATTACAAAACAGCCCCTTAACATTTAATTATTCAATCGGTACACAAACTATTTATCAAAAATCAAACCCTAATAATCCCAAATCATTATCCAAAAATTTTACCATCATTATAACACTATTATTTCCAGATTTCATCACTAAAAACCCTAGGTCGATTTGTTCTTAGGGTTTTCCACGATTTTCCCTTTTTATTTCTTAAATCCGGTTTTATCTAAATTCCATAAATCATGAATTCGACTCAAACAAATCAAAGCACCATTTTTCTCATGTTATAAGAAGCCTATAGAACCCAGGAAAAATAAGTATACACCTCATAAAAATCGCATGAATTAGAAAGAATCCGATTTCGATTTTAGGGTTTATAAATCCATAATTTTCTATTCGGCCAAAACAAAAAGCATGGGTCGATTTCATTATTTTTCCCATGTTATATGTGATTAAGAGAGAGCTAGAAAAATACCAAAAATATTTTAGATCAAGGGATTTACACGCTAGGAATTATTGATGCTCGGTTAGGGTTTTTCGAACCAATTAATTCACCATGAACACACGATCGACTCCAGGGCTTTGTGGCTATTTTTCTCACCTTCCTTGCATCATGAAGAACTCCATAAAAATAGGTTTTTGATCTCTAAAAATCGGATGTGGTGTGAGGGATTTTTGAGGGTGGCGGCTCCTTTTGTTTTTAGGGTTTTGGGGTGAAATAAATTTATGGAGTGGTATTAATTATGTTAGGCCGAGCCTTGGGGGGGGAAAAAAAGCTGGAAACACGTGAAATATAATGGCCCAATTAATTTTACCCTTTTCCATTTAATTTCCTTATTTACTTTGTATTTAAAAGGTATTTAATTAATAATAATTATGCATTTAAATTGTTTTGTACACACAAGGGTATTTTGGTCATTTCACAACTTGTATAAATATTAATCGAAGTCGTCAAAATTATTTTGTATCATATCTTGTTCGTTTCCAGAAGTTTGGGATCGATTCGGAACTTTAATTAAGCTTTAATTAAATTTTAAAGTTTCAGGGGCATTTTGGTAATTTTTGCATGTTTTAGATTTTCGGGTTTTACAATGTTGGAGTACAACATGTCTAGTGAAAGTTCTTTATCCGATGATGCTCTTAATGCCATGGTAAGGGAGATGTTGAAAGAAGTTGTGAAAAGGATGGGAGTTTTGTTTCAAACATACAAAACAAAGTTTGACACGATTGTGTCAAAAAACTCATCAAAAAAAACCAAGAATCAACAATCTTGTAACTCCTATGTTGGGGATAATGCCTTTTTGGATGATTTCTTGAATTTGGAAGACTCCGTCTCCATTGAAATGGAAATCGAGTTAACTAGGTACCTAAATGAGCCGCGAATTAGATTTACTAGTGATTTTGACATTCTCGAGTGGTGGAAATTAAATGCTCCAAGATTTCCAATAGTAGCTTGAATGGCTAAAGGTAACTTACTACATTTTATGATGATTTTATTCTTTATGTTTTACGTTATTATTGTTTTACAAGTGTTTATTATTTTTTAGATATTTTGGCAATTCAAATAACTACCGTTGCATCGGAGTCGGCTTTTAGTACGGGAGGTCGTGTTCTTGACCCATATAGGACTAACTTGTCTTATGCCGTAGTTGAGGCGTTGATATGTACCCAAGATTGGGTAAGAAAGTCTAAAAAAGCTATAATAGATGACATCGACGATCTATTAAATGATGACGACGTTGCAAAAGGTAATAGCTTATCTTGAATGTGTTTTTCTAATGTTTGTTAAGTTATTAACTTTGCTACTTTTTTGTCGTATGTATAGATATAGAAGAAGAGATTGCCAAGCAAAACGCTAAAGGAAAAGAGATGGGAGTTGCACAAGATCAATTGTTTTGTTGAACATGATTTAGTTTGTTTATTTTGATGGTATTACTGATGATACATGAGACCACCTGCAAACATGTATTTTGATGGTATATACTTTCAGACCATGTTCTTAAGCACCTATGTTCTAGTCACAGCTTAATCGAATGAGAATATAATGAACTTTGCATGACAATATATAGTTCTGGTCACAGCTTAATCGAATGCATGGCAAAATCATTTGGCACAATTTTACGTACAGAAACAAATATAAACAACTTATTTAGTTTAGACAGAATATAACCCAAAATGACCCATTCCTACATCCCTACTTTTATCTACCTTAAAACGGGAATAACCCGATACGTACCGATTTCCCGGTACCGAATCCCGAAACCGGTATCGGTACCGAAATCCCGTTCGGTACGGTACCGGGATACACTTTTCATGCTCGGGAAAAATTCGGGAGCATCAATTCGGGACGGGATCGGGACGGGATTGGTCCCGAGCTCATCCCTATGCTGAGGCATTAAGACCATTACCCATCTTTCCCTTAGCAGTATATTTACCAGTACTAACTGCTTGGCTAGCAGTATGAACTGCTGTCTTTGCAGTTGTAACTTTAGGTTTCCAAATTTATTTCTTTACCACTGCTTTGTTATGAAAGGGCCTTTTAGCAGTGTTTGGTGCATATTTGAAAAGAGTTTTTGCACTTTTAACTGCTAGTTTTGGGTAAAAAGTCTTATTTGGTCTGGCAGTTTGAGCTGCTGGTCTAGCAGTACAAAATGATTTTAGGCCAGACTTTAATAGAACTGCTCTGGGTATCATTCTAGCAAAATTAGAGTGAAATTGAGGTCTTTCAAAGTTCACCCTCTGGTTTGTATACCCAGTTAACCTTTTGTTTCAAAAAGATGCAAGATGGTGAAAGCTTCCACATGAAAAAAAGCTTTCTTATAAAGGACAAAGTCATCACCTAATTGGTGAGACTTGAGGTTGTTCCAATTCCTTTGGTTACCTCTGGGCTTGTATGTGGTTCTATACATTTCACAATACCTAACTGTTGGTCTAATTTGTTTGACATTATTTTTAGGCCTAACAATTTCTTTCTTGACCACCTTGGGAACTTTTGTTGCCTCTACCTTAACACTATGAGGTTTAACCTTAACCTGATCATCCTCATCATCATCAGATGTCCAATCTTCTATCGTTAGAGCATCTAAATTCCTACCAGAGGACACCTTTTCCTTAGTGAGTGAAGTATCACTTGCACTCTCAAAGGGTTCTCTTACTTCTACAGGCTTGTCAACTACTACATTTTCTTTAGGCTTAGGACCATATTCTAGCTTAGGTAGTTGAAATTCAGGCAAGCCTGTGTGTTCTAGGTCTATACCTGGGGGAATAGGTATTCCTCTGTGAGGAGTTGGAACAGAGTTATATCCTAGTCCAGATTTAGCCTTGTTGATTATTTGACATTCAATTAATTTGTTTACACCTTTAGAGGTATATTCTAATGTTTCTACACTTAATTGAATGTTCCCTTTAGCCTTTGTAATCCTATCCAACTCAGCTCTTAAAATACTAATTTCAGCATCTCTAAAAAATAAGTCTCTTTTAAGCATAGCTATGTCATCAGCAAAACTAGATTCATTACTCTTATAGTGAACAATTTGCTCCTCTAAAACAGCTAAACCTCTTTTATGATTTGCCAAATAAAAACTAGTCTTGTTTAGCTCAATTGTTTGTTCATCATAGTGTTTCCTAAGAGTTTCTAGTTCTTTTAAACTAACACATGATTTAGAACATTTAGCAATTTGTACCTCAGAATCAGAGAAAGCCATGAGAGCCATCTCAGTAGGTGCTGCTTCCTCTTCTTCCATAAAGCTCCAATCAAATCCTAAACCATCAATGGCCACCATAGCCTTTGAGCTTGAGTATGTAATCTCCACTTCCTTGGTCTTGCTTCCATAGCCTCTGCTCTTGCCATCTTGTTGTCTTGGCCTTCTGCACTCCCTTAAAAAGTGACCCTTCTTATGGAAATTGTAGCACTCTATCTTTGACTTATCATAACCAGCAGTATCATTGCTGTTTATGGTAATCTTCTTCCCTGTCCTCAGATGGAATTTCCTAGCCCTCATGCTAAGAAGAGAAATTTGCCATTTGCTATCCATCTCCTCTAGATCATCATCATTGATCTCCTGGAGGTCTTCATATGTCAACATGGATCCATTGTGCTGGGTTGTCAGGAATGCACAGCAAGTTGTCTCATCCATAATGCCTTTAGTACTGCTTGATGTGCTAGCAGTACCAATATTTGTGCTAGCAGTACCAACTGCTGCAGCAACCTTTACTTCTTCTGGAATTGAGTTACTAGGAGATGACACAAATGCCATTGATATGTGTCGCTTTACACATATCTTTTCGTCCAATTTTCGAGTCAAAACAACCAAAAACACTTTAAAACGATCAAATAATGTTAAAAATATCTTTGAAATGTGTTTTTGTGTATTCCATATGCAAAATGATTGAAAACGATTGAAAAACAAACAAAATTTTGCATAAATGGCAAGTCTAGTCCCTCAAGCGTGAAAAAAAATAATAATAATAATAATAAAAAATAAATTTTTGGTCCTTGGATTATTCTCACTTGGCAAAAGTGACCCTTGGTGTGATTTGAAAATTCGGCAGAAATGGTCCTTGAGGTTTCTACATTTACAACTTAGGTCCTTATGGTTAAATCCCATCCATATTATCCTAACCTATTATCACTACCAAAATTAATCTCACCCTACAACCGGACCAAACAAATTCCTTAAACCCAAAAGATAACCCATCATACCGGCCCACCCACTTAAACCCGACCGACCCAACCCCATCTAACTAAAGATAGATAAAACCGGGTTATATGGTCAAAATCCCCAAATGGCAGTCAATATTCCAATCGCTACAACCCTAACCCACTTCTTACCATCACCATCACCAATTCCCCATTTCCCCAAATCCTTCTCCAGTCACCATCATCTCCCACTACCGTCCAAAATAGCCTCACGGGTTTCACCTCCACCTCAGCAATCCGAGGCTAAAATAAGATCCAAAGGCCAAGATTTAGAGTGAAGAGCTCAAGATGATCCAATGGTGTCAAGTGAAGGTTAAGAAAAAAAGAAGCACAGAAGAGAGAGGAGGAAAAACCCTAGTTCATTTTTTATATTATTTTTTTTAGTATAAGTAGTTAGTAGCTCAGCTTTTCTGAGCAGGTTTTAACTAGCTTTTCTTTCGGTATGTTTTTATTTTTTAGTTGTAATTTATTTTCAGAAATGTAGTTTTAATTTTAGTCGGATGTAATTTTAATTTAGTTTAGTTAATGAAAGTTCATTTTAGTCATTTGTTTATTCAGTATTTGTTATTGAATTTGAGTTTGTGGATTTTCTTTGTTGTTTCACTTTGTTTTTAGCATCATAGGTTGTTGTTTGTTATATTAGCTGCTACGTTTTTTTAGATTGTTGTGATTGTTGGCGAGTTAGTTTATATGTTGTTGTTTTAGATTGATGTTGTCGTTTAGTGATAGCTTTTTAGTCCTTTAGTCAGTTTAATGATAGCTTTTTAGTCCAATTTGATCTTATTCCTTTTTAGTTAAGCTGTTCTGCTTATGTAGCTTATTTCTGGGTTTACTCTTGTGTTTCAAAACATGTTGTAGTTAAGAAATTTGCTTAATGTCTGTAACTTAATAAGCTGGTAAAAAAAAAAAAAAAAAAAAAATAGTTCCAAAAAAGAGACACAAGAGAGATTCGAACCCAGGGCCCCAAGCTCACAAAACACCACCTCACCACTCTGCTCAGCAGAGTTTTTAGAGTCTTTTATGTATTTCTCTTTTCAAAAATTATTTTAAATCATGTTTAATTAAATTTTAATTAGAAAAAAAAATGTAATTCTTTTTCGTAGAATTTTATTTTGATATTTAGGATGTAAGAAAATTAATTTGGAGTCCGTAGTTTTAATACTTCATCGTTTTCACGTTTATGTTCGGGTATCTCCCGGTTTAGTTACGTTTTCCGTTTTCTTTTCCGTTTTTAATTTCGTGCATTTTAAGTTATCGCTTCCCTTAGATATTTAGTCTATTTTAATTTATGTTCACTTATTTTAGTTTAAAAACCCAAAAATCTCTCTTTATTTAACTATTCAAACACGTGCACGATTCGAGATCACAAAATTCCATTCAGCCTTCGTTGGGGATAACGACCCGGGAATACAACTTCCATTTGTATTCCTTGGAAATAAATAACGACTTGATTTCAACCGATCAAATTTTGGCGCCGCTGCCGGGGAAGGCTGACGCGAATTTTTAAATCTCGTTTGTCGTTGCGTGTTTCGTAAATATTTTCTTATTAAAAATCCAAAAAGATTTTCATTTCAAAATTTATTTTCCTTTTTTGTTTTCAAAATGTTGTTAAAAATCCAAAAAGATTCTTCTTTGCCCTCTTATCCGTTTAATTCCTTTTCTCACCCTCTAAACGTTTTATTCTATCTTCTCAACCCTCTACACGTTTGATTCTCTTTATGTCTACATCTTACAACTATGGTTGTGAATGGTGTGGGGGACCTCCAAATGGTGGAAATTGCCAAGGTTGTAGCATTGTGAATACGGGAAACGGGTTTGTCTATGACCAAAATTCCTACAATGAAACAACCAATTTCCTTAACCAACCCCCGCACCATGAGATGGAAACATATTCTTGTGAATTTTGTGGAGGTTGTCCTCATCCGGAATTTGATTGTCGAACGGGAGACTTGCTTGTCTATGAGCAGAACCCTTATAACAACCAGACATCATCCGGATTTGACACATCTTCATATTATTCACCACCACAACAGTATTACTGTTGTGAGTACTGTGGAGGTTCGCATTGTAGCTCTGATTGCCAAACAAGGTACCCGCTTGTCTATGAGCATGACCCTTGTAACAATTATGATTATTCTTATCCTCCACAGTATCAAACCACTCAAAGCCAGCCTCAGCTATCTCTTGAAGATATATTCCAAGAACTTCAAGAGATACGAATTGAACTTACAAATCTGGCTATTAAACATAACCCAAATGATCGTCATGGTGAGTCTATGGAAGATTTACTCGCCGTAGAACGAGCAGCACGCAACCGTTTCTTGTTTGATCAGGCGTGCATGCTCGATGACGAAGATGAGGAAGGGGAGAATATTATTCTTGTGAATAATTCCATTATTCAACCCCCTCAGTCCACTGCATCCACACCCATATCACATACTTCGGATTCCTGGGACTCACTCATTATGGGGGATGAGCATCTTGACACTATTCCTGAAAAGGAATCAGACGAATTCATAAAGTCTAGTGTTGAGAACTCTATCCCAATCCCAAGTGAGTCTGAGGATATATCCTATAATGAGTGTGATTGGTCTTATTGTGATCCTCATGACATTTCTGAGGATACTTCCGGGATCTTCTCTAACTCGCTCTTCAATGCAAATGATGATTTTTCCTCCAGTGATGACGAATCACTTTCTGATGAGGACGCTTCAAATGAAAGTCTCAAAGTCTATTCGAATTCTCTTTTTGAATTTGATGATGAGTACTTTTCTAGCGAAATAAATCCTCTCTTTGATAAAGTGTTAGAGAACGATGAGGTCGAGGACTCTCTTAGTCCTAAACTCGATGATATGACCTCACTTGATCCCGAGATGCACACGGATGCTCCTTCTCCGACATATGTGACACGTCCCCTTGAGGATCGCCATTATATTGATGTCACATATGTCGTTCGAGTCTTTCTACCTTTCTGTGATTATAAGGTAGCTTGTCCTTCCATTCTCTCCATTGGGAGTGAAGACAAAGTTTTTGACCCCGGCATCTTCATTCATCATTCTTTAGAACCGGATATATCTCATCGGAGTGGAACTTTCATGTACATCAATGTTTATCCAAACATTTTAAATGAAAGTCCGATGGAGATTTTCTTTTCCACATGCTTCCCCAAGAACAAATGAATTCGGGGTCGAGTCAAGCTAGCGACTCGGTTAACAAAAACAGTAGCACACCATATGGGTTTTCACCCATATTTCTGACTTCTTTCTACTTTCTACCACCCTAGTGTGGGGGAGATGCCCCCCGCTGTTGTATATAAATTTCAAAAAAAAAAAAAAAAAAAAAAAAAAAAAAAAAAAAAAATTGCAAACACAAAAATAAAATAAATGGCCCGTAATATTTCCCTTTTACGTTCTCAGTTTCGGCATAACAGCCGGTACTTTGAATATTGAGGGCAATATTCATTTCTAGTGTGGGGGGAATTCTCACGAATTTAATCACGTATATATACCATCTAATTCCCCCGTTTTTGGCCAAAATTTTTTTGGTGTAAGTGTTTTGCACTTACACAACAAATGGTTATCAGTCCACCATGTCTAACACACAAAAGGATTGGCTAATCCAAGAGCAAACGGTTCTTGGTAAAGATATATCAAATCCGTTTACGGCTTACAATTTGCCAAAAATTGTATGGTATTCGACTCACCATATCCTAAAAAGATGAAGAGTTGGCTAGTCCAGAAGCAAACGGCTTCTGGTAAAGACAAACCAAATCCGTTGGCAGCTGGTGATTTGCTCAAAATCATTTGGTTATCATTGTACCAAGGTCTCACACACTGAAACAATGGCTACTCCAGAAGTAATGGCTTCTGGTAAAGAGTTTTTAAAATCCATTAACTTTTCATAAATAATTGCTAGGGACTAGCAATTGCTCAGTGTGGGGGATTTGATATGTGTCGTTTTACACATATCTTTTCGTCCAATTTTCGAGTCAAAACAACCAAAAACACTTTAAAACGATCAAATAATGTTAAAAATATCTTTGAGATGTGTTTTTGTGTATTCCATATGCAAAATGATTGAAAACGATTGAAAAACAAACAAAATTTTGCATAAATGGCAAGTCTAGTCCCTCAAGCGTGAAAAAAAATAATAATAATAATAATAAAAAATAAATTTTTGGTCCTTGGATTATTCTCACTTGGCAAAAGTGACCCTTGGTGTGATTTGAAAATTCGGCAGAAATGGTCCTTGAGGTTTCTACATTTACAACTTAGGTCCTTATGGTTAAATCCCATCCATATTATCCTAACCTATTATCACTACCAAAATTAATCTCACCCTACAACCGGACCAAACAAATTCCTTAAACCCAAAAGATAACCCATCATACCGGCCCACCCACTTAAACCCGACCGACCCAACCCCATCTAACTAAAGATAGATAAAACCGGGTTATATGGTCAAAATCCCCAAATGGCAGTCAATATTCCAATCGCTACAACCCTAACCCACTTCTTACCATCACCATCACCAATTCCCCATTTCCCCAAATCCTTCTCCAGTCACCATCATCTCCCACTACCGTCCAAAATAGCCTCACGGGTTTCACCTCCACCTCAGCAATCCGAGGCTAAAATAAGATCCAAAGGCCAAGATTTAGAGTGAAGAGCTCAAGATGATCCAATGGTGTCAAGTGAAGGTTAAGAAAAAAAGAAGCACAGAAGAGAGAGGAGGAAAAACCCTAGTTCATTTTTTATATTATTTTTTTTAGTATAAGTAGTTAGTAGCTCAGCTTTTCTGAGCAGGTTTTAACTAGCTTTTCTTTCGGTATGTTTTTATTTTTTAGTTGTAATTTATTTTCAGAAATGTAGTTTTAATTTTAGTCGGATGTAATTTTAATTTAGTTTAGTTAATGAAAGTTCATTTTAGTCATTTGTTTATTCAGTATTTGTTATTGAATTTGAGTTTGTGGATTTTCTTTGTTGTTTCACTTTGTTTTTAGCATCATAGGTTGTTGTTTGTTATATTAGCTGCTACGTTTTTTTAGATTGTTGTGATTGTTGGCGAGTTAGTTTATATGTTGTTGTTTTAGATTGATGTTGTCGTTTAGTGATAGCTTTTTAGTCCTTTGGTCAGTTTAATGATAGCTTTTTAGTCCAATTTGATCTTATTCCTTTTTAGTTAAGCTGTTCTGCTTATGTAGCTTATTTCTGGGTTTACTCTTGTGTTTCAAAACATGTTGTAGTTAAGAAATTTGCTTAATGTCTGTAACTTAATAAGCTGGTAAAAAAAAAAAAAAAAAAAAAAAAAAAAAAAAAAAAAAATAGTTCCAAAAAAGAGACACAAGAGAGATTCGAACCCAGGGCCCCAAGCTCACAAAACACCACCTCACCACTCTGCTCAGCAGAGTTTTTAGAGTCTTTTATGTATTTCTCTTTTCAAAAATTATTTTAAATCATGTTTAATTAAATTTTAATTAGAAAAAAAAATGTAATTCTTTTTCGTAGAATTTTATTTTGATATTTAGGATGTAAGAAAATTAATTTGGAGTCCGTAGTTTTAATACTTCATCGTTTTCACGTTTATGTTCGGGTATCTCCCGGTTTAGTTACGTTTTCCGTTTTTAATTTCGTGCATTTTAAGTTATCGCTTCCCTTAGATATTTAGTCTATTTTAATTTATGTTCACTTATTTTAGTTTAAAAACCCAAAAATCTCTCTTTATTTAACTATTCAAACACGTGCACGATTCGAGATCACAAAATTCCATTCAGCCTTCGTTGGGGATAACGACCCGGGAATACAACTTCCATTTGTATTCCTTGGAAATAAATACGACTTGATTTTAACCGATCAGCCATATTCCCAGTGCTTGAGCTTATTCCTGCTGTCTTCTTTACATCTTGCTCCACAATCTTGAAGTTGCTATACAAGTCCATCAAGCTCATAGAATCAATGTTTGGCTTGTTTTTCCAGACAACAACATGCATAGCCCACTCTGATGGTAAACTTCTCAGAAATTTTGAGTTGAGGTCTTCCTAAGGTATATCAATTCCAAGAATAGCAAGTTGACTCACAAGCTTCTGTAGCCTGTTGAACGTGTGATCCAATGATTCATTGCTTGTTGCAAAAAAGTTCTCAAAATTTTGCTTGAGGAGTGTCTTCTGAGTCTTTTTGGTGGCTTCATTCCCACCATATCTAGCAACAATGGCCTCAAATAGTAACTTAGCATCCTTTAACTTGCTGAAGTTCAATAGTTGATCATTAGGTATTGTCATCATGAGCATACTCCTTGCCTTGAGGTCATTCTTCATCAGAACCTTTTCTTCTGCAGTCACTGGCTTTGTCTGCACAATTGTCTCAACCTTACCATCAACTGTAGATGTTGTGGTTGTAGGCTTGAATGAGTTCCCTTCTTCAATGATTTTCCAAAGTGCATACTCTTGCACCTGGAAGTATTGCTCTATCCTTAACCTCCACATGTCGAACTCATTCTGCTTAAGCATTGGTAACTTTGCAGCAACATTGGTTGTAGAAGTCTCCATGTCCATCACTTCTTCAAAATCAAAAGTATCAAACCTGGATCTAATACCACTTGAGAGGATCTAAACACACGCCTTGTGTTAGAGATACTTTGAGTATATGCTAAGTAGCACGTGGAATTTACTACAAAGCACTTAGAAGATTTTGTATATATGAATGTATGAATGGAACAGCAATGTATGTGAACAATGAAGACAATGAGAATAACCAAAACGATTCAATATTATTGATAATAATACGAGTGATCTAAGTTATCACTAGGGTTACACAACCTTGAATCTTTCACAATGATCTATGACTTGTATATCTATTACCTAACTTAGGACCTCCTTTTATAGCAGAAGGAGTCCTTTACAAGATAAGTATAATATGCATAATATTCATATAACTCTAACTAAATAAGATATTCACTAAATCTTTTTTATACTTATCATATTACACGTATTCAGAACATAAGCAGTACAAATTGTTTGTACTGGCAGTTAGTACTGCTAGTGTTAACGTGCACCAGTTGAAACTTTGAGCTTGGCAGTACTAACTGTTGGTTTAATTCCCAACAATCCTCCCCTAAACTTATGATTTCTCTGCAAATCACTAAGTTTCTTCAATTAAACCTCAACTCTGTAGATGATGGGGGGATTCTTCCAAACACTTCATCTTCTCTTTCTTTCAAACTGATCATCGATTTTCTGAATTAGATTTTGAACTACTTCAGAATTTTCTTCACATCTGAGTTTTGAAGAAATCATCACTGCAAGCACATCAGCACTCAATGGATATTCCAATTTAGCTAAAATAAAGATATCCACTCCACTCTGTGTTGACAGATGATGCACATTGCAAGAACTATAGAACTCCCATGAAGTAGATAGGTCATAACAAGGAAAATTCCAATAAACATCTGTAGGGTCTGGTTCATATAACCTCTTATATTCAACCCACAGTTCTTGTTCTTTCACATCAGTCCTCTTCTTTCTTTTGAGCTTCTCTTGAACTAATTTTCACAAAGTGTCCAGATCTTCTCTATCACAACCAAATACAATGCACAAACATAGAAATAATACGACTAAAACATGCACAAAATGAGCGTTATCAAATCCCCCCACACTTACACTTTGCTTGCCCTCAAGCAAATCTAGCTTTTAAAAATAAATCCACATGATATAAATGAGAATGATTCTAAAAAATGAGATGCAAATCCATCAAGTACAAGTACGAGATAAGATCCATCTTTTTAAGCTTTATAAATGAAAAGTCGAGATGTTTGACAATACCTTAATGATTCTCTTGCTTGATAACATGTTAAAACACCTCATGAAAAAGGAATGAAGTATAATTCACTCAACACTCATTTATTTAGTGGGTGAGTATATAAGAAAATCACACTTATCGCTCAGTCATGATCAAATATTACCATAAGCTTGTACAAGAAACAAAACTCCACCGACGTGGCGTAAGCACCAAGTGTAAACATCTAAGAGGCCTTTTATTCGGGTTAAAGGGTAATATGGGGTTTATGTTCAGATATCTCTTGTAAAAACATACTAGATCGCTAGCGCAAATTCTTGATTTACTCAAACAACAGATGGTCACTAAAGTAAAATACCTTAGATCGTTGGCGCGTTATTCAATCACTCAAGAACCGGATGGTCACTAGAATATTCGCACAATTGATATCTTCACAAAATTAAAAAGGTAGGGATAAGGCATGGGATATAATTATGAGAGGTGTAAAAAAAACTTTACAAATAGTCAAAGTATACAACCAATTGCTACTAGGTACGTCAACCTCTTTCACATGAACTTGAGAATTCATCCTTGATCGATATCATACTTTCATAGCTCATTGGCTATTCTTGTCACCATACAATTGCGATGACTTATTATATTTTTTCTTTTTCTCTATTTTTTTTTCCTTCTTTTCTTGGCCACATGTTTCGGCCATCGATCATAATTCCAATAGATCTTCTATGAGATTATTATAGAGTTTCCAACTTTCTCCAAAATTCAAGGATTTCCCACATAACAACCATCTTTCTAAGTAGCTAGTAACCAACCAAGACTTGACTATGGGTAAGGTTAAGGCTAAAAGTGTAAAATATTTTTGTATTTTTCTGGTGTAACAAACGAAAAGAATGGCTCAAAGGGTGTACTAATGGTATCTAGCACTAAAATTGAGTGCTAACAAATGGGTCAATGATGAGAGTTTTAACTAACCGATGTGATTAGCTAATGTATGATTTAAAAAACGGATAGCCATTTAGTTGAATCCTAATGTTGCCTCTTATCACACGAATATACTTTCGTCACACGAATGTGATCTCACTGCGGTCTGGTAATGATTTGCAAGTACAAGTTCTAGAATAAATAAAATCACCGGCACACTCATAGCAAAAAGATCAAGCATAAAAGATGTATGCTATATAAGAATAGGCTCAAATCCTTACAATTTTTGGTGGAAAGGCTATAATTGTGCTAGCAATGTTATCGATCCCAAAAATGGATTGCAATGTCAATCAGGACACATCTCGAATTTTCAAAAGTTACATGTTTTATCAGTGGATTAATCTAGTTATTCTAATATAAATTATCCTAAATGTGCGAAAACAACTAGATCATAAGGGCAAACAATTTAAAACTAGGCTCAAAAATATAGAAAATTTAAAATCCAGTTTCATTTTTCTATTTCCTCCCCCCACACTTAAGTTTGACATTGTCCTCAATGTAAAGAACGATGAACCATAAAAATAGGGAAATGGAACATAAAAGAAATGATACTGCCTGAGCCTTGGAATCTAGATCGAGCTCCAAATTAGATATTGAGATCGAACGATTCCACATCTTTGAGATCAAGCATCGTAACCTGCAGTAATCTTCATATACAAAACAAACAAACACACAAAATGCAAAATATTTTTGGATTTTTTTTTTTTTTTTTTTTTTTTTTTTTTTTTTTTTTTTTTTTTTTGCAAGGCCCCCACACTTATGGTGAAACCATTGGGGCATAAAAATAAACAAACAATTAAAAATGCACGGGTTGCCTCCCGAGAAGCGCTTAATTTATTAACGAGTCATCAGCCTGACGCAATCTTCCTCACTTTCGTGGTTTATGTTTGGGATTCTTTCCCGACTTCTTGGGAATATAAACCACATTTCCTTTCACTATTCCTTTTCCGGTTTTATCGATGTCATATAAATTTGTTGTATCACAAGATCTAGGAAGGACATTATACATAAATCCAGAATCTGCAGCCCATGGTATTACTTTTTTATAATCTGCTGGGAAAGGTACCATGAATGGAATAGCAGTGTATTTCTTTTTATCGAGCAGTTCAAGTGGAATTTCCTCACTTGACATTTCATTTAGTTGCTCCTCATCATGATAAATCTTGATACGATGTCCATTAACAATGAAACTTCCACCGTGCTTGTCATATAACTCGACATATCCGGATAGAAAACCATGTTTTACCACGAATGGACCATACCATTTGGTTCTTAGCTTAGGAGCTTTGAATTTGTACTTAGAATTGAACAAAAGTACTTTGTCCCCGGCTTTGAATTCTTTCCGGATTCTGAGTTTCTTATCATGGTACGCTTTTGTTCGAGCTTTGTACAACTTGGAATTCTCATACGCTTGGAGTCTAAACTCATCAAGTTCATGCAATTGCAAGAATCGTTTTTCTCCAGCAATTTTGAGATCGGGGTTACATTGCTTCAACGCCCAGTATGCGCGGTGTTCAATTTCAAACGGAAAATGACAAGCTTCAACGCCCAGTATGCGCGGTGTTCAATTTCAAACGGAAAATGACAAGTTTTTCCATATATGAGTCTATACGTAGTTGTGCCAATTGGAGTTTTATATGCCGTTCTAAACGCCCATAGAGCATCATCGAGTTTCCTTGACCAAATGGAAGGATTATCCTTAACCGTTTTTTCAAGTATTCTTTTTAAATCTCTATTGGTGTTTTCAACTTGACCACTGGTTTGAGGGTGGTATGCTGTTGCGAAACGATGATGGACTCCATATCGTTTCATAGCTTTCTCCATTTGATGGTTACATAAGTGAGTTCCTCTGTCGCTTATCAAAGCTTTTGGAATTCCGAATCGAGAGAAAAGCTTTTTCAGAAAATTTACAACCACTTGTGCATCATTTGTGGGTAAGGCTTCCACTTCGGCCCATTTAGAAACATAGTCAATTGCAACGAGGATGTATTCGAACTTATGAGATTTAGGAAAAGTACCCATGAAGTCAATTCCTCATATATCAAAGATTTCAGAAACTTGTATGCTCTTTTGTGGCATTTCGTCTCTACGAAAAAGACTACCAGACTTTTGGCAAACATCACAATTTTGCACAAGCGTATGGGCTTCTTTAAAAATTGTCGGCCAATAA
>CP139505.1:291334150-291347775 GCA_021014915.2 Artemisia tridentata subsp. tridentata | reverse complement strand
CCAAATGAAAGATCAAGAAACTACACAACAGCGAGATCATATAAATACTTAAACACACTAATCATTAGCAAACCATTAAAACATCATATTGATAAAGATAAACCATAAATCAAACTACACACGAATAAAAAACCCACACCCCAAAAACCACAAAACACCACCTCGTGCACCAAACCCTAACCTAGTAACCCTTCATTTATCTTCGTAGCAAAGAGGAGCTTTTCATGCGCACTAAGATGACATTCAGCCACCATAATTTGGAAACGAGTTGCCTTCTCCAAATCACGCTTTTGCACACGCTTCAACACACAAACACTTTCCACAGCCACAAGGTTACCAAGTAACCTTTCAAGCTTCTCAATCACCTCTCCCCTATCTTTAAGAATAGCGGTCACCTCCTCGCAAATCTCTCTTAACTTCTTCTCAAGCTTAATGTCGTTATCTACTTCCCTCCCAATTAACCCGAGCATTTGATATTTCATCATTGTAGATTTCGCAGCATTTTCTAGCTCTTCAAGACGAGCCATTGATGAGACTGGAACTGATTTACTAAATTTTCTTAAGGGTTTGTTAGGAATGAGAGCGCTTGTGTTAGGGTAGGCTTAAATACAAGAAGTATATGAAATTTGGAAGGGTTACAGGGTATTTGGAAAGGTGAATAGTACTCCCTCCGTCCCATTTTAGTTATCCAGTGTTGACTTTCAAAGTCTTTTTGCTTCAACTTTGACCGTAAATATTTTTGTTTGTATTATATAATACTTGATGAAAGTTATATCATTGAAAAGTTCGTTTAAAATCAAATTTATTTATATATTTTATATCAAGTGTTATAGAATATAAACAAAAATATTTGCGGTCAAAGTTGAAGCAAAAAGATTTTGAAAGTCAACACTGGACAACTAAAATAGGACGGAGGGAGTATAAGAAATTTGGAAGGGCTATTACAGGGTATTTGAAAAGGTGAATAGTTGAGTCTTGTCCGCTAAATGTTACTAGTGAAAAGATTAAGAGTGTTGCAAATATCGTTCCTTAGCATAAGTCTTCATTGGGAATACAAGTGCTAGGTGGGAGTAAGGTGGGCGGAAAAGACAAATTGTCAAAAAGGCCCTCACGTGGATGGCACACGATGGCACTTAACGGGCAAAAATAACGAGTGTTAGCCATAATGGCTAGCTTGTAACAAAAAATCCACTTTAGGGACATTTGCTAAAAATTCTTGTCGGGAGTTCCATTGTGCAAAAAAAATGATACTTTAAAGACGAAATTTGTAGTTTACCCTAAAATATAATACTTGGAGAGTTGGAGATTGTACGCATAAGCAATATTTTTTCCACATAAGAACTGCAAAATAAATGAGTATTACGTGGAAAAGAGTTTTACCTGCTAAAACTGTTATTGGTTACCAGATTATTAACAACAAAAAATTAAAATTTGAAAGATTGTTGAGCATTTTATTAATAAAATGGTAAGTGTTTCAATTGTGAATAAAATTGTAAATAGGTTGATGTTTTGTAGCTTTTACCTAAAGTTTTTAATTTACATTTCCAAATGAACAATTTTTTGAATTGACTCCCAAAAAATAATGTACTAAACCAAATATATGCTCGGAAAATACAAGGCTGAATTACTTTCGTATCCTACGTAACACAATGAAAACTAACAAGTATCATCTTAGCTTCTTGGCTTCCAAGCATTGTTTATTCGCTAGATGATTTTAGGTATTATTGAAGAACGTAAGACAAGAGAAGTTCATTCCAAATATCAGGAACTCCGGGAAGACACCAGTGTGAACAATCTGAAACCCGTTCAGGGATGTTTCTTTGAACTTCAGATAACGGACGCCAATATTTCCTATAAATAGTAGTGTGTCCATCTTTTCTGCATTGTGTTAAGTGTGTTACGTTTATTATTTGTACATTCATACCCTTGGCTTTCAATGTGCTCAATGTTGAGTCCAATATATACTCAACATTTGTAGATTAGTTCCGGTTTCCCTAAAAGAGTCATTGTCCATCACTGGCTCTGTCTCTCCATAACAGTTTCCTTGATTCTTGCCTCCCCAGTCTTGAGCCCTGCGAAGCAAAAAAAATGTCTTATATAAATAATTTTGCGAGAAGTGAATCTATTTGGCTGTTTCGTACCTCATATCATGTTTTTCTACAGGGTCGCAGTAGCTCCCATGAAAAACAGCTGCGTTTTCAAAGGATCAACATGGGTATGTGTCCATTTGGACCATGTTTCGAGAGCCAACTTGTAAGCTTGAAAATTATCGACTTCTTCAAACTCTTGGTTAGGATCATCCAACAATGATCCAGCGCTTTTTCTGATTTTAGATTTAAGGGAAATTGAATTATTATTAACATGTTAACTAAGTTGCTAAACATTTTAAATGAACATGCATGTAACACTTGTTTTATACGAATTTACACGAGCTTAACTTCGGTCAATCTCCACCAATGATAGGAATTAAAGACGAGTATATCTACATCCACCCAGTGCCTAGCCTTTTTCTCAATGGATTTGAATCGAACAATTCTGTTGTCACGGTGATGGTCGGATGAAATATCACCATTAGATTCGACTAGCATTGGAGCCCAGTAGAAGTCAATTGAGATATTGTAGTCCTGAACTAATTTAGCTAAAAAGTTAGTTGGATGTTTTGAATACTCACAGAGTCACACACATTGGAAAACTTTGTTACCGATTTCTAGGCCAAAGGCATGTTGGTTTGCTAATCCAAATAAAAGAACAGAAGGAGCTGTGACTTACAGTACGTGGCCCTGAAAGTGTACAAGTTACGGTTGAGACCTTTGCCAATGTTCTTGAAACCCGGGATTGTCGAATGGAGCATGCAAATCATTGAAATCCATTGGTTTCTGTTTAGCGAATCGCCCACAAACAATATCTTTTTACCCCTTAGTCTTTCTATTACAACTTTGCCATCAAACCTACACCCGGAAACAGCATCATTAAGTTATAGAACATAATTTAGGAGTTGAGCTGTCTGGCTTACTTGTCCCAAGAAGCAACTTGACATCCATTGTTTCATTTTTAAATTAGCAACTTGAATAATCGGATATTTTATCATTTATAGATTTGAAAGACACAAAGAGAGAGAGACGTACTTAGGGAAATCGCAGCCATGGGGTTGCCATCTCCATTGCAGATACTTTGTATCCTTTCTACCATAGGTTTGGCATGCAAAAGTATCTTCCAGATAAGGACACTCTTCCTCTTTATACAAAGGATAACGACTCGAGTTATCATGAACCCATTTGCCAGAGAACAGATCACATGCACCCGTTAAGGACGGTGGTGTAATCTTCAATCTTGTGAGGTTGGTATTTGTATTTGCAATTGCATCTATAGTCTTATTTGTAAGAGTAAGCTCAATATCGCGAATTGCAGCTTCTTCTTGAATATTATATCTGGAGAAGCTTAAAGTGGCTAATCCTCCAGCAAAGAAAAAAATGAATAAGCTACAAGGGATCATGGTCCTGATGTCCCATAATCCCATCGAGTTATGCTTATTTTCCAGCTAATCTTTCTCTATCACAAGCAGACAAACAAACACACATATATACTTGCAAGACAAAGCTAGTTTATTATCTCTAATCTATACTACTACATATAATGGGGTATCCTTGTTTTTCTAAATTCAAAAATCTTGAAAACTTAGAATTTATTTTAAAGAAATACATGATTTAAAGAGATACACAAAAATATAAAAGTTGACTTGAGAAAACATTAATGTAAAAGTTGATTTGAGAATACATGAAACCAACATGGTTTATTAATACTAGACGAGTACATGTGCATAGTAACGGGATTTTAAAGCAGCATATAGTTATAATTATATTTTGGTTAAGTGTATTGTGTAACGTTTTGTGTAACTAAAATATCACTATAACTATCTGTCGTTATAAAATCTCATTTCTATGCACGGGTGCTCGTCTAGTATTTTTGATGCATGCATGAACCTATAAGTGAAACGATATGGGCCATGGGTGGCTCAAAAGTTCTACTAGTGGACTAGTGGCATGCAAAGTTACTCCTACAATTAAGAGTACGTTTAGACTCACCAAGAGGTGAAGATGACTCCACCGTTTTCAGTAGTTGAGACTTGAGAATACCACATTTTCGTCTATTAAACATGATCCTAACTACGTCTACCTATCGTTTAATAGAATTATGAGGTGTACATTAAAGAATTAACAGGTTCAGTTAGTTCCAAGCACATGCCTGGAATTATGTTAAGTTATTATATACAGCAAATCAACTACTTAGTGTAAATGACCACATAAAGAGAATTTTACAAGTCAATTTCTTCGATTACAAGATAGAAAACTTAAAGGGAAACACTGTATCTTTTTTACGAACAATTTTTGAAAGTGCAACGTCTTAATAACTAGAGTAAACGGGTAACGAGAGTGAATCTTTACAACAAGAGTGTCGCTACAAATGGTCCTTGCATTGATCACTGACGTATGATTACAATTTGAGTTTAGATATCCATACTCAGCACATGGAATTCTTTTTGTTGAAATTGCAAAGAATTTAGATATCCATACTCGATCACATGCAAAATATATTTTATTAATGTTTAATACTTGACATTACTTTATCTCATATGTTCAATATATTTTTATTTGAACTAAAATAGTTTTTATACCATAAAGTTTTTATTATATCATGTGAGAAATTTCTATTGTTTAGTGGAGTATACAATTTCTGTACAGAATAACAAATGATATGGACTAATTTACCAAAAAGCAAAAGTAATCATTTCTTTCAATTCGTTGGATAATTTAGAATCGTTAAGGAGGTGGAGGATAATCCAAACTCAATAGATCTCTGAATGTCATTTTATTTGCTCTTTGGTTTGTTGTTAACATTAGGGTGTTTTGTGAAAACGAAGATAGTAGACCGATGACTCGGTCACAAATTCCTCCGCTATCTTTTATATCAACTAATCACATTGATCAGCGACTCATAATTATTAACCAATGTCTAGAAATCGTTTTAGCCAATCAGGTTGTGAACAAGGCCATAGACACCACGCAAGCTAAAACAGCCTCCAATCGCATTTCTCCTACGAGCAGCTATTAACATGCTTGACTCATAGATCGTCGTTTAATTTTATGTCCAACAACAAAAATGAGACACATATCAAAATAAATGAATAAGATGAGGTAAACAGATGTGTAATACATTGTATGGATTAGCTGGCTCGTTATTAGGCTTGTCAATTAGCTATCTCAAGTTCACAACCATATTTTTTCTCCTTACCTGTATAAAGGAAATTCGGTTGTTTATGCCTAATCTTGCGAAATTCTCCCAAAAGAAGAAAATTAAATTGACATTATATAGAGTTGCATACTGAGGAATGACTATATAGCAAGTAGTGGCATGCTCTGCTCATTGTCATATAATATATAGGTTGATTTTCACTCAAAAAACACTTAACCTTACAAACTACAAGTTATTTATCCATAAAAAACAGGATATATTATTAAGTAATTTAAGTGTATTAACAGTTCAGCTATATATATCCTTTTTGTTCTGAACCACATGCACCTTGAAAAGAATGACTTACGAGATGAAATTCTACTATTTTACTTCAGTCTGTCCACTCGCTTCTCATTACAATGAGAGGAATCAATGGCAGCTTGAGGTTGGTGCTTCGACTAAGTAATGCAGTAGACAGTTTTGTAACATTGTTGATGTGGACAGAAAGTTGAACATGTTTGAGGAGCTTATACTCTAAGAGACAACCACCGTTACACAATTTATTATCATAATGTATGCTACGTTGAAATCCAATAAATGAAGGAGGTATGAAAATGAGAATCAATTTCATATTTTCATTCACTATGCACATATGGAGAATACCTAATTTTATGGTTTTGATTCCTAAATCTCGAACCCGTATTTACATACCCTTACACCAAACATCATCGATCGTTTCCATTCACAATCCTTCACTCCCAAACAAGCAACCCAAACAACCTCTAAATGATATAAAAACAATATTCTTATCTATCTTTTGTGCGATGAACAGAAGCAGCTTACTGAGGCAAATCAGATACCGTACTGCAAAAAACTATCAGGACAGAACATCCAACTTTGATACAACATTGTGAAAAAGTTTGCAATGCACATGAGATGATCACGATAATCAGTGCTAAACAAATAACAAAGTTTGAAATCCACATGAGATGATCATGATAAATCAGTACTAAATTAATAACAAAATGCAATGGTTAACATAGAAACTGCAGGTATTTCCATTAACAAACAAGAAAAGATAAAACTCATAAACCTTAAAGACTAGAATCCTGAAACAAAATACATTTTACATAAACTTACAAATAATCAAGGACCCGATGGAGTTGATTGGGTTGAGGTGGTCGATGGTTGGTCCCTACGAAACTCCTTAACCACAGCAGCAAGAGCCTCCGGGTTCAAACCGAGGTCACAGAGTGCAATGAGTACAGAAAGGGTGTGTCTATCCAACCCTGTTCCAAGTATATTAGACATCTGGAAAACTAAC
The DNA here is from genome assembly GCA_021014915.2 of Artemisia tridentata subsp. tridentata. Classification (NCBI taxonomy): domain Eukaryota; kingdom Viridiplantae; phylum Streptophyta; class Magnoliopsida; order Asterales; family Asteraceae; genus Artemisia; species Artemisia tridentata. Next base: position 291,341,222 of record CP139505.1, on the reverse strand, counting down.
TCAAGGGATTCCTTAGCAGTTCGTGCAGCATCTTGATCCATGAATTAAACCTGAAACCTACAGAAATAGCTGCTAAAATTAAGACAAATTTAATGGGTGTTTGGCATTGAGTTTTGAAAGTAATTATCTGATAACCAGTAGTGTTTGAGAGATTTTGGGTATACGGAAACTGTAACTATGACTAGTAACCTTGTTACGTGCGACTAGAGGGTGTTTGGGAGTGCGTATCCGTTTGAATAATATGTGTCATTAAGTGTATCGAATCTAAAACAAACAGATAAATAGTTTTATGCAAAGTTTAATAAGCAATCCTAAAACAATCAGAATTTTCCAAACACCGAAACAAAATATTAATCAAGCCAATGTACTAGATGTTTAGTTTACTGTATAATAAGCACTTCAAAATTAAACAGATTGTTTCACGCTAACTGCTTATTTTTAAAGTCACATTAGAATAAGCAATCCCAAAACACCCTAATAATTTTCAATTAGGGAATTAGGGTTTCAAATAATTTTGAAATGATTACCTGGTTGAAGATTTTCAATTTGGGGATTAGGGTTTCAAATAACTTTTGGAGCGCAAATAGGAAAGTGAGGGTCCTAAAATCGTAATTTTGGTAGTTTTTTTTTTTTTTTTTTTTTTTTTTACTTAGCCTCTTAGGAAGTTAAATGCTAAACTTTTAAGTTAATGTGCTGATGATTAAGTTTTTGTCACAAAATATGTTGAATTGTTGATGATTAAGTTCTCAGTTTTTTTTTTTTTTTTTTTTGCTTTTCAAAAAAAAGGTTTTGTTCTTTTTTAATCGTTGTTTTAGGGCTACTCGATCTAGTCGATTAGTTAAAAATCATATATCTAAAACAGAATTGCATATATACTCAATGAAACTTATATATTTGCATATTTTTTATTTTCTCAAAATACAATTTTTTAATGCATAATGTACAATAATGTTTAAGCATGTTTTGAGGGAAATATATAAATATGCAAGTTTTAGTGGGTAGATATGTAATTGCCCCCATCTCTAAAAAGTCATGACCAACAAGGCAACAACTACCGACACGTCATCACTGTTACCGTCTATCGCCACCAATCATGGGTGAGCCACATAGAAGCAAAGAGGGGTTCCCCCCACCCCACCCCCCCCACACACAAGTTTGTTACAGTAATTTGCAATGTATTTTATGCGGTAAATTTTATTTTTTACATTTTGACCCTTCTATTTTATGTAATTTTTGTTTCTTGCCCTCCCAGAAAAAAAAAGTCTAGCTCCGCCATTGCCACCAATTATCGTTGCCTTCTCCTCTATGATGCACTGGCATTACCCAAGCATCCTTCTAGTATCATATTTAAATGTCATTGTAAGAAGTTACTTTCATTTTTGCATACACATTCATTAAAGATTCAAACCACCTGTTAGTATTTTCACTATGTTAACTAACTAAAGATATGAGATGATTAAGATCGATTATTTAGGATTATTGTTTAACTATCGTCAAAGCTTCAGATTTATTTCGTTATGGCTTTTGTAACATCATGCTGCTATGGTCACTTGTGTGTTTCAACTCTCATTATTGTCACCGTTGGTATGGGTGATATAGTGACCGTAATAGTAGATTATGAAACCTACTGATCATACTAAACGGAGAATAAGACATACTATTTAATAGCGAAAGTAAAAAATGCAATATGGATTAGTTAGCAAGATTTTGTAACTCATGCTAGTGCAGCAATAACTATTTGAATTATCCATCATTTTCATAAGAAAAATCTCCAATTTTATCATGTTGGATGTTAGTCAATAATTCAATATAAAGAGCAATGGTTGAATGCATTTGACGGTGAATCAAACCCGGATAAACGTTATTCCTGAAGTCAAAAAGATCGGACATCAAAACTAGAAAAAAAAAATAGCAAGTATTCTTTTATAGTGTCATCTTAGAGGAGTATTCAGTTATTCACATCAAAATCTCATAAATGGGAACACATCAATAAACCAAAACAAAACTTTTTACAGGTCAAGACCAAACTCATATACCATCTGTCATAATTTTTAGCCGTTATAATTTTTAGCCGTTAAACCATTAGCTTGATAACTGTTCCCATCCATATAAAATAAACGTATAAAGCTAAACGGACACCATTGCAACTCCCTACAAAATATAACCATCTCACAGTCTAACTATGGCATTTTCAAGTAAGGCAAGACTTCAGCAGGCAAGGAAAACAAAAAAGGTCGATATTTTTGAATATTTGCAGATGACCCCTCACAATTTCTTTTCAGTACATGGCTCCGCAACACCTCATGTTGGCCTTCTTGCATCTGTCATTGAAAAACTATTGTGGCCTCCTGCAATGATGGAAGTAATTTTTTAAATTTGAAGGTCAAACAAACTACTTGTAAATTTAGATAATGACACAAATTATCAGCAGTTTCTTTGCATAACAGACTGGGTAGTTTATTACTACGTAGAAAACTTACCGGGAAGCAAAGACATTTGATCGCTTGAATTCCCAGCATCATATACTCTCCCACGTACATTTCTAAATGGCAAACCAGAGTTAACGGGATCATCGGTCATCATTATAGCTTCACCAGCAGGTGGTTTTACGGCTGAATTTGGAGAAAGATTTGTTGACCATGCACCGCCACCTGATCCAGCCAGATCCAATATTGCATCTGCCTGAAACAAACAAAGGTTTTGTTCATTCCTCAAAGAACCAAAACCGCTAGGGATTTTCATGCTCGTAAAAGGATGAGTTTGAGATAAAAGCTCAGATTAGCTCGTATAGGAATAAGAATCATACAATTATTGCACGGATATCTTTTCATGTTGAACGAATCAAAAGAAGCAAAGCATAAAACTCACCTTCTTTGGATGCACATCGTCAAAGACATGAGCTTGACCACCATAAAATATAGTCATTTGGCAAGTTGCAGATGTTGAACCTTGTCTACTGTAAAACATAAGGTTTAAGTAAGTGACTGGATGTTCATTTCATATGTGTTTTAGTTGGTATATACTGATTATATGATCCCTAAACTAATCACAATTTTTTTTTTTTTTTTTAAATAAAAAAAAATAAAAAAATAAAAAAATAAAAATAAAAAATAAAAAAATGAAAAAAACATGTTTATCAGAAAAATAAGAACTGATTATTGTGACTTCAAGTTGTAAAATTCAGTTCCAAACGCATACAATCAGATATATCCTATAAGAATACTTGAGTGTCTAATCAATTAAGTACCAAAGAGGAGTAGAAGACCCTGGCTCAGGGAGATTAATTGCAGACTTCTGTTTACCGCTACTTGGTTCAACCATGCCACCACTAATATTAACTGAGCTCAAAATTCCCGACCCTTTAATTCCAGTTCTAGATCCTTCATCAGCAGCCACATTAGCTTCTTTAAATCTGCTTGAAAGTTGTGCATATGCATAAGGTGCACCTTGACCACCCCGTGAAGGGTATTGCATCACAGGACCAACATTAACAGGAACGGCACGGTCCCATATAGAACCATTAGCAACAGCTTTAGCACCCGTGGCTTTTGGTTGCTCTTGTCTTACGTTTCTCAGCATCTAAATATAAAGAAAAATCTAGCATTATAAACATAAAAGATCAAATACTAAATGGAAATGTAACGAACATGATTTTTTTATAGTAATTAAAAAAAAAAAAAAAAAACCTTCAACAAATGCGAGCTATCTGGATAATCTGCTCTTGTTTGTGGGACACCATGTCTCGAAGAACCTGAGAAAACAGAATCCGAATTACTTCGTTTTATTCCCGCGTACTGGTTACCAATCTCAGAGACCAAAAGATCACTTCTTTCGCCATATATAGGTACCCCTATAAGATGTGATGCATCGACCTGTTTGTCTGCCATAATTAAAACCATAAAAATTATCAAATTACAATACTAATGTAACATGTCTCACATACCATGATCAACAATGTCACAAACCATGATCACCATTCAAATCTTTATCCAAATTAATCAATTTTAGAGACACATAATAGTAAGGGGGTGATTTGGATTGCATATTTTTTGTCAGCTTGCGCTTGTCCGCTTACTTTTAAGCATAAGCAAATTGAGTTATCCTAACTCCTTCGGATTTTCTGCCAATTTCGGCAGAAACTCATGAGTATATAAGAAGTTGCTTATTTCAAAATGTTCATGTGAGATAAAATTAAGATTATAATGTTACCATCATATTCAGCAAGCACCAACAAATGGCCATGTGGTAAGGCACACAACCTCCTCAAAAGAGGTCTAGACTCTAGAGTACAAACCTCACTAGGTAGTAGGAACACATTTAGGGGTTGCCAGGGAAAGGGTCGGAAAGCGTCACGGGGATACCTCAGTTAAGCCGCCGCGTACATCATTGTCAAAGACCACTCGCCCTCCCCATAACCTGAACAGGGAAAACCTCATCCGTTTTTACCATCATATTCTACCTAAAACTTATATACATGATTCTAATTGAAAATTTTCAGCAAATTACTATCTTTTCAAGTATTATTCCATTTTTTACAAAATAAGAAATCCAAACACATTTCAAAAAGTACTTAGGGGGTATTTGTTCAAGCTTATTTCTTGACTTACGAGCTTATCTCATGTCGGCTTATATTTCATAAGCCCAATTTTTCTGGCTTATTTTGAAATCTATGGGCTTATATAAGTTTATCATATTATAATAAGCTTATATAAAAGTAAGCCGGAAAAACTGGGGTTATGAAATATAATCCGAGATGACATAAGCTCGTAAGCCCAAAAATAACCTTAAGCAAACACCCCCATATGTTTAAACAGATACATAAGCAGAAAAAATAGGCAAATCCCAAACACCCCCTTAAAAGATCAAAAAATAAACAACAGACATTTTATCAAACAGTTGGTGTGCATTGCAAAAGTAACATACCAAAACCCATTTCAGAAGTAGTTGAAATGGGCCCACTGGAAACACCGACAGCGGTGGGGGAGTTGGTCACTGGAGCACACTCATGGCTGAGAAAATTATGGAAAATTTTGGGGTTGTTGTTATCATTGTTGTTGTTTTTGGACATGGTGTTGTTTAACAAAAACAGTGATGTCATAATCTCATATAACAAAATAAGGGTGCGTTTGGTTGTGGGATTGGAATTGGATTCGGATTTGGAAAAGGATTGAAAGATTGGGGAAATGTTTGAGAAAAAGGAGAGATTTTGAATTAAATGAAGAGAGAGAAAATAAATGATTGATTATTTTATTTTATGTATTTTTTTTGAAAATTATATATAAATTTTGATTAATGTATAAAAAAGATTAAAAGAATGTGAGTTAGTTGTGAGTGTGGACCACTAATATTGCAAAATGACAAAAAATAAATACAAATCCGGATCTTTTTTTTTATTCCCCCCCAAAATGCCCAAGAATCAAATCTATCAATATTTGATAGATTGATTCCATTCCTCAGGGCCCATCATGCAAACAAACACACATTTTTTAGTTTCTTTCATTTCATTCCTTATAAAACCGTGAACCAAACGCACCCGAAGTTGTAATCATTATCATCGGCAGAAAGAAAAGTGAAGGATTGTGAAAATTTTATCAAAGAGTTGGTTTCCAAGTTTTTTTCATCGTTTGGTTTAGAAGGTGCCACTTTTGGGAGCTTGTAATAAGCGAGAAATTTTTAATTCGTATGTTTGGAAAAGATTTACACTCAGTTTCAAGTTACGGTAATCAATGTTTTAAAAACCGGAATTTTAATCGAACCGGTCAGTCATCCGGCACCGGTCGAATCGGACCGGTCGAACCGGCCGAACCGTTTAAAAAAAAAAAAAAAAAAAAAAAAAAAAAAAACCGGTCGAACCGGAAAACCGGCCAAAACCGAAAAAACCGGCCGGTTCGAAACAGTGAACGGGACCTCTAAAAACCGGGGTTTAAAAAACCGGCCGACCAGCCGGACACCGGTCGAACCTGTCGAACCGGTTTTTAAAACACTGACGATAATGGAAAAAAATAGAAAAGAGAAAATAAAAGGGAAAAGAAATGGAAAAAGAAATTAAGTGTTACTTGTTATACTCCCTCCGTCTCAATTTAATTGTCCATATTTCCTTTTATGGATGTCTCAAATTAATTGTCCACTTTCCTTATTTAGTAAAAACTAGAGAATCTAGTGGAGGAATATTCTATTTTAGTGGTTGAAAATTAAAGTGGCCCCACTTTTATTAAACTTTGTGTTTTCTCTCTCCTGACAAATAAATTAAGTGTTACTTGTTTGTTATATTTTTTGAGATATAAGAAACCTAAAGCTAATCATAATAATCTTCTTGAGTGGGAGTAAAAGAAAAATAATTTGGTCAAATTATATATATGCCCTTTAGTTGTTAATGTCAAATCTTTTAAAAATGGTATATTATTATTTACACAACATACGCTTTTCTTTCCTTTTCCTCCCAAAAGTGAGAGGAAGATCTATTCCTCTCTTAAAAAAACTCAAGAACACAAAAAACTATCTATTTTCTTTCATTTCCTCTTCCATTTCAACTCGAGAACTGAGCGTTACTTTTGGAAAAGAATAATTGACCGTGACGGAGTAATATTACAGCAAAGAGACATTTAAAATATAGCCTTTGGCCTCACCGGTTGCCACATACTTTCGACACTAACATCTCAAAATACCTTTTCACTCACAACTAAATAATGTACAACTTAGCCACCCACATACAATTTTATTTTCTATTTCATTTTTTGACAATAACTAATTTTTCATTTATTAAATAAAAATACAAATTACATTTAAAAAGGAAGTTCAAACTAAAAAAAATAATAATAATAAATGCATAAATCGTCTCTAAAGTTTGGCCAAATTGCATGTTTCGTCTAAATATTACGAAAGTGCAAGGATCGTCCCTATGGAGAAACCTTTGGTGCAAGTATCTCCCTGTAGGGAGGACGATACTTACACCAAAGGTTTCCCACAGGGACGATCACTTGCATAACATTTGGACGAAACATGCAATTTTGCCAAACTTTAGGGACGATTTATGCAATTTACTCAAAAAAAAAAAAAAAAAAAAAAAAAAAAA